>JAFMSR010000016.1:24559797-24887297 GCA_022818135.1 Saxidomus purpurata | reverse complement strand
TGTTCTCGCTGGTATGTACACTACTGGTATATTTCTATGGGCACATAGTTTCATGTTTAAACTACTTCAGCTTATAGTAAATTTGTAAATAATTTCCATCATTATACTTTTTATGCCTTTCTTGTAGTAGTGGGGGCATTTATTGCTTTGCAGCTGTTGGTTGGTTGGTTGTCGGTAGACCTTTGGTTTCCACAAAATAAATTGAGAAGGCTTTGACCCAGAGGTCTCAAACTTGGTAGGGACTTTGTGGTCATGGATAGTAAAATTAACCACATACATTTTGAGGTCACTGGGTCAAAGGTTAGTTCACAGTGACCACACATTTAAAATGGTTTCCACTCAATAACTTGAGACAGCTTTGACTAGAGGTCTCAAACTTGATTGGGACATTGGTCATAGCCAGTAGATGAACCCTGTCGATTTTGAAGTCATTGGTCAAGATCAAGATTACAGTGACATTGCAATTAGAAATATTTTTCACTCAGTAATTTGAGAATGCTTTGACCAAGAATTCTCGATCTTGGTAGGGATGATGGTCATGGGCAGTTGATGAAGTTATATGATGTTTGGGTCACTGGGTCAAAGGTCAAGGTCACAGTGACCTCACATTTAAAAACAATTTCTGCTCAATTAGTTGAGAAAGACTTTGACTCGGGGATTTTAAACTTTCTATGGACATTAGATGAACAATATTGATTTTGGGGTGACTAGGTCAAAATTCAAAGTCACAGTGATTTTGCATTTTGAAACATTTTCCTGAAAAGCTTTTGACCTAGAGGTCTAAAACTAGGTAGGAACATTAGTCATTGATGAACCTTCTTGTTTGTGAGGTCACTGGGTCATACGTCAAGATCACAGTCAACTTCTTTTAAAGAACTTTTTACGGTTAATAACTTGACAATGTTTTGACCTAGGATCTTCAAGCTTGCCAGAGCTATAGTTTTAGAAGATAAGATGGTCCCTATAGATGTTGTGGTCACTGTGTTGAAGGTCAAGGTCCTGGCGACCTTGCATTTAAATAACTTCAGTAACTTGAAATCCTTTAAGCTATGGTTTTTAAATTTGATAAGAGAAAAGCTTATTTTGAGTACTTAACCCATATTTACTTTAGGGTCAGTAGCTCAAGTTCAAGGTCACTGTGACCTTGCATTTATGTTTAACAAAAATCCCTTGATTAATTACCTGCATCCTATTTTACAACCTTTAATAGTACTTACTTTTGTAATGCCTTAAATTATACTTGTGCTGTCATAGACCAGTTTAGTAAGAAAATGTTGATTAACTAGGGAGATTAAATGTCTGAATTAGAATAGCAAATGCTTTGCGCAGCATAAACTATAACTTTACAAATTAAAAAATTAGTTTTAAGTGGAATTTGCATGTTATAGATAATACCCTGTGCCATTGCTAAAAGATATTCAAGGCAGAGACCAATTGAAATTGACTTTATAGGTGACATTGTCTAGCGACTCAACAGCAGCTATTAAAAAATATGTGCATGAATTTACAAACTTTGTTGCAAAGGTATGTTGTATTTCAGTTCCTGATCTACGATACCCAGATGATTGTTGGTGGAAAGAAACACGAGTTGAGTCCTGAGGAGTATGTGTATGGAGCTCTACAACTCTACATTGATGTTGTCTATCTGTTCATCATTATTCTGGGCTTGTTTGGCAAGGGGAGCAATTAACAGTGTTGTTTGTTTGACAAGGAAAACAACTTATGTTGAAATATGACACAGAGACATTTATAGAAAGCATCTGTTGTCATTAATCTGTTTCATCCCCAACATCATCTCTGTAAACTGAAAATGTGAAATGCCTTTCATTCTCAAAATAAGTATGTTAATCTTTTGTAGAAAAAAGCAGGAGTGTAGCTTTTTGATATGTATTTATATTAACCCACCTCTCAGTATCAGCACTGTCTGGCTTTCTTGAATCCTGGTCAACAAATGAAAACTAACATAAGAAGAAGACACACTAATCGTGTAAAAATGACAAAGTACGGAAGCTTTTTACAGTAACGGCACAAAACATTTTCATATGTGCAAAATTACATTGCCAGGGTGATTGTTGAACTTGTTCATTACTTTAAAAATTATATGTAGTAATGTACAAGCTTTGTCCCACTTGTTCTCGTCTTGAATGACATTTATATACTACTTGACTTGTTAGTATATAGTAGTTGTACTGTACTGTATTTGAATTTGTTTTAGAGTGAATAGAACATGGTTCTATCATTATCCTACCAGGAAATTCTTTTTTTTTCTATATCAGTAAATTCAAAGTGATCCCTGGACTTTAAATTGATTTAAGTCAGAATATCGATTATTTCAATTCCGATAACTGCTAATAAACAAGAATACATGTAGTTAAATAAAAAGTTATTAGGTAGACATATATTAAAAGAAAAATTGTATATAATGAGTATACATGTTCATGGCAATGAGATAAGAAAGTTCGTTGTAAATATGAAATTGATTTTGCTAGCGTTTTGCCATATATGTTCATACATTTAAATCATGTATAAGTATTTCAGTCTTTTTAC
Organism: Saxidomus purpurata; assembly: GCA_022818135.1. NCBI lineage: Eukaryota > Metazoa > Mollusca > Bivalvia > Venerida > Veneridae > Saxidomus > Saxidomus purpurata. The sequence continues at coordinate 24,884,750 of JAFMSR010000016.1, read as the reverse complement.
ATTGAGTTTTGACTGTATATTACTTAGTCATGTATTTTACTTAATAAATGCTATTTTGTGTATCAGCTGTTGACAAGCCATTATTTTCTTACATATGACCTTGTACATAAAATGGCCTTCAGTCATGTGACCCATATACAATAATTTTCAGTCATAAATTTACATTTTGTCACTCTTTATCTGTTAAAAACTGTAGCCACTATATTTTCTGACTGACAGTGTTTGTTTCAAGACCTTCAAGACCTTGCCATGGCTGATAAAAAATGATATTTTTTGTATCTGGGTATACCCTATGACAAAGCATTATGGGGTGTTTTTTATCATATGCCTGTATATCGAAAAAATGGCCATTTTCAGACCAAAAATGAATATGTTATAATAATACTGCATAAATGTACTGCCCATGTAAAGTGTGAGTTTTGAAGTCAAGTTGTGGTATTAGATTAAACAAAATGACGCCTTAGGTTTTACTTTTGCTGAATGCTGTAATTTTTTTATCTACTGGACGTAGGTAACTGAAATTTTCCCATATTGATATTGGAACTGCTTGTTTAAAGTATGTAAAAAGGCTAGTTTTCAAGTATTTTGTCCGAAGGCCCATTTTCCTGTGTCCCTGGTCATATAGTCTAGTTTTTTTATGGTGTATCTGTATTATATTTATTACAGAAAGTACAAAATAGCAAGTTTTTTACTCAAAGTCTGGAATGCATTCCTACTTTGTCATCTAGTTTTGTTCACCAAGTTTTGTTCTGACTAATGCTATGTTTGGTCAGTCTTTTTCAAAATGGTCTTAGAAGCAGTGAGAAATAAACTAACTTTATTCCATTGTATAAAACTTCCAGAAAACTCCAGTTCTCCCAAAATGTTCCATGCAGCAACCATCAAAGTATATTGTGTATTTAAGACTGGGAATACCATAGTTTTCAAAAAGTGAACTTTTTTTATTGTTCTTGCAGATAGGTAATCTAGTTGATACCTATGAAGATCTGCATTGCTTGTACTCTGTCTCAGTTCCAGACTAGAGCTAAATGACAAGCAGTTTATGTATTTCATATTAAGGAGGTACATGATTCTATAAGAGATTTATAAACATTAAGCACCTCCACTGTCCAATTTACAATGCAGATTGCCCAAGGTCATTTACATGCAAGGTCATTTACATGCTTTGAAGGTCAATGATTGACCTAGATCAGTAAGGGAGACATTTAGTCCCAATTGTTACTTACTGCTAACATGCTCATTGGCACAGAAGTTAGTGATAGTTCTTTTATATGTTACTGACCAATTGTTTTATGAAATGTATTCTTTGTACATAATTGTGCTAAATTTAGGAAAAAATTTCAATTTTAATATTTGTACATAACATGTTATATGTGGGACAGATCATACATGTCTGCCATAATCCGGAGATATACTACTGAGCTTTAAAAACACTGGTTATGGGCAAAAGAAATGGAACAAAATTTTAATTTTTGTTTGGAGAAAATGTAATGTGCATTTGTGCAATATTTATGTGTTGTTTAGTACAGTAATAGTTTTTGAGTATTGAGTGTATTTTATCTGTCAATTGATAAAATGTACTATATTTATGATATTTAGGCCAGAAATGTGATTTGAAAAGGGGTAATCTCGGAAATGTTTTTCAGAGTGTTTAGTTTGACTCGGCTGCAAGATTCAAAGAATAATTTATATGACATTTTTTCAAACAAACTTGTTTTAGGTTTTAGTCATTTGAAATTGCTACATGTTTGTCAGTACTTTAAATAAGTGATAATTGTGAGTATAGAACAAGAGAAAACTGCACTTTTGCTGTTTACATCTGTTTGACTGGTCAGGACGAGAAGCCTAGTATTTCTGTACAAATCCGCAAGTGTTATTAAACAAAATTTCAGATATTTAGTCTGATAAATCTGTCTGGTTTTATTCCAACTTTAGCGAGAGTTACTTAACCATAGATGGATGAACATGTTTGGGTTATTTTAGAGACTGGGATAGCTTAATGAATATTGTTATTATAGCTAAATAAGCTAATACATCTTTCAGTATGTACAACAGTTCTGATTTAAAAAAGAATTCACACAAATTAGTTTAAGAGAGGTTCAGAAGAATTAAGTGGCTTAATTGATTCATTTACTTGACGTTCTCATAGTTGCATGAAATATTATGGATTTGCGATCTTAGAACAGTCTTGTGGCTAGGAATATTTTTCTTTCCTCATACTCAGTTATCAGTCACCATGATTTATTGTTAAGATTCTTGTGCATGTATGTGTAAATGCTTCAGACAACAGACTTAGCAAATAATTTGAAAGTATTTTTTTATGTACCTTACTTAGAAAATGGTAATAAACCATAAAAGGATAAAATCAGACAATTTATTTTCACTTCAAGTGTTGAAGCACTTTTAATACAGATTGAGATATTAGCAAATGACTTCTTTATGTATTTCAGAATGGAAATAGTTCACTTAAATGGTGAAATAAAATCACATTAAATGTTTTGCTATATCCAAATTTAATGTACACACAATTTTAAACAGACTTACTGGTCTAGTGCTTCAACTTGGCAGATTGACTAAAGTTCACAATTTTATAAAGCAGTCAGTATAACAGTATGGAGAAAACAAGGAAGATATATTTTCCTTTTACATGAACTACAGTGTATTTGTAAGACACAAGCTTTTGTCTTTTGGGCATTCATTTCCCTCCTAGATTTTTCTGTTATTTGAATAGTGTATGAAATGGCATCCGTACTCTAGCACATGGATCAGTGATAGGACTACAGTGTTAACTACACTTGTTTAAGAATGAAAAGATTTATATGAATATGTGTTGCTCTTGGGATTTGTCATGTTTTATGATATACTTTCACAAGATATTTCTATGTTTAATTGTGTTTATTACGACCAGCATTACAATAAATTCTTATTTTACCAAGACAGTGATTGATTGTTAACATATTTCATTACCCCAAAGAAATGAGCAATGTTCATCCATTTGCTTGAATCCCGTTTTAGCCAAATCTTCATTGCAGTTAATTGATTTCAATCAAATCTTCAAAGAATTGCTAAGGATTATGGGAAGGAGTGTGATGCACAATATTTGGGTCCTGTGCTAGAAGGTCAAGGTCACACTTTATTGTAATAGGCATAAATCAATTACTGTGACAACACCTGTTATATGTGAGATATGTATTCCTTAGAAAGCAAGTAAACATAAGAATCTACATGACAATGCACAATGAATATCAAGTGAGATATTACTGATTGACAACTAGGACTTGCTTAGTTTTAAAGAGGGTTTATTGCTCTGAAGTTCTGAACAATATAAACCCCTAGATGATTTGATGTAAATGTCTTGCAACAAAATGCAGATAAAAGGTTAAAATAGTAGGTTTTAATCAGAGTTTGAATGTTTATGATATTGGTACATTACAGTGACAACTGAGCGTAACCAACATGATAATTCTTTGTACATTAATGAAAATCATGAGATAACCAATAATGGATTATGGAATATTGTACGTGGTTACAACAAATGTTCAGAAGGAGTTAGATAGTAATGATATTGTTGTTTCTTAAATATGCTGAGTGTTGTATATCTATGTTACATAGTGTATATATTGACTTGTTAAATATTGTTTTAAGTACTTGTTGCGCAAGTATATATTTATCTATGTCGAGAACTTTTAAGGAGCTGTTAAATCAATATGGACGAGAAGCAACAAACTTTCTCCTCTGAAACTACTTTTTAGAATTGAATAAAAACAATATGGAACGGTATGCATTCCAAAAGCTGAAAGAAATGGACTGTCAACATATACTATTAATGTTCAGATATGGTCAGTTTTCAAAAAGTTAAAAAGGTATCAAATCAACTTGTACATAAATCAAATTTCACATGAAACTGCCTTGCTTTGACAGGACAGTTGAACATTATTAAGTTGATTATTTGTAAGCTGTGTACTAAAATGTTCATACTGCCTTCAGCATGCAATGGAAGTTTTCAGAACTATTTTGATATCATTCAGAATACAGCATGAATGCATTCAATTCACAGTATCAGTCAGGATGTCAGAAACATACATGGAGCTTGAAGCATGTGTGGTATTTTTGTTCTTACACTTTGACTGTTAAGTTGTAATGTGGCATTTTCTCCTTTTACACTACAGGTATTACTACACTGCTGAGGTGTCAAGGTCATTTTAGGACTGGTGTAAATAAAATACTGTTATTATAATTATGACTCAAAGTTTTCATCTTGATAATTTTAGTTAAGTATAGTATAGTAGGTCAAAGCCATATATTATCCTAGAAGAATACTACTACTTTTATAGCAGTCATTGCTAATGAGATTCATAAAACATAGAGTACCTGCACCATCTGCATTTCTGACTCGTATCTGCTCAAATTCATTTCCAGTCTCAGGATTTATTTTTGATAGTAGATGTTACACACGGTGCAGGTTTTGAGTTGGAAGCTAACATGTTTCAATACACTTATTAAGTCTCTGATACTTTTGTGAAAATTGTGTAGTAGTGTAGCATGTAACCTGTTTATTTGTGAATTCTCATAAGGCCATCTTCGAATATTTATTTACTCTTTGTTAGCTCGACTTCATTTCGTAAAGTTTGCCTTGTGGATTCAGGAGTCTCTTCTCATACATGTGATTGAAATAACTGTAAAGCATGTGATTGAAATAACTGTAAAGCATGTGATTGAAATAACTGTAAAACAATGCAACATTGAAATAATTTATTTCTATGAAAATCAGTCAAATGATCCAATGATTCTTCTCAGATGTCATGTGGTTTAAGTTTATTCCGTTTACCAATCTGACTATTAATGTTAGAAAATTGGCAATTTCTTGCAAAGAAAAGAAAAATGTAAGAAAGATTGCTTTTTTAGCTCACTAGGCACAAAGTGCCAGACTGAGCTATTAGGATCACTCACTGTCCGGGGTCCGTCGTACGTAGTACATTGTCCGTCCGTCCGTCCACCATTTCCTTCAAACAACATCTCCTCTGAAACCACTAAGCCAATATTGATGAAACTTTGCAGGGATGTTCCTTGCATGAGGCTCTATCAAAGTTATTCAAAGAATTACATTCAATGCAGAACTCTGGTTGCTATGGCAACAAATAGGAAAAACTTAAAAAATCTTCTCTGAAACCACAAGGCCTAGAGGTTAGATATTTGGCATGTAGCCTTATCTAGTGGACCTCTACCAAGATTGTTCAAGTTATGACCCCTAGGTCAAAATTGACCCCACGCGGGTGGTCACTTAGTTTTACATAGGCTTTTAAAAATCTTGTTCTCGTCTAGAGCTTAGATATTTGGCATATAGCATTATCTAGTGGACCTCTACCAAGATTGTTCAAATTATGATCCCTGGGTCAAAATTGACCCCATGCGGGTGGTCTCTTAGTTTTACATAGGCTTATATAGGAAAAACTAAAAATCTTCTTCTCTGCCCACGCCTACCCAGAGCTTAGATATTTGGCATGTAGCATTGTCTAGTTGGCCTCTACCAAGATTGTTCAAATTATGCCCCTGGGATCAAAATTGACCCCACTTGGGGGTCACTTGGTTTTACATAGGCTTATATAGGAAATTTAAAAAAAACCTTTTTCTCTGAAACCACAAAGCCAATAGGTTAGATATTTGACTTGTAGCATTGTCTAGTAGACCTCTACCAAGATTGTTCAAATCATGACCCCTGGGTCAAAATTGACTCCGGGGGGTCACTTGGGTTTTACATAGGCTTATATAGGAATTTTTTAAAAATCTTCTTCTCTGAAACCACAAGGCCTAGAGCTTAGGTATTTGACATGTATCATTGCCTAGTGGACCTCTACCAAGATTTTCAAATCATGACCCCCAGTTCAAAATTGACCCCACCCGGGGGTCACTTGGTTTTACATAGGCTTATATAGGAAAAACTTTAAAAATCCTGTTCTCTGAAACCACAAGGCCTACAGATGAGATATTTGGCATGTAGAAATGCCTATTGGACTTCTACCAAGTTTGTTCAAATCATGACCCCCGGGTCAAAATTAACACTTCTCAGGAGGGGGGAGATTACTTGATTTCATATAGGCTTCTATAGGGAAAACTTAAACAAAAGAAGAAGGCGGACAGGCAGAAAATATATATTTGTAATGTTACTTAGCATTGTGTAGTGGACCTCTACGAATTCTGTTAGAATCATGAGCCCTTGTATTATAGCCAATGGTAGTCAGGTGAGCGATATAGGGCCATCATGGCCCTCTTGTTTATTACATTGCTCTTTTTAATGGTATAGGAATATCGACATTTTTATTGCACAAGTTTATCGCAAATAGGCTTATTGCACTTCTTGTACGAATTTGATATACAGAATTTTTAAGACTCTTTTTACGAATTTGATATACAGAGTTTTTGTGACTCTTAACTGTTGATTGAAATATTGATGGATAAGTTTTGTTTGACATATTTATTAAGGTGTTTCAGATTTAAGATACGTTAAATGTATAAGTTATTGTTTATCGTTGTTCTTTGACTATTTAACTTTGTCATTGTAGCATCTTCAATAAAGTATTGTTTTTTAAAAAAAACTGACTCGCTTATCTGTCTGACTGTTTTACCACAAAAATCTTCTCATTAAACAAATTGGAATTTAATTATTCTTATTTGATACATTCTGATGGCTACAAGCTATGTCGACTTCAAAAACATATTCAGAAAGTTGATGACTACATGGAAACATTTAGTATACAACATTAAAGGTCCATTACTAACACCAAATCGAATTTTCTTTTAAATCTGGAATCGTAACGGGCGTCTTCTCAGAAGGAAATTTAAGACATACTGCATCGAATGTGACCATATTGTGTTGAAAATTTGAGTTTAACAAAAGAATTAGTTAATTATATTTTGCCTTTTCAAAAACGAAAGTAGGTTTTCCAGTTTTCAAATATCTTTGTAATTTTCCAGAAATCTCCCAGAGAGAGACTAAATATGTTCTACATAAATAATCATGCATATTTTGAATTATAATTGAAGAACTTTACTCCCAAATGATGTGCAAAGTATACCTCTTACTGTTAACAACATTTAATATAGCAAATGTAGGGAAAAAAACCACCCAGGTCAATTTAAAGAAATAAGTATCGTGCTCTACCGATTGAGCTAACCAGACTGACAATAATACATTATTGTAAATGGAATTCTCATTTAACAAGTCAAGTCAAAAACCTGTATTACGCTCATTTCATGCAAACATGAACAAATGAGGATAATACATGTTACAATGTTACAAGAGGCTCATTACAACAGTCTCAGATGAAAGTACATAAATATACGTGTAGGTTCTTACTGTGAGTGTATAACAACATACATACAGAAAATTAATCGGAAGTTATTAAAGTCTGTCCCACTCTATCGGTAGACTTCGATTAAATTTCGAATATGCACATGACATCAAAATTAAATACACCAGCATCACTGGAACATTAATATCTCCAGGCCACTTTTTCATTTTTTTGATTAACCTGATATTTTAGTCAAAATTTGAATTTTTGTGATTTTTCCCATAGGCCGTAATGTAAATGACGCGACGTCGCTGAATCCAATATGGCTTTTCTAATTTTAATTTTAATTTGTGACATGGTGGAGAGTCACCTATTTCAATGTCTTGATGAATAGCCAGATACATTAATAGAAAACTGGCGTGCTTCCGAAATGAAACCCAATGAAAGAAAATTTATAAAAGCGTCCAACATAAAAAGGAAAAACTATGAACACTCAAACTACTGAAAACAAATCTTTGCAAGCATAAATGATATATTAAGGATGTTAGTACCATGAATAACTGAAATTGGTGCAATAAAATTTTGATACTGCAGTATTAAAACCTTATTGCACCATAAATTTGGCTTTTCATTTCGGCCGAAGATTTTATTATACCGTTCATATTTTTATAACGATATTTTAGTCAAAATGAATTTTTGTGATTTGGGGTTCCCATAGGCCGTAATGTAAATGACGCGACGTCGCTGAATCCAATATTTTTAATAATTATTTGTGACATGGTGGAGAGTCACCTATTTCAATGTCTTGATGAATAGCCAGATACATTAATAGAAAACTGGCGTGCTTCCGAAATGAAAGATTGCAAAGATTTAAGTATTCAGTAGTATTAGAAGTGTTCATAAGTTTTTCCATTTTATATGTATTTGGACGACGATAATAATATAATTTTATAAATTTTCTTCTATCTTCGGTAAAGCTTGGGCATTCTAGTAAATAGTGAAATTCGTCTCCAATTCTATCACTACACATATTACAAATTCTGAGGTTAATAGGGGTTCTGGTCCAGTTACCAGTTTCAATTGGTAGGCGGTGATTTCTTGTCCTGAATTTAACAATATATGGTAATAATGCCGTAGGAGTTGATAACAGGTAGTTTTCGAATTTCAACTCTTTTTTAAAGATCCTATAGAAAGTACTGTTACTGGAATTTTCAACAAATGAGTACCACTCATTTAAAATAAGTCTTGAAATTTTTGCTTAACGCTCAGATTTAGCCATTTGCTTTTTTGAAGGTAATGTTCGTTCCAAATATTGTTTAGACCACATTTGAGTAGGATACTCCGAATGTTAAAAAGCCATGGGAATTTATTCTTTAGAGTCCTATCATTGTAATGTTCAGATAATACGTACAAACTGTTATATACCAAGGATGACATATTTTTTGGAACATTGTCTGGGTTATAATAGTTTATGCGTGACCAGAAAGCTACAATTTTGCCTTCTATTTCTATTCTTAAAGGCATACAACCAGTTTCACCACAAACCATATAATTTGGTGTTGATCTCTTCATCTTTAGAATGTATTTCAAAAATTTAAGCTGAACACGCTCAATGACCTCAAGATTACCGTATCCCCAAACTTCGGACCCATATAACAAAATAGGTTTTATGGTTTTATTCAAAAGATCAATTTGTATATCAATTGGGAGATTTAATCGATTCGAATTTCTTATAAGACTATGCATTGCTCTGGTCGCCTGAGAGGCAATGTGAGTTTTGCATCTATAGAAAGAACCATTTCTACTAAAGAGGATTCCAAGGTATTTGTATTCGCTAACTATTTCTAACGGGTTGTCATTTAAAGTGAAATTATAGACTGGATGCCTTCCTTTCGAAAAGATGATTATTTTAGACTTCTGGGTATTAACCGTTAATTTCCATTCATTACAATATTTTTCATACGTATTTAGGGCCTGCTTGAAGTCATTTTCTGATTCAGATAAAATAACCCTATCGTCTGCATAAAGTAATATGAATAATTTCAGAAAATTGTTTAATTCATCCGCATTTTGTCCTGTTGGCATACTAACTCCTTCATTTAGAGGGTTTTGTAAAAAATATCCATTTAAATCGTTCAGGAATAGAGAAAAAAGTAGAGGAGACAAATTTTCACCCTGACGCACGCCAATGTTACATGTGAAAAATTGTGAAAATTCAGAGTTTGCCATAACACAAGATTTTATATTCCTGTACATATCTTTTATAAGATTTAAACAGACTCTTAGATTAAAAATCTTCTGCCATGGCCCATTTCTCCATACAGTATCAAATGCTTGCTTAAGATCGATAAAAGCACAGTACAATTTTTTTTACTATTATTAACATATTGTATAAGGTGTTGTAATATGAACATATTACTTTGTAAGTTCTTTTCAAACAGCTAAAGCAATACCACCTGACTTTCTCTTTGTAATAACTGCTCGATGTTTAAAGTATATATCATAGTTCTGAATTTCAATAAAATCTAGAGAATCTGATTTGGTTTCTTGAAATCCGATTATAACATGCTGTATGTACCTTGATTTATTATTTGAGCAATTACCTTTAAGTAGGTGTGAAATCCTGTTGTTGTCTGATACGCTCGGTCATATGACAGTGTCAAGTACCGAGGGTAAACAAATCCAATCAGTCAGTCAGTTGTTGTCTGATACAAAACCTTAACGAACTGGCAATATAAATCCTTATTGACAAAACGGGACCTTGGCGAAACCACTGTAATTGATCTTAACTACCTAAAGGTTCCAGCAAATAACGTTTGAAAATAACGTTTGAAAATAACGTTTTATGATTGTTTGATGAAGGATAGTTTTTCTCTATGTGTCCCTGTACAATGTCACTTTCTTGGGGTCTATTACAAAGCATTGACAGACACAACACCAACGTGACAAAACAACAACGAAGCGACAAAACATCAAACGACAAATTGCTGCGAAATATATACACGTGTCACAGACTTAATATCTGTCAATAAGATATAAATCTAAAACTGTGCTTTATTAACGTAGTGAAACAACAAAAATTTCATTAATTCGGAATGCTGGTTTGTACTTCGAAATGTAAATAGATCGTATTGGTGTACATGCCTAAACTTTGATGGTCTCTCGTGTGACACCACAAAATGCACCATTTCTTTTCGCAATCGATTCAAGACTACATGGATATTCGTTAACAACAATTTTCGTAACTTGAACCATTATTGCGTCCCCTGCAAATTCGAACCATTTATAATCAAAGCGATGTGAGCGCTGAAGGCATGGGGCCTATAGGTGAACTCCCCGAAAAACAACTTTTGAGCTACGTGTTTTGCGCTGAACCTTACCTAAAGCGCGGGTCGAAATGTGCAGAGGACGAAATTCAATATATGACACAGAATGAATGATTCGCAAATATATGGGTGGCAGGGAAGTTTGTTTTATTATAAAACGTACGTTAAATGAAAAATAATCACATAGTCAACATTATAAATTGTTTAAGCCAATAAAAATAATTCGATCTGCGCTTTGTACAACTTCAAGCGATATGATCTGATAATGTGGATCGAAAATTATTGTGTACCAAGGACAAGACCTTGAAACAGAAATAAACAAAGCAACACCAGCAATGAAATATAAATACAGTACTGTACAATGTGTATAACAAAGAAAACCAAAAATGATTCTGGGTTACCTTATAGTTATAATCGGTGAAACCGATACATGGCGGATGACTTTGATCACGTGAGTTCCTTCTCGGGAATGTACGTAAATTATATCTTTTTTTAGAGAAATTTATTTTTAGGTAAATATATATGTAATCGTTCGTAAATAACAAAGTTGTCAATGAAATAACATCGGAAATTTGAAAATGAAACTAAAACTCTTATATCGAGCTCCGTACGTTTCCGTAAATTTCCGTAATATCCGTACTTTTCCGTGATATGCATATAATTATCTTCCGTAATCAGCTAACAGCGCATTAATTTCTATATCAGAAAAAATGTGTAAAGCAGCCCGTAAGCTATATACCTTCCTGCAATCGTTTGAAGTTGTATGTACTCTTTTATTTGTAATATGTTCTTATCATATGCGACATTCAAACAGAAGATTGATCTGGTCTGTCTTGAACTACTTTCGCATAGCGCATGTTTACAGTTGTTATTCGCACATAGCACAGTTAAATTCCTTGCAGTGTTTGAAATCTGGTATGCTAACTTAGGCCTTGGGGACTTTCAGTCCCCAGGCCAAAAATGAAATTCATGCTACATTTACTTGAAATAATAAAGTTTCTTCTTTGTTAACGTTAATGAAAAATATGGCTATCTTGTATAGTACATAATTATAAACCGCCGTGAAACGTATCTCCGAAATAACAAAGTGTTTTAGGCACGAGTTGAACACACGAAAGTAGTTCGGATGTCGTCAGGTAAGCCCGCGATGATCTTTCCCTAGGGAAAATATAGGCTGATCTCTTCCCTCCGCGTGCCGGGATCCGCCAGTACTTGCCCCCTTGAAGGGGGTATGCAAGAAATCTGTCACACATCCCCAATACGATATCTGTAATATATTCGACACATATTCATACAAAGCCGAAGGAAAAACATGATGTCTAAATTTGCAAAGAATATATTTACAGAGACAAACATTATTGTTATGAATGTTATTAGTTTGCCGTGTATACTTCCGTGATTTTAAGATGATGTTTTTACGATGAGTTTTGTAAATGCTGCATTGTCTAAACTTGACAGTTTCCTGTAGTTTATTGTTTGGTTATTGCACCTACAGTTGAATTACAATTTCATTTTAGACGAATTTATTACAAAAACATTGTTTAGCTATATAATTTGTATATATGTAAGATGGTGCAATGTAGGTATTGTTTGTAAGTTTTGCCAAGATGAATGAATTTAGATGCATTTTGGAATAAATAATTTATGTACACTATTTGCAATTAGAAAGATTAAAATATTTACCAGAAATAGTAATGAACAATAGTTTTCAAAATATGTTAAAACGGTTATTTAACACTTTTAATACCACTCTAAATATTTATCAAACGCTCTCCACTGTTCCTAACAAGTCATATAATATCGAAACTTATACAAACTCATTTTTCGTATTTTGTGCAGAAAAGTGCTCAGTCCGAAGTCACACGTAAATATTTGATTTGAAATTGAGCTCTTTTGTAGCGAGACACTTGGTCCTCGAGACGAGGCATGTTGTTTGCTTTTTTCAAAATTTTAGTTACACTGAAAAACATTTATTTTTGTTACTTTTTCTGAGAAAAAATAAGAATTAGCAGATAATTGTTAACGTAAGTTTTATTACTGTAGATGGTTTTGCAATTTCTCAAATAGTTTGACCTAAATTACTTGCGCAGTTTGCAAAGAGCGTACAATTACAGTTCAAGGTTGTAATCAATAGAACAACATGCTAGAGCACAGGCATGGATGGACAACATCATTTCATTTAGCATGAAATCCCCTTTGGTCGTACCGGTATTCATTTCACTTTCCGGATTTTCTATCTTTACTGAATGCGACATATTTCCGTTATACTGCTGTTGTTTTAATGGTTTGTAATATGACATTTATTCTCTCCGCACATTTCATTGTCTTCTTCCTGAAACCCCGTATGGAAGTAAACATGAATCACTTGCAGGACATTGATTATACACTTGTGCAGCTTACTCTTTTTTTTGTATTTGTGTTTTGTTTACTGTCATGAACTGCTTAAATATGACTCTGTATAAAAATTATTATGAATGACTAAATTTATTTTATAATGAACGTTACATGAATAAATTCAGTTTTGACCATCTCTGTAATGATGTATCCCACCTAGTGGGGAAGACATTGATTTGGTGTAGTCTGGCTGTTCGTCTGTCCGTCAGTCTGTCACTAAAGTTTATCCGCACAACTCCTCCTACACGTCTGGATGGATTTTACTGAAACTTGGTAGAAATGTTTGGTACCAAGTGTAGTTGTGCATATTGTCGACATTTTACGTAACTGACCTTTTTTGTTAACCCTAACCCTAGCTGTAAGTTTGTCTGCGCAACTCCTCTTATACCATTCGGCGGATTTAAACCAAACTTCACGTGAATGATCAGTGCCAAACCTAGTTGTGCATTTTGTCGGCATTTTCTGGTTCAGTGGTTCTTAGTTGAGTTCATGTCCGTTTCCGTTAACCCTTACCCTAAGTTTTTTTTCTGTTTAAGAATATTTAAATTAAGGCCACATGTTATTTTTTCAAACCAAATGTTTTTAGGCCAACACATTTTTTAAGGCCATTTTTATCTTCTTTTTTAAAGCCATATTTTTTTAAGGCCTACAAAATATTTATTTTTAAGGCCACATAAATGATTTTTAAAAGCCATATCAACATTTTTTTATTAAGTCGCATTTTATATTTTTTATTTAGGCCATATGAAAAAATACATACATTTATTAATTTCATTTTGTTTTTACTTTGCTTTTTTTATATTAAGGCCAAATGAGAGAAAACGTTAAAAGAATTGTTTTTCTTTTTTTGATGGCCATATAACTTATATTTCGAATTATTTGTTATTCTTGATACATATAACTGTCAATACTACAGTGTTAATTGGCGGGAGACACGTTTTTGTGTGCAGAAACAAGCTCTAGTTGGTATTTAATAGCACGTTTTATGCTCCCGAATGGCGGTGTATCATATTATATTAGCATTGTCCATGTGTTAGCACATGTCACAGCCAGAAATTGGTTACTATGGTGATGTGATGCATGCAACAAAGTATACATGCAACAAAGTTTAAATGCACGATTTTAAAGCTTGACTAAAAGGAAGCAGAGGCATTTCAGAATATATTGATAATCTGTGCAAATATAATTGACACACGTGCAGGGTCTAAATATTGTGGAAAAGAATATACTGCATGCCAATTTAAAGTGCAAAGTTTGGACGGTCTCAATGAAAGTTTCCTTAAATGACTGGCCAAAGTACTTCTTATAAATCGCACGGTATTTTAACCCCAAAAGCTACTATCAGATTGGCAGCATTGTGTCAGGGATCGTATATAAAATCCTAATTGTGCGTTTGTTATTTTCTGCGCGCACTCATCGGTTGTTAGCAATGCTTTACATACTATAATTTTTATTGATTGTATTGATTGTAATCAGTTAATACAATTAATTGATTTATTACACTGATCAATCTAAATAACTACTGAGAGTGGCCTGTTACTTCGATCGATCTAAGGAACTACTGAGAGTGACCTGTTACTTCGATCGATGTAAGGAACTACTGAGAGTGAACTGTATCACCGATCGATCTAAGGAACTACTGATAGTGAATTGTATCACCGATCGATCTAAGGACTTACTGAAAGTGAACTGTATTACGGATCGATCTAAGGAACTACTGATAGTGAACTGTATCACCGATCGATCTAAGGAATTACTGATAGTGAACTGTATAACCGATCGATCTAAGGAATTACTGAAAGTGAACTGTATCGCCGATCGATTTAAGGAACTACTGATAGTGAACTGTATCACCGATCGATCTAAGGAACTACTGATAGTGAACTGTATTACCGATCGATCTAAGGAATTACTGAAAGTTAACTGCATCACCGATCGATCTAAGGAACTACTGATAATGAACTGTATCACCGATCGATCTAAGGAATTACTGAAAGTGAACTGTATCACCGATCGATCTAAGGAACTACTGATAGTGAACTGTATCACCGATCGATTTAAGGAACTACTGATAGTGAACTGTATCACCGATCGATCTAAGGAATTACTGAAAGTGAACTGTATCACCGATCGATCTAAGGAACTACTGATAGTGAACTGTATCACCGATCGATTTAAGGAACTACTGATAGTGAACTGTATCACGGATCGATCTAAGGGACTACTGATAGTGAACTGTATCACGGATCGATCTAAGGAACTACTGATAGTGAACTGTATCACCGATCGATCTAAGGAACTACTGATAGTGAACGGTATTACCGATCGATCTAAGAAACTTCTGATAGTGAACTGTATCACCGATCGATCTAAGGAACTACTGATAGTTAACTATATCACGGATCGATCTAAGGAATTACTGAAAGTTAACTGCATCACCGATCGATCTAAGGAACTACTGATAGTGAACTGTATCATGGATCGATCTAAGAAACTTCTGATAGTGAACTGTATCACCGATCGATCTAAGAAACTTCTGATAGTGAACTGTATCACCGATCGATCTAAGGAACTACTGATAGTGAACTGTATCACCGATCGATCTAAGAAACTTCTGATAGTGAACTGTATCACCGATCGATCTAAGGAAGTTCTGATAGTGAACTGTATCACCGATCGATCTAAGAAACTACTGATAGTGAACTGTATCACCGATCGATCTAAAGAATTCTGATAGTGAACTGTATCACCGATCGATCTAAGGAACTAGTGATAGTGAACTGTATCACCGATCGATCTATGAAACTTCTGATAGTGAACTGTATCACCGATCGATCTAAGGAAGTTCTGATAGTGAACTGTATCACCGATCGATCTAAGAAACTTCTGATAGTGAACTGTATCACCGATCGATTTAAGGAACTACTGATAGTGAACTGTATCACCGATCGATCTAAGGAACTACTAATAGTGAACTGTATCACCGATCGATCTATGAAACTTCTGATAGTGAACTGTATCACCGATCGATTTAAGGAACTACTGATAGTGAACTGTATCACCGATCGATCTAAGGAACTACTGACAGTGAACTGTATCACCGATCGATCTAAGAAACTTCTGATAGTGAACTGTATCACGGATCGATTTAAGGAACTACTGACAGTGAACTGTATCACCGATCGATTTAAGGAACTACTGATAGTGAACTGTATCACCGATCGATCTAAGGAACTACTGATAGTGAACTGTATTACCGATCGATCTAAGGAATTACTGAAAGTTAACTGCATCACCGATCGATCTCAGAAACTTCTGATAGTGAACTGTATCACCGATCGATCTAAGGAACTACTGATAGTGAACTGTATCACCGATCGATCTAAGAAACTTCTGATAGTGAACTGTATCACCGATCGATCTAAGAAACTTCTGATAGTGAACTGTATCACCGATCGATCTAAGGAACTAGTGATAGTGAACTGTATCACCGATCGATCTAAGTAACCTCTGATAGTGAACTGTATCACCGATCGATCTAAGGAACTACTGATAGTGAACTGTATTACCGATCGATCTAAGAAACTTCTGAGAGAGAACAGTAACACCGATCGATTAAAAAAATAAACTGAGAGAAGAGATTGTATCACTGATCGATCTCAGAAACTACTGATAGTGAACTGTATCACCGATCGATCTAAGAAACTTCTGAAAGTGAACTGTATCACCGATCGATTTAAGAAACTTCTGATAGTGAACTGTATCACCGATCGATTTAAGAAACTTCTGATAGTGAACTGTATCACCGATCGTTCTAAGGAACTTCTGATAGTGAACTGTATCACCGATCGATCTAAGGAACTACTGATAGTGAACTGTATCACCGATCGATCTAAGGAACTACTGATAGTGAACTGTATCACCGATCGTTCTAAGAAACTTCTGATAGTGAACTGTATCACCGATCGATCTAAGGAACTACTGATAGTGAACTGTATCACCGATCGATCTAAGGAACTACTGATAGTGAACTGTATCACCGATCGATTAAAAAAATAAACTGAGAGAAGAGACTGTATCACTGATCGATCTAAGGAACTACTGATAGTGAACTGTAACTGGCCTTTGCCTCTCATTTGGTATAGCCGTGCTCAACAGTCCGTTAAAGTCTGCATGTTATATATCGAGCTTATTTGTAGAAATTCGCTAGTGCTTAATTGTCGACGTAGTATCTAATCATCTAGTAAAGTTCGTATTAGTCATAAAATAAAGCTTTTTAAAGTAAGCGCATAAGTCTGAACTTTTCTTAACTTGATCGCAAAAAGAACACCAACAGCCTAATAGAAACGGTCGAATTTCGCGAGGTTGATACTACATTGTCTTGAAAGCAACACAGAGAACATAACCCGAAATATCATAACAAAACTTCTTTTCTATTATTTTCTTATGTGCACTAAAACCCGTATATTTGCGGCTCTAAATATTTTTTTCGTGAGTTATGAGTGATGTCTTTTACATGAAAATAATAGTGTTTGCGAACTTGTATGGATTTGTTTCAACATGTTATTAGTTCATTGTTAGACATAGCTTCCTTAGGGAGAAAAAGAACTCTTTATTTATCATTAAAAGGAGCTTAAAAAAATACTTTTCGTATTTTACGGTGTAATCTGTTCTCACTGCTTTGAGTCATTTATCCTATTTTACCGCGGAACTAAAATCTTATTTAGAGGAGTTTATTCTTTTATGACACCGGTATATCTTTGGAAAGCGACACATTGTCTTATTTTCTAATGACAGTGGAGTGTCTATTCCCTAGGAACCATCAAAGTTATAATTACAAGAATCGGTTATTAATCAAATGAACATAATTCGTTTACAGCTTCAGTATGTAAAACTATTAAAAAGGCGTCATATACAGTAACTATCTGAGAAATACCGCTAAAATCCCACAAAGGTTTTCAGTTTTATGAAATCATTTCAATGCCTGGGAAGTGTACGATTATGTTTTCATTGTAGAAATTAATTACTTTGTCTTATAAAAGCTATATCTCATGGTTATACTGTGTTTTGGTGATGTAAGATGCTATAAACATGATATATGTTTTGTAACAGAGAAGTAACTACGTGGGGTGTTCGAAATGTTGCATTGTGCTTGTCACCATAAAAACTGACTGAAACGTGCATTTGTTCATTTCATGCGCTCAAAGTACTACCCATGGTTAGAATTGCACAATTCTGTGGAATCATTTCTGACAGGGTTACGGTAAGTATGCTACGAAGGTACTGATCAACGACAGAACCGGTAGGCTGCTGCGACTGATATCTACGACCAGACAGGAAGTTTTTCTATTTGTGAAAGATAGAACCAGGCCTGGGAATAAGGAGGATGTAGTAGCACAGTTACTTTTTCTCTGATTAATTTTCAAAAATGGTGTTTCTGTGTCAGGGATGTGCACTGGAGCATCGGCACATATAGGTAGCTTGTGACTGGGCGACGTTTCTCATATTCTTTTTTTTCTCAATAGCAAATTTTGGTAGCACCTTCAAGTCACACTTTTGCCCCTATCTACTGGCACCTGTATTGCTATGTCGTCACTGGAAAAGACTATACAAAGCCTTCTTTGCACTTAACTTAATTTGGTGGCCCATATATTGTTCCCAACTAAACAGAGTTTATAGTTTGATACGCCTCCATTCCGGGGCATACATCTTGCTTACAAATACCGATCTCAGGGACGATCAAGTCAGAATTTATGCATGTAATGTTGTTCATAACAACATCAATTTAGTTACTGAACATAATATTTTTACATCGAATCATATTTAAACAATTTCATTTCATGACAAATAACAACTATGAACGGTAAAAACACAAATACAAACGATAGAGTAAGGTGCACACATATGTATTATCAATCTGTCCTGCGAGTGATTCACAGTTTTATTTCCAAGCACGGTTTCACTACAGGAAGAAGACAATAAAATGTGCTGAGGGAATGAATGCCATATATTACACATCATTAAAAATAACAGCAGTATAACGGAAAAAAGTTTTATTCAATATCATAGGATATCATGTGAAAGGAAATGGTGTCTACTTTTTTCTCTATCTTGTTGTTCGATTTTTGACAACCGTTAACTGTACTTGTTCGTCTTGTCGAATTGCATCAGAAAGGTCAAACTATTTAATGAATTGCAACACTATATGCAGTAATTTAACTTAATTAAACCGTTATCTTCTATTTCTGAAATTTACATAGAAAATGCATAAAAATAATTGTTTTACTAAAATTTGGAAAAAAGGCAAGCAACATTAACTTTGCTTTCACTCTTCACTTGCTTTCATGTATTTACATGAAAAAGAAGTTTAATACGTCTTCTCACTATCATAATCGATAGTAAGTGAACAACTAATACGGGGATTTTTAGCATCTTGAAAAAAACCTACAAAATTTAAGGTTCGAAAAACTTTTAGTGATGTTTTTTCAATTACTATCTTTAACCCAAAATAAGAACGAGCAATTTTGTCCTGACATACATGTACATCTTTTTGCAGTATAGTTTCTTCATCTTAATCAACTTAAGACGCGATTTGGCTCAGATACACATGCATGTTGTGTATTTCTTCTTGTATCAATAAGAATGCACCGAGCTTTCCAGTTACAAATGTATTTTGCACACTATTTTTCATTACTTTTTTTCTGGCAAATATTTTTTAGAGTTTCTTATTCCAAACAGTGTTAATTATTCGTTCCAAAATGAATCTATATTCATTCATATTGGCAATAACTACGCTAAGAATATCTACGAGTACAATGCACCATCTTACATATTTTCAAATTGTACAGTTAAACAATGTATTTGTATTAGATTCACCCACTTCTAAAATAACATTTTAATTCAATTCCAGGAGCAAGAAGACAATGTTGTGTCGGCATCATATTTGGGATGTTTGTGCGTTGTTTCATCAACAAGAGCTCTATATTTTACAAATACAATCTCGTTTTGAATGCATTGAAGAATTCGACTCATTTGTCATCATGTTCCTTAAAATGGATTTAAATCATTTACATAGATTAGTTTTGTAACATGTGTAACATGTGTATATTTATAACTCGGTATTTGTCGTTTGATGTTTTGTGTCGTCGTTGTTGTTTTGTCGCGTCTGTGCTTCGCCTGTCGATGTTTTGTCATAGACCCTAAGTACGTGACATTGTCATATATTATATTTAATAGTATTTAAAAGCGGTATATACATTAATCGTTCAAATGAAAACAAATGTAAATATTAACTAAAGTTTCAATGAAATTATGATTTAAGACCGGCAAAAGAAGGAATAAACCGATAACTCATAACAACAAGAGGGTCAAGATGTCCATATATCGCTCACCTTTATTATATCAATTGCCAATGATACAAGGCGTCATGATTTGAATATAATTCGTAGAGGTCTAAGCTATGGCTGTGGGCCTTGTGGTTTTTTAAAAAGTTTTCCCTATATAAGCCTATGCACAATCAAGTGACCCCCACTCCCGGGAAGGGTTAATTTTCACCCGGGATCATAATTTGAACAATCTTGGTAAAGGACCAGTGGTTTCTGAGCAGATGTCGTTTGAATCAAAATGTTGACGGACGACGGACAATCATCCGTTAGAAAAGCTCACCCTGGCAAAGCCAAGTGAGCTAATAAAACCATGAGTCACTTCTCCATTTCGTCTGTTTATGACGTCTAAGCACAAGAGAAGTAAATTATTGTACTGCTCATCAACATATGGCTGATCTTAGACTCTTGTAAGTATCATAGGCGACTTACTTAAAATACAATTTCAACAGGCAATGTGTTACTTGGCCAGTTTTCAATCTGAAAACTCTACTCCTAAAATGTTTGTATTCATATCTCAAAAGTATTGATGTAATTTCACTCACAAAATGTGATTAATCACATAATTGCGCTTGGTTATTTAGTTTGTCCGGAAAGATATTGTTATAAACAAAGTACCATGATTAATCTTTTAGATAGAGTCTTATTGTGCGAAACTTTTCTAATCCCTTTGAATATGTACATTAGAGCTCATTCAGAAGGGCAAACTACTCAATTCCTAGCCAATATCACTGACATATATACACATTTAAGAACAGATTACACTGTAAAATGCGAAAAATTATTTTTAAGATCTTTTAGATAATAAATCAAGATTTCTCGTTCACCCCGAGGGAGCTATGTCTTTCAATGAACTGAATAACAAATCCTTAGAGGTTCGACGCAAATACTTTTACTGTCGTATAAAACACATCACTCATAATTCACGAGAATTATTTAGAGCTTCAAGTATACGGGTTTCAGGGCAAATTAATAAAAAAAATAGAGAGAAGTTTTGTTATTGTATAAATTATATTTTGAGTTTTGTGCTCTGTGTTGTTCTCAAGATAAGTACTACCAGCGACCCGAAATTCTATCGCTTCTTTCAGTCTGTTGTTTTGTTTTTGCATTGACGCTCTTTGTAAAATTAGTACTTCATTGGATGAGACAAATAAGCGGTGTACAAACTAGCCTAGCTCGATAAATAAAATGTCTATTTGTGCAAGGCTTTATTGAATCGAGGCATACATCCATTATTTAAGTTTAAGTTAGAAGTCGTTTGGTGGGTAGTTGCTTAATGAATCAGGCTTAAACTCTAGCATGCAATACAACTTAAAGTGACATTATGCACATTTTTTTTTCAAGTAAATATCCAGGTGAAATAGTTGTGTGTGGAAAGGGTAGATGAAATAATAGCTTTTAAGTTTTAACCCAATACACCAAACTCTTCCTGCTACCAGTACGAAATAATAACTTTCCAAATATTACTTTTCCTATTTTGACTGGGAGAGCCAATTAAAAAAAAAACAACTGCATACAGGAGTTGCTTCCCTTCCACTGCCGAAATCTCTACCCACAACAACATAGGGGATATCACTGCGAAGAAAGGAACTATTATTTTATTAGTCCAATTTTGTTTTATTTCAAAGCACCAACTTCAAATACTAATGCGGCACTATCATTAGTTTAACACATTTAAATGCACATTGCTTTTATAAAATTGTCATCAAAATACACTATGTGCAATAAGATGCGCACAATGTCACTTTAAGTTTTAGTCTTATATGCAAGAAATGACCTTGATCAGTGTATATTAGCAGGACGTAATTGTGTAAACAGATTAAATGCCTGACCCGTTTGTTTTGACATTATTTAATGATCAGCAATAACTCGAATCATACTTGAACGTGATAAGTTATTCATTTATAAATATCAAAATATTTTGAGTTTGATTAAAAGTGGTTGGGGGTAATTTGTAACATTTATAAGCTTTTGCGAAGTTTCAATGATATATCTATATCTTGTGTTATTGACTTATAACTCAGATATTAAAGTTCGTTCTTAATTTTTAAAGTCGAAAAAATACAAACCTGTATAGGATGTGGCTATAGTTGTCACGTGTATGCATTTTCTTACAAAAAATAAATGGTTCCGCAATTGGCGCGTGATGTTAAATGAAATTTAGCAATTGAATATTCACCACATTTAATCCCGAGAGTAATCGAGCGTTCGAGGGCGAATATAAAAGCGCTGGAAGTTGTCTTGGTGTTCGACTTAAAACATAGCCATGTTAACTGTCGTGTAAAATAATAGCAAATGATTGAATTAAAAATTTGGATCTACACGTTAAATGAAATATATCATAAGAGCAGCATACAGGCAAAGTGTTGACGGGCAACATCCTACAGAGAGAGACCAGGAGAGGCCATGTAGTGAAACCAGCGTAGCCTAGGGCTTGTGTACGCCTGGTAGAGAAATGCCCTCAGTCCACATGTTGGCTGAATTTTATGAAAAAAAAATCGGTCTATAGACATCTAGTATAGGAAAGGAAAAACAATTTGTATGAATAATAGTCACAGTAATGAGAGTTGTTGGCTTCGCTGAAAGGCATTACATTATAATTGTCACGGAAATAAAAATTAAACACGAGTCATTTAATTTAAAATGTGATAAAGACAAGTGAGCGTTTTAACTGTTATATACAGTATTTATTGTCAGCAAAAAAATTACCACAACTTTGAACTAAATGTGCTGTGTAATAAAGAAAATATTAAAGACTTACCATTGCTAAAGAGGATAGATAAGCTACTGCTACAGTATTACTAGCATGTTTCCGCTCAATAATGAGAGAACCGTTGTCTTCAGTTATCACACGTCAGTTACTATGTTAAACACTCGGTAATTTTGTTTCTATGACAATTAGGTCAAACGCTACTCTATGGTCCGGATTAATTACAACTGGTAGTCTTGGTTTCTGTCAGGATAAAAATAATGTTTTTGTTTGACAGTGTTACGTGTTTCATGTATTTAAAATAAACGCAACCTTATAAATCTCTTCTGTTGCTAATACAGAGTTTTTGCACAGTATTCACGAGGACAAAAACAGAGGTTCAAGTCGTCAGAGACAGAGCGTTAGAATTTTAATTAACTTTTTTGTATATTGATTCAAGCTGAATCTAAAATGAATCTCAATTCACTGCACATACCACATGGCGTATATAGTGTCACTGTCTTGTACAAATAAAAAGACATTTGAATTGCCTCAGACGTCCTCTGAAGTTTTTTGGTTTTATTTTTATGTAAAGACCTCAAATGTAGACAGTTATCCTCAAGATGTTTTAAACAAAAAATGCACATGCATTATAAAAGACGCCAAATGATTAAAATACAGCAGGAACGAATGTATCACAGGACAAAGAATTATCAAAGAAATGTCCCTGCCCCATGCGATAACAGGAATCCCACAATGCGTATTTTCTGTCATATAACTCGGACTCTTTAGTGCTAATATGGTATCCAGACATGAGTAAAACAATCTCATTCAAATCATCTCCTCTAAACCCAAAGTTGAAATAAATCCGTTAAAGCCATTAACAATTTGATATAAAAACGTCTATGACCTTATAGACTTAAAGTCTATACGCAAAATCACGTTACAAATAGTTCGGCAAAAAGAATGAAAATAAAATGGAAATAACTTTTATTTCACTGAGAAAACTGTATAATTCAAGCGAAAACATATCATAAATGTCTGATTTGTTTCATTGTGATGTGTGAGTTATTAATGTTGTATCTCATATACCAGACATTTACTGTCATGAAAAAACCTTTTATTCAGACGACAGTCGACAAAGACCACATGCAAAAAAGGACTTTGCTATTTCCAAAAGGCGGAAGCTTTGGATTATTATAACAGGAGAAAAGAAAAAAAGACTAAACATATCTTTCCAAGAACCGTTTAGAAATGTCTCCGCTATGAAAATAACAACAAGTCAGACGAAACACAATAACAATGTCCCCGTGAGCATTGAATGTCTTCACTTCTATCTAAATGCGTGTAACTTATCTTTTCAAGACAATGTTGATAGCCATATGTGCGACTGTTGTGAGAATATAATAATTTCCCAGTTAGAACAAAATGGCAACAGTGCAATATTATTTTCCTTTGGACATAGACATGTTTCCCCGAGCATTGTAAATAAGTAAGGATCTAACGTACAATACCGAATTTTGCTCCGTGTTTACAAAATCATTGAAAAGAAAACAATGCCCTCAAAGTATGGTTCTTGTTCATTGCATTACTGTAACCACTAATCAAAGGTATGAATATTATAATTGTATATCCGACAGTTACAGAAAGGACAATATAGGGTTAAAGTCACTGTATGCAATTTGAACGAATTACTTCATCACCTTAAGAGTTATCCTCAGGACAAGAAAATGTAATAAAGTTGGGAATCAGGCAAGGTAGAGTTGTGGTTCTTGTACACTGCACTTCCACTTCAGTGTATGCAATTTGAACATTATTTTCAGCACTTTAAGAGTTATGCTCCGGGCAAGAAACTATAACAAAGGGAGATAATTAAGAAATTGGCAAGCTTCAGATAAGGTCCTTGTACACTAAACATTTACCAATTGTACTCTATCACTGTATTAAGTTTCAAGTTATTCCTTTCGTTTTGGAGTTACGATATACAATTCTATTTAAATGCTCCTGGTAGTAGCTGTATGAATCATTATAAGTGTGGTTAATGGTTAGCTAAGTGATACGACATTCTTGCACATCAAATCGGTGTTTGTTTTCGGATTGCATTAGCTTTGTGCTAACCTACTTTAGGCAAGTAAAAAAGAAGAAAGGAAAGCGTTTGATACCGTCATTTCTCCGAAACAAATCACTTTGAGAAAATACGTGTGCGAAAGCCTGGCACTTTCTTCAGAAAGTATTTGTTTAGCGAGTTTGAAATAAGTGAATTGCCTTTGTATCGAGGCTGTTATTCTTTTTACTTTCTGAGAGAAGATAATGTATCCATTTAATACAGGCAATGTGAAAGCATAGGTTTGCTATTACCCAACCAGTTTGTCACGTGATGTGCGACTTTAAAGTGACATTATGCACATGTTACTGCATATAATGTATTTTTGGTGACAGTTTTATAAAAGCAATTTTCGGTTGCTGTGCATTTAAATGTGTTAAACTAATGATAATACCGCATTAGTAATTGAAGTTGGTGCTTTAAAATTAAATAATAGTTCCTTTCTTCGCAGTGATCTCACTTGTGTTGTTTTTGTTGTTGGTAGAGATTTCGACAGTGGAAGGGAAGCAACTACTGCATGCAGTTTTTTTAATTGACTCTCCCAGTCAAAATAGGAAAAGTAATATTTTGAAAGTTATTATTTCGTACTGGTAGCGGGAAGAGTTTGGTGTATTGGGTTAAAAGCTATTATTTCCTCTTTCCATTTTATACAAACCTTTTTCAGCTGGATTTTACTTGAAAAAATGCACATAATTCCACTTTAAAGAAACAGTGTTCATCTCCATACATAAGCAATCGCAAAGAGCATAGTCTTTGAATTAATCTAACTGTTTCAGAAGTCAAATGATATTCGTTTATTTTTGTTTTACAAAATCAATATGAAATAGTGACATATATCGTCATTGTCGCCATGGTGTTTAAATTAAACGACAAATTTCAGAACTACGCAAAATATTTTGAGATTACGCACGAAACCATTGAGTGACGCGCAAAACCTTTATTAAATATTATGTATCTTTTATTACATTACCGCAGACAGTACGACACACAGACAGTAATAAAACGGGGGATTTTTAATAGGTTTGAATCATATAGCTACAAAAGCACAATAAAATGTTTAGAAAAGTAACATTTATTCGACCGTTCTTTGACTCCAATCCCTATTTTGATCGTATCAAACCTTTTCAAGTAATTTGTATATTTGATATAAAATAAAGTCTTCAACAACCATGTACGCTTAACGTTTTTTCTCAAATCATAAAGTAAACATAAACACATGCTACATAAATAGATAAGTTGATTCAATGAGTGCCTGTTACTTTAGGTAGCGTTTCTCTTTACCGAACATGCTCATTTAGCTTTAGTACAGGGATGATCACTGCAAACTAATCCATATTAAGGAGCTAACCTAAGTATCTAAAATAATGTTCTTCATCATTTTCAGAGAGACAAAAATCACAATAGTAAACTACTCAACATGGTACCACTGATGCTGAGATAGGAACATTCAGTCTCCTAACATTCACTGCATCATCAGATAGCAATGACTATATAAACAAATGGATGCCAACTGTTCCAAAATAAAATGTGAGCAATCAACTGTCTTTTTATCTTAGCATCTTTTAGTTTGCATTTTTGCGTTTTGAACACTGATACTTTGTCGAATTGAAAAAAATAAATGCTTTATGAGATATGTTTAAAGTTGACTGAGTCAGGCATGTTTTAAGTAAGTAAACTCAATCTTGTAAATTCTTAATACTCCATTTTCTGATTAACATTCTTATGCTTGGTTTTCATAAAACAATTCAAACACAAAAAATTGTATCACCAAAGGTATGGAGTGCAAAGACATAATTATGGTCGTGACTAATTGAACTAATATTCTGATGACAATGGATGTTACTAATCTTTAAACCTTTACTGTATCTAATGAAGTATAATGACAAAATGTTCTGTCCGGTTTATTGTATCATGGCACATGTCAGAGTCAAGCGTTGAAGTTAATTAAGTACATGTATATTTGGCTGATTAAAACCGACTGAAGTTTCATTATTGATATCGTAATAAAACAATACTACTTTAATCAATAATTGCTTTAAACGTTCTAAATTGACACGGTATCTATTGCATAATCATACAGGTAGCTTTTATCACGTAATAGAACACTTGCGAAGATCTATTTAGAGTATTTGTGAGATATGGCATGGAATTGAATATCAATTTAAAATATACACTGCAAAAAGAAGACAGACAAAAACCTGTGGCAGATTTTCCTTCCAGTTTGCCTCATAAACCTGGAGCAAATAACATTTCTTACGTCTCGGTGTTACGAACAAACATGATTTATAGAAAAAGGAACACAAATGTGTTAAATTTTTACGGAGCTGATAGTTTCTTCAGCAATATGCGTAGTAGAAGCAAGTTTATTAATGTCTTTTAAATTCCGCTGACTTTACCACTGGTCCCTTTTTCTATAGAATCCCATCTGCCTCTTTGTATGGAAGGAATTTGTTAATATTGCACATAGGTCCATTATTGTCGTGTAAAGTAGAAATTTCTTGTTCTATTTAAATCGCCAACTTCTGATCTGTGAACAATCATCTGCTTATTGATGGAGATATGGATGTATTCATTTTTGTACAGAATTCAGACCGTGACAATAACGTGTGATAAATTGTACCAATCTGTGATGTAATTACTGTGTTCTGTAGTTCAGTTGATTGTCATAATTCTATCATTTACTAGATCTACAGGAATCTCCATACTTCTTAATTTCTTACAATACAATCTATTTCTTAAAAAGCAGCTTGAATATTATTCTATCATCCAATGTATCCATCTATTGGTAAAACTAAAATTTAGAAATGAGCTTATTCACTGAATAACTTCTTGGTTTCGTTACAAGTAGGTCATGCGTTTCAAGTGTCATTATTTGAACTAAAATAAGGAGAGATTTCACGAAAACTTTGAACAAAACAATGTTTAGGTAATATGCAAAATGCACACGCATCACAATTTTTTTCGACAGGCGGACTTCATTATATACATCCAAATCTCGTTTTTATTTTGAATGACCATACATTCACTAACACATACAACAAACAAAACATGGCACATATTTCACTCCTTACAAAGGAAACATGCAAACTTTACGACTAGGGTACAGTTACCAACACTAATGTTTAGGGTACATGAGATCTGTGCATACAGTATCAGAAGGCCTAAAACTGATTTCATTTAATAAAAGAAAATAAAAAACTCCTCTGATGCTTGAAATAACTTCATTCATTGTTATTTACCTTTAAAGTATTGACATTTTAGTAAAATGGAAATTATGAAAGACTTTTACAAAAAGAATGAAAGATATATTTTGTTTAAAACGTACACTGTGGAACCGACGTATCTGCTGTGAAGATAACAACATTTTTGGTGATACTAGTATACAATGACACTGTTTTGCTGTAAATATACGTGTATATATTTTACATGTATATTATACAATTATAGACTAAATTTGAGGTCAATTTATAGTTTTGCGGACCTGTTAAAAGTGATATTGACCAAGGACGAAGTCTAGAATTATTTGTTTAAACAATATTTTATTGAAAAATCACATGTATATATATACAACAGCATTAAGGATTGAGTAGAAAACTCTAGGCTTATTTTTAAACTCTTTCCTTCTAAGACTAAACTTATTATATCATATACCTCATAAAAAGTAGTGAAAATTACACAAAATTATAACAGAAATGGCGTGAACGCTATCGGCCAATCAGGATAAAGTTTTTGTGGCAGGTACACGATATATAGGATTGTAACACAAAACTGGTATATAAGTGCGGTTGTTGTGAGCACATCGTGCATGCAACATACACATTTATACACAAAATGATATTAATGTCAACAGTCAGGAAACAATTTTCTTTCAAGTGAAAACATTTTGGACATGGACACATTCTTTCTATAGCATTACAGATGCGTGATACTTAAAGACACAAATAAAACGTTTAAAAATAGTACGTTTCTCGGCTAAAAGGGAACTTCCTTTGACCTTTTGGAAATCCTGTGAACATAAAATATCAATTTGATTTCCGAATGCATACCTACTGTAGTTTATCAGTTTATAGTTTTGCTAAGCGTCATAAGAACATATTGTAAGACAAATTAGAACAGGCTTCAATAACAAGAAAGAAGAAGAAATCGAAACGACAAAGCAATAAATATAATACTTCAAATCGAGCCAGAACAAAAGAAGTCAAGACAATTTCTAAACGAAACATTATATAAATATCACATGCAATTGAGGTTGATAGCACATATTGTGAACCCGAGAAAAGTAATATTACTTTTTCGGGTTCACAATATCTGCTATCACCCTCAAGTGCATGTGATATCTATTTCATTATACTGAAAAACTACGAATTAAGAAATTGAAAATATTGATATAGACAAGTGTCAATAATCTATTTTTAGACTTACACTGGTGTAACATCATAATGTTACGTGGGTAACATCATTCATTTTTAAACAAGTGTCTATTTATCTATTTTAAGACTTACAGGGGTGTGACATCATGATGTTACATGGGTAACATCATTTTTTGTTCACCGATAAAGTTAGAGAATTTTAAATAGGGCAAAGCATGTGAGGTATAATAATATGGATTACATTTAAAGGCTAATGCCATATGTAGTTCCATCTATTGTAGGTAAATGGAAAAATTTATTTTTCATAAGCACTGATAGATGCGGAAAAAAGTATTTAATGAAGTAAAAAAACATACAAATCTAGCCTCTCTGATCAACCTTTGACAGGTTCTGTAGTAGATCACGACAACTTTAACATGTCACATTCAGACAGAAGACTGAGCGTTAAAGAAGATATACAATTTGCTTTACCTACATTAAGATTTCTAAACTACGAGTAATCGCTAGGTGAACTGACTTAATAACCTGTTTCCTAAATCAGTCGGCTATATAACCCTTTAAACTGTCTCATTTGTGATCTAATCCACAGTCCTGAGTCGGCGAAAATGAGAAAGAGAATATATTATGACATTTACACTCTTTTCTTAATGATATTTTCAGTATGTACGAAATAACCATTCAATTTTGTTATTTCACAATTGTTATAATTGTGTGTCAAAAGTGTGAAAATCCAACCGTGAATGCTTGAACAAATACAACACCACTAAATAAACTGATCCGGCTAGGTAAGTTTAATGTTTGACTTACAGACATCTTTCTCTTACTGCTCCAGGTTTTCAAGCACTCTGCTAATCTTATGATCATCGCAACTCACAATCGCGAATACGATAGAGTGGAGAGAGTAAGGAGTTGACAAATATTAAGAATAGTATCCACGTTTCATTTACAGGCAGTCAATCATACAGTGACATTATGCGCATCGTACTGCACATAGTGTGTTTTTGATGACAGTTTTATGAAAGGAATTTTCGGTTGCTGGGCATATACACTTAACCGATTTAGAAACGCAAAGATTTCGCCTGTTGAATATTTTCATTTGAATGACGCTATTGTTTTTATTTCTATTTAAGCCATTTTTTGCGATAAATTATTGAAACTCTTACAAGAATTCAATTTTATAGTGTTTTCTTGGGTATAAAATTTGAATAAATTTGAAACACGATAACACTGTTAAAATAAATATTTTGCCACTTTTGCGTTTCTAAACCGGTTGAGTGTAAATGTGTTAAATTAATGATAATGCCGCATTACACCAAACTCTTCTTGCTACCAGTATCTTTCCAAATATTACTTTTCTTATTTTGACTGGGAGATTCTTTTAGAAAAAAAACTGGCAGGAGTTGCTTCCCTTCCACTGCCGAAATCTTTACCAACAATAACAACAGCAACAACACAAGGGAGATCACTGCGAAGAAAGGAACTATTATTTTATCTGTCCGTCTTTTTATTTCTAAAGCACCAACTTCAAATACTAATGCGGCATTATCATTTATTTAACACATTTAAATGCACAGCAACCAAAAAATGCTTTTATAAAACTGTCACCAAAAATACACAATGTGCAGTAAGATGCTCATATTGTCACTTAAAGTACGATAGCTGCTAATTTACAACTTGAATCAACTCAATTCACCGGGAAATAATATCATTCAAGTTGAGTAATGTAGCATATTTCTATATAAAAAAAAAACAACTAAATTTGGGAATAAAATAGGGCCAATCAACTTCTCTCTATTCCTATCTAAATATAGAGTGGTTAACTTAATAAATGCGTTTGGTATTGATACTGTGCCGACCAAACTATTTGCACTTAATACCTCGTCATTGAAGAGTCTCTCATGTTTAATAAGGTCAATTTGTCATGATATTTGCATTCATTTATATCAAAGTGTGGTTGATCATGTATCAAACGTTTATAATTACTTCTCTGTATCAGTTTTAGAAAATAAAATTGAGTTTTCAGAGTCATTTCATGAATTTATGGTATGATACTAAAGAATGAAAATGAAATATTTGCATAATTTGTATTCAAATTTGATGGAGATTTGGAAATTGAAACAGCATGCCTACCGAGTTGTCATGGAAACACAGCCTCTGTGAATATATAACTAGTAAGTGTAGTAAGCTCTGTAATAATTACAGTGGAGGTGTTTGGTTTAATGATACCTTTCAGATACTTGATATGTTGATCATTTGAAAATTTTCGACGTCTTTTAAAATAAAGGTGCATGGTATGTCTCATATGTTCAATGGTGATGGGTGAGTAATTGATGGCTGCATAACATGTACTATGTTTGATGGCTGTATAACATTTACATACAAGTTGCAATAACGACAAAGCTTACCATGTAGACGGTGGTCACAACGGCCACTGGGGGAAATGTAGATTACTGAAAGATAAATGAAACAATTCACACTAAAATATCTTATCAAATAGGAATACGTGGTTTCTAGACGTGTCTGCCACGTACAACAAAACATAGTTTAAACGATACACATTGTGAATATAATATCTTGACTACAATCTAAAAGCACGTATTTGCTAAAGACAGGCTTGATATATTAGTGAGGCTATAGTAAGCATATAACGCGTGTGAAATACAAATGCTTACTTTCCAGTTTGTGCAAAATATCTATAGCGCAATATATATATTTGCAATGTTCTAAGATTCAAGGACACAATTTATTACGTTTTCTTTTACCAAATAAAATAAGGCATGATACTTTCTACACAATCCAGAATATAATCTAATATATGCTTGCCTCACTACTGATCGACAGAAACAGTTTATCATTCTCTTCAATAATGATTATATATCATTGACAAAAACCATTTAATTTAAGATAATATTAGTACAAATTTGATCCCTTGGGAGACAGAACTTATAAGTAACAATCTTAAACATTACAATCCTCGACCGGAACGTATCAAATGCGAAATTAACAATGTTATTAGAATATATAAGTTTTGTTTTTGCTTTCCAATTAAAGTTATGTCGTTTAAAACCTGTCAATTCTAATATTGGAATGACATTCTTCTGTTAAATGAAGTACACATTATCAGATATATAATTTGTTACCGTCACCGTTACTGAGTTTATTTTGAATATATTATATTTTGGTGGTTCTTAGTGAAAGGATTGCCAAATTTGACAACATGGCGTGCTATCACATTGCGTGATTAACACAAGTCATGTCGTCAATATAATGTTTTTAATTATAATTTTAACTCGTAAGGAAATTAGTCGCAGACAAATCATCCGAGCAGTGAAAACAGATTAAAATGTAAAATACAAACAAAATAAAAATTATACCTCGAG
The DNA here is from genome assembly GCA_022818135.1 of Saxidomus purpurata. NCBI lineage: Eukaryota > Metazoa > Mollusca > Bivalvia > Venerida > Veneridae > Saxidomus > Saxidomus purpurata. The sequence goes on along the minus strand of JAFMSR010000016.1, from coordinate 24,851,816 downwards.
CTTTTAAGTATTGATATTTCTTAAAATGTTTTCTCCCCGTGGAATCTATGTGTAGTCTGGAAATTAATTGAAACACATTCATGCAGGTTCTACGTATTAAGCAGTCTCTATGTTCGTGTGAAAAATATCACTTACAAAACACAATAATAGTCTTGTCTGCTAAGAAATATATTCAGTGAAAACAAAGAAAACAAATATAAAATGTTACGTAATCGTAAAACATGAATTTTGAATACAGTGCTGTGTGTTGCTAGTGATAACTGCTTTGCAAAATTAGACAGTTCCTTGTCTTAGTCTTAATGGGTGTTGTTGCAGAGCAACCGACACGTGTCCTAAAGATTAAAAAGATGGTTGTTTTCTAAGATTATATAGTAAATGATTTTGACTGAAAGTGCGTACCATTACACAAAAAAGCATCCAAGTTACAAGCAGTTTACAACATACTTAAAGATGTTAGAGAAGAAGAATTGCAGTATACCACATAACATGCACGTGATGATCGTGTCCAGAGCACGATCCGAAAACCCTAGAAAGTAAATTACTACCTTATCTCTAATTGAAATCATTCTCTAGTGAAATGTTTGAACTGAACAAAAAGTCGTTACATTTTTTCTTCTTAAAGTTCTATGTTTCCTTTAAGCAGTGCATTTACACGATTTTTATGCCCCCGAAGGGGCAATTAAAACGCCCGTCTTCTGCCCGTCTCCCCCCCCCCCCCCCCCTTTTCCCCCCCCCCGGGGGTCCCCACTTACAAATCGTCGGCTAACCGTCTGCATTGAAGGTTTAAAATAACTTGGCACACTGTCAGCACATCAAGACGACGTGTCGCGTGCAAGACCCACATCCCTACCTCAAAGGTGAAGGTCACACTTGGATTTGAAGGTTGGAATCCTCTATATAGCACACATTCGTGTCCGGACTGTAACTTTGTCATGCATTGAAGGATTTTAAAATAACTAGGTACACATGTCTAGCACATTAAGACGACGTGTCGCGTGCAAGACCCACGTCCCTAGCTCAAAGGTCAAAGGTCATACTTAGAGTTTGAAGGTAATGGATTCCTCTATATATGCATATATGCACACATTCGTGTCCGGACTGTAACTTTGTCATGCATTGAAGGATTTTAAAATAACTTGGCACAAATGTCTAGCACATCAAGACGACGTGTCGCGTGCAAGACCCACGTCCCTACCTCAAGGTCAAGATCACACTTAGAGTTTGAAGGTAATGGATTCCTCTATATATGCATATATGCACGCATTCGTGTCCGGACTGTAATTTTGTCATGCTTTGAAGGATTTTAAAATAATTTGGCACAAATGTCTAGCACATCAAGACGACGTGTCGCGTGCAAGACCCACATCCCTACCACAAAGGTCAAGGTCACACTTAGAATTTATAGGTAATGGAATCCTGTATATATGCATACATTTGTGTCCGGACTATAACTTTATTATGCGTTGAAGGATTTTAAAATAACTTGGCAAAAATGTCTAGCACATCAAGCGGATGTGTCCAGACAAGACCCAAGTCCCTACCTCAAAGGTCAAGGTCACACTTAGTGTTTAAAGTAATGGAATACTGTATGCATGATTACTCTGTCATGCATGGAAGGATTTTAAAATTACATAGCACATTTATTGAGCACATGGAGAGGACACAGACTGTGAGGCACCTCTTTCGGGGGCATTCGTCACTTGTGAGGGACAGCTCTTGTTTTCAAAGAGACACTCGTAAAACATTTTGGTATTGGGGACTACCAATAACTGCAAACCATATTTCCTTTTGAAATCATATGCAGCCTTATTTGGATTGTTTTATTTGATTAAAAGATGATTCCAAATATGTGTAGTTTTAGTATACATGTACTTTCTACATGCTATAAAAAGATAAAAAACTGTTTGCAAATGGTGATCTAGCGTTGATGAAAAACTACACAATTGTAAATGTGTTTGACAACATTTTTACTATTTTTAGAGCAAAGTGTTACACTAACCTAGATAATTGAAACTCTATGCTAGAAAGAAAATCCATTATTAGAGATACTTCTCCGAAAATGTCATTTTGGGAAAACATTTTTGTACCAGCCTAGTCCTTTCATGTTTGAAGCAAAACCTTCGACCTTCGGTCTGCGGGGTGTTCTGAAGAAAAATGCAACCTCAACATGTGTATCTGTTTAGTACAGACGATAATATACATGCTAGTTAGAATGAATTAGAGTGTTCAAATCTGTAACTCAAGTCTCCTTAAATTTAAAACAATCATGCCGAGCACGCATTTCAGATCGTAAATCCCTAATCAACTGACAAAGTACATAAATGATTTGTGATTTGTTTTCCGATGCCCCTTATTCGGATCCAAGACAACTTCACTCGGTGATACTCCCTTTAGATTTGAAGTAATTTATGGCAATATTTATGAATCGGATTCCGGTAGTAAGCTGGTGTTAGTTCTCTATCGTACTTTTTATATTCTATATCATGTATTTTACTGTAAGAGTGCATTCCGTCGGATTGAAGATTAGTATATTGCACTACTTTGTATGCATGCTTGAATGACTTAGATTTAATCATGCTTTCTAAGATAGTATGCACATATCGTCTCTAAAAAGCTTCTTGTGATTTAACTACCATAAAGTTTGTTGTTGAGTACTGTCGTCTGAATATTCGATTTTAGATACAACTTTCATACTATTACAACTATCGCCCCTGAACAATGTTTAAGTATTAAATAGAGTATTTTGCAGTTCTTATAATCAGTGTTGGATTCGTCCCACGAGCTTTAAGGGTTTGCATTATTTCTCCATATTTACAAATGGAAATTTCTGGAGAGATGTTTACTCGTGGCTTCTTATTTTATATGCCAATAGATGTTATTCTTTCAAGTCATTTGCGTACATAACTCCACTCCCTACCTGTCCGCGACAGTATAATGTTTATTGAGGTCTAAGTTGGGAACATGGCATTAGAAAGTTATAAACTCATGAGAAGAATCTAGGATTCCTGTAAAAGATTGTTTCCTTTAAGGTGATTACATACAAATCATTCATGTCCATTTATTTCTCGTTAAGTCGTGCAGATGTTTTGACGAAAACTGTTTTAAGTTAACAATAAAAAGACATATAGAGCAATTAGTTCCGCCCCACCTCCATATTTTTGATTGAAGGAATATGGTGGATGGTTACGTCAAAAGTATTTGAAATTGGGACCATGGTTTTAAAGTGTAATATTCTTAATATTTTATCATAGACATAATATGAATTTTTTCATTCAACGGACTATAGACAAGCTAAAAACCATAAGCACTTTCGGATGAAAATCATTATAACAAGAAATTTTATTGAACCTGTTTTGTATAAAGACTAACATATTGTTAGTTAATTTCTGGAAAAATAATGATTCCTATTGTGCCTAAGTTTATTACTGCATAATTGTTTTTTTCCGGTTAAATTATAATTTTTGAAAACTAATAAATTTTAATTTCCAGAAGTGCAAAAATCCAAATCCTCACCAGTGATCTCACATTAAGCTGAATTGTAATCGAACGTGCAATAAAAGAACATTCCGGGAAGGAGAAACTCGTATTCAGATCGATTCCAGGAAAACTGTTTTTTTGTTTTGAGGACATATTGTATTACATGACTAGGTTCAATTCTAAATAAACCATACATTATGTTGAAGACCGGTACGTGGGATGATAATTACACACTTTTATGACCGTTAATGAATTAGTTTCCATAAACGGTACTTCCGCTTTGTGCGTTTTCTAATAAACAACAGTAGTATCGGATTACTGATTTGCATAGCCCACACTAGAGTACAGGTAAAAGTATTTCTGTGATTGATTAAGAGGTGTCATCCACTATACCAAGGTCTACTTGGAGAAAAAGCAAGTCATTTTGATTTAATAACATTTTGTCGAAATAATGCTTTAATGTTCGTGATTGATTTCCTTATTTTCTACTTGAAATGAATCAATTTAATTATAACATATAAGAATATGATACTAACGCTATGGTGTTTTTTTATGCCTCTGGTACTTATCAAACGACAATACGTCGGGCATAGTTTGGTTACTTATAAACATCTATTGCCATCAGTTAAATCATTACAATGCATGCATGATTAATGTACATGTAGATATATTTCAATTAGTGGTGTCTTCAAACGTAAGATAAAATTGGTAACTTAAAAACTGTAGAACACATTGAAGCCAAATGAAATGTGTTCACATTTCACTTTGTTGAGTTGTCACATGGTGTACCTACATTTCGACGAAAGTAATACTTTACAAAGATCAGTTATCAAAAGGAATAAATTTTAATAGTTTTACAATTATTTTACAGATGAACACGCCATATGTAAATACTTTACTACATTGATAACCCCGGTATTTTATTATTAAATGATATAGTTGGTTTTTGTGTGAATTACAAGAAAATACAAGAAAAAGAACTGCAGCTCTTTAAAGCGCATCTTACTGCACATAGTTTATTTCTTAATTCGATTCTCTCAAACAGAAATAAATCATTTATCCCCTTATTAATAAATCATCATTCAGGGAAAATAAATAACAAAACACTGTCATGAATTTAGGAATAGTCTGGCATTGTATTGGATAAATGTATTTTTGGTGACAGTTTTATAAAAGCAATTTTTGGTTGCTGTGCAATTAAATGTGTTAAATTAAAGATATTGCCGCATTAGAGAAATAAAAAAAAAAAATCTTTGCAGTGATTTCCCTTGAGTTGTTGTTGGCTGAGATATCGGCAGTGGAAGTGAAGCAACTCCTGCATGAAGTTGTTTTTTTTTCTAAAAAGACTCTCCCAGTCAAAATAAGAAAAGTACTATTTGTAAAGTTATTATTTCGTACTGGTATCGGGAAGAGTTAGGTGTATTGGGTTAAAAGCTATTATTTCCTGTACCTTTTTTACACACACCTTTTTCAGCTGGATTTTTACTTGAAAAAATGCGCATAATTCCACTTTAAATTAGAACATAAATAACAGTGATGTAGAAAGGTATTATTTATTTCAAAATTATACAAAACTGTAATTCTTAAATGTTACATTTATGTTATTATGTTGACTATTTTCACGCCATCATTTTAAATGTTCTCATTATTGTCTGAAGTCATCCAGCATTTTATTTATATTTGTTAAGTATTAGATTAGCAGTGACAGGTATAAGAGAGGCATTGTTTCCAGCGGAGGAGTCTCACACCTCTCTCAGATTAGCTGAGAGAGTTTAAGAAACCTCAAAGGACTTGAAGTTTAACGACTAAACTGATGCTTTTAATTGTCAACAAACCTTTTGGAATCGTTAGGTTCTAGTTGAGTTGGTTAAAATCAATGAATTTAGCATATGTTTAATTGAATTTGACCTAACAATTTGATCAAATTATGGTCTGAAGGTATATTTTATTTCTTTCTCAATTATGGTGGGCTCGAAAATATTTGAAAAAAGGTTATTAATATTAAGACAATATTTGAACATAGCAGTACCGCAATGTGTAACTCAATTCATTACATATATCATTTAACCATATTCGCAAGTAAGTGTATTTTGATACAAAGCAAGGTCGCTAAAAGATTTATAACATATTATGCACGTTTAAAAATCAAGAAGCAGAATGCTTTATACAAACATGCAAACGAAAAAAAGGGAGACCATTATGAATATAATTTATTGTGTATCACAAATAAGCACTTATCTTAAAGTGGAATTATGCGCATGTTTTTACAAGTAAAAATCCAATTGAAATAGGTGTGTGTAAAAAGGTACTGGAAATAATAGCTTTTATCCAATACACCAAACTCTTCCCGCTACTAGTACGAAATAGTAACTTTCCAAATATTACTTTTTGACTGTTAGAGTGTTTTTAGATAACAAACAACTGCATGCAGAAGTTGCTTCCCTTCCACTGCCAAAATCTCTACCAACAACAACAAAAACACAAGGGAGATCACTGTGAAGAAAGGAACTATTATTTTATTAGTCCATTTTTTTTTTAAAAGCACCAACTTCAAATACTAATGCGGCATTAGCATTAATTTAACACATTTAAATGCACAGCAATAAAAATGCTTTTATAAAACTGTCACAAAAACTACACTATGTTCAGTAAGATGCGCATAATGATCACTTAAAAAAATATAGCCAACAAGCTACGGAATATCACTGAATTCGTCGATATAATTATCTAAATATTTTATTTTAAAGTATCACTGTAAAGGAACTCTCCGGAAAGTATACAAAAGTCTGCCTACTTTTATAAAGTCTCTACTCATTTCTTAAACCACACACGAGTCTACTTAAAGCAATCAGTTGAGATCAGATGGAAAACACTGGATCTTAAAGTGACATTATGCGCATCTTACTGCACATAGTGTATTTTGGTGACAATTTTATAAATGCAATTTTTGGTTGCTGTGCATTTAAATGTGTTAAATTAATGATTATGCCGCATTAGTATTTGAAATTGGTGCTTTAGAGAAAAATCATCGGCCTGATAAAATGATAGTTCCTTTCTTCACAGTGATCTCCCTTGTGTCGTTGTTGATGTTTGTAGAGATTTCAGCAGTGGAAGGGAAGCAACTCCTGCACATGCAGTTGGTTGTTTTCTTAAAATGACTCTCCCAGACAAAATGAGAAAAGCAATATTTGGAAAGTTATTTTTTCATACTGGTAACGGGAAGAAAAGTTTGGTGTACTTGGTTATAAAGCCGATTATTTTCTTAAACCTTTATGTACACACACCATTTTCAGCATGATTGTTACTTGAAAAAAATGCGCATAATGTCACTTTAAGTTTTATTAGTCTGTTTTTGGATTGCTCCTTCTAGTAAAGATATCACTCTTATGTATTTTTCTCTTTATTTGTCCGTACTTGTCTTTGTAGACGGTAAATATCCAAACCAGTTATAGGACAGTACGCAATTATTTCAACTCAAATACGTTAGACTCTTTATTTTTGATAAGTCGATTTTCACCCAACTGGAACAATGTTTTTGATTCATGATCATAAACAGTTACTGATAATGTAATAGAAACACACCTTTTTCCCCGGAAATTTGTTCGCAACCATGCAGCTTAATTTAAATCATAGGCGTTTTATAGCTAAAACAACTTCAACGTACCCGGTTTATATGCTTGACAGACGGGTACGCTGATCAGTTCTCCGTATGGAAAGGCGTACCAATAATCGTGCCAGGAATCTGACACGCTCGCATTTCAGTTTTCATGAGCAATAAAAGTGGAAAACAATAAATAATTTTATTGATCAGACCATAATCTTTTAATTTGCTAAATTTGAATATCAAATTTTATCTATTTAACGTAAAGCTTTACAAAAGTTTGAACGAACAGGTCAGAATTTTCACCAATTGGCCGCCATCTTGCCGATTTGACAGTTATCACGTGACCGTTCCCAAGAACCTTTGGAAAGGGATCTCTGCGGGAAAAGGTCGCCGAAGGTTCCGATTGAGGTCACGGGGACGTTTATTTATTTACATGAGCACGTGCGTTTTGGCGCGAACACTTCAAGGTCTGTTCCGCGTCGAAAATAAAGTAAATTTCTTTTGAAATAAAAAAACATAGTGGTAAATGCTATTGTATATTTACACTCGTTCTTATATCATCTAAACACTAAACAAAAGGGGGAAAATATCAAGCGTTCTGAACTACATGAACTACATGAAAATAAGTGCGATTGCATCATACGAGATCTCGCGAGAGCAGGCCAAATATTTGGAAGTCCGTTGTAAATGTAAACACAATGATGTAGGTTTGAAAAATCGATGTTTTTGTAGTCAACTTTGGTTGTAGAACACCGTAATTGGTTTGAAAAAGATGAATTTATAAATATATGACCCAAACATGATCATATTTCCCTACTTAACGTACATTAGATGAAAATTTGCATGATCGTTATTCTGGTAAGGATTCGTAGTAGGGCTGATCCAAAACTCTAAAGCCGCAGCTGACGAAAAACAAAATATTAAAATAGCGGCATTTAGAGTTTTGGAAGCCAGAACTAGGCGTTTTAGTGCTAATGGAAATTCAACATTCATTGTTATTAAACGGCTAATGTTTCTATAGATTACTTTCAGTTCAAATAGTTTCAACGCAAAAATGATTTTAGAATGGAAAAATAGTTTTTATTATTTACTATAACTCGAAATAAAAGTAAAACGTGCAGTAATCTTTAGGTTTATTGAACATATATAGTAACGTTTGTGCAGTAACAAACTGCGATCATATAATATATACTATTAAAATGTAAATAAAGGTTGGCATGTTTAGGCCGCTCTATGGTGTATAGATTCCTCCACCGAAAGGTGACCAGGCGCTACAGGCAAACACCCATTAACAGAGACCAAGCTTTTGATTAGAATGAAGGCAAACTGAAGCAACACGCAATATAACAAAAGTCAACAACGGACTGGCTGACGGCATCAAGCACACAGACTTCAACCGAATGTATGACCTTAGACCCCAGCTTACAACGGCTACGCACCGGAAACCAGTGCCACACTGAAAGTTAGGGTCTACCGCCAAACATCCGGTGCTCAAAGGGTATGCCGATAACTGGTATTGTATCAACTCGATACCGGGTGGGAATGACAGCCCATCCTACGGGATACCAGCATAACAGTAGTTACTAAAACCACCATAAACTCGTATAACAATACGGTTACACATACAACTGACATACTTAAATATGGCCTTCACGATACATTGAGCCAAAACGCAGCAACGCTATCTAGGTCTTACCAGTACTATAAGGGCAAGACCTATTGACCCGAAGCAACTCTAGACTACAATTATTAAGTGGCAAAATGCATCATGTACAATTTCAGACAGATACACAAACGCAACAAGCGTAAACAAGCGCGTTCAATCTTATTTCACGTTTTAAGGTTACGATGATGTACTTCTACGCGTTAAATAAAGTTCGGAATAGTTTTCAAAGGAAAGAACGTGTTAGAATCGAAATAATAAATGTTTCCCTATATTTCCTCGTTGAATACAATACAGTCAGTCGTTTGGATGCGAAAAATTAAATCACTCGTGCTACGCAACTACGCATCCAAACTACTGACTATATTTTATTTAACGGTAAAATACAGGGAGAAATTTATCATTTCTTAAATCAATGGTATAAATGTTTCCAATCTGTGACAATAAGACCGATGGGAAGGAACCCTTGGATCACAAACACATTTACAAAAAAATAAAAAAATGGTTATTAACAGAACGCCTGATCCCTTCCGATAAACCTGACTTGAGCGACAGTTCTAGCAATTAAACTTTGAAATAAGCACTTTAGATCAACACTTTATATCATGCTTATAGCAAAGTGTTCTTTACGTTAGTGAGGCATTAACCATATGCAATTGTAAATAAAATATTAAACAACAAATGACAACTCAAGCATTCTGTGCTATTTAACGATACTGTAGTCTAAGTCACTTTCGAATCCGATATCCAGGCATTAGGTACACAATGAATGTAACGTGCCGTCCTGTTCCACGACGATTAATATATAGGGTCCGTTCGTACAAGGTAGAAGTAGAATAATGTCCCCAAAGTCGGTACCCGTGGCAGAAGATCCTTGGCAGTGAACTGGATATTGGAGACCTTCTAATGCACATCAGTTGTTACCGCATCAGTTAAATCTCGAGGTACAAGATCCTGAAAAATATACTGGGAACAGCAATTCTGACACAAAATCATGCATATATGTAACCAGGATTAACAAGTCCTTATCACAATATACTAGTTGCCATTGAACATGCAATAAAAACATCTTCTAGAGGTGTGGCGGGCGGGTAAATTTGTAAACTCTTGTGTCATGTAGATAAAAGTGAGAAGGCTCACGGCACGGGAATTGCGTTTATATACCGCGATTGGACAGATTGTTTTCCGATTCTGTATTGTATTATTGAACAATGTGTTTATTAAAAGGGGAACAAGTTTACCGGACGATAAAATCTGAAGAGTTACGAATCCATAGCAACAAACAAACGTTATTTCTCGAATAAATAAACCAAATTATTTTAAAGGGACATACCTTATAACTGATGTCAAACTAAATAACCTCCAAAACATAAATAATAGAATTTAGAAGTATACAAACCTACAAATTTCAGCTATACATTCCCATAAAATCAGCGGTTTAAAATATACTGCAGTACCGTAAATCATTCAATAATCTATGTAGAGTTGTTGTTGTACAATTAATGGGTGGATGCGATTTATAACAGACAGACAGCCTCTTTATTGATTAAAATGAGGCATTTTTCGCAATAGGTTCTTCTTTGAAATTGTATTTATTTATCACTTTACGTTCATTGAACACATAATCTCTGTTTCGAGAACACAATCTGCTAGAAATAGGGAGTACCCCTTTAAGGGAAATAATTAATGTTAATATTTTTCACTAAATGTCTAACAAGAAGAAAAAACAAACCTTTGGTCTGCAGGACAGTAATGTTTTCGGCAAAAAATAAACCTCGTCTTTAGAAACAGTTTCTTAGATTATAAATCAGTCGGTAATTTTAATTTATACATAGTCTATGCTCTTGAAACAATCCCATGTCTAATTTCTTTTTCATAATAAACCTGTATACCACAGGTGGTGATATATGTAGGATTAATATAATTTCTATGACAATAGTTAATTTTGAATTACAATGGAACCCTTCCCAGTCTATGATATATGGTAGACCTAAAGTTGCATGCTCGTGATTTAATTTTATTTATGAGTAAGTATATAATTGTAACGACAATAACATATCATGTAAACCCCATCTCAAGAGAGATTTACGATGGAACACCTTGCACTGAACACTAGTATCCTTTTTAATTAGATTGAATAGCCTCACAGGGAAGGCATGCATGGCTGGTTGATATCTTATTGTAACTGTTTGTTTCACAATGTGGGAGGACTGGAGATACATACCCGTACAGGCCACATACGGTTAACTAATGTCTGGCAAGGGAATAATGCAAACACACATGCCGCGGTCAACCCACCTGATTTAATATAAACTTGCTTTGCAATCCAGCAAGACAAACGTACATGTACATAAATGCATTTTGTAAACTCTGGATAACAAGTCTGACATATTTAGATTGAATATCACCGTTATCAATTTGTTGTAAGTGTGACAATGTAATCTAAAATCCTTGCATATCACTATTTATTATTCAACTTTACAATATTACACAGTGTATAAGATCAATTGCGCACATGATATGAAACAGGTAGAGGTAATACAAAGCATAACTGAGCCAATATGAGAACAGCAGGGTCAATACGAGAAAGCAGGGCCAATATGGAATTCAAGCATTCTGACTGGTTTAAAAGAGAGGGCCAATACGGAGAAGTCACTTCCGTTAGATTTTTTTAAACGACGCCATTTTGTTTCAGTTTATATGCAGACTTTTTTAGACTCCTGCTGATGTCTAATTTTACTAAGTTAAATACAAATAACACTGTTATTGTTACAAGAACATTTTTTTCTCACTTACCGGACAGAAAAATCTCTATTTTTAGCAGTGATGGAAAATCTTATCTTACAAAGGGTTATCGTAAAATGACTGTAAACTTTTTATTTTTGAAATAAACATAGGGTTATTGGTTTTCATTTTCTTAGTTAGATCATTTTCTATCCATCTATAGCAGTTTCGAATTAAAATTCGAGAAAAAGCTGATTTTCATTTTTTCATCCCCATCCTGTACTTGCACTTATTTTTTCTTTCTTGTGTGAAACTGCTATTTAAACGCTGAGAAAATAAATCAACCATGTCCATTGAGTTGTGGATAATGAAATCCCACCCTCGGGTTGAGATACGTCCAAAACAAACTCAGCACAGCCTTGTTTTTGGGACATATCTCAACCCTCGGGTAGCACTTCCTTATCAACAACTCGTGAACATGTTAGATTCACTTTATTCTTGTTTTTCTTTTAGCCAATATTGTAAAGTTGAATAATAAAATTATTCGGCCTTGGGCCAATACGACCACCCTCGGACAAATAACAAGGCCAATATGAAATCACTTGATTAATAACATTATATTATGAAATACTTAGACAAAAAAAAATAAGGATTGGGTTTACTGACTCTAAAATAGGTTAGAAGTACTCTACAGTGTCCTTCCCAAGTTAAATATTTTGATTGTGCATTCCCTTTCAAATACCCCCGCCCCCTCCCAAGTCTAAGAGGAAATTTGTAACATATTGAAACCGTATTTGCTTTTCTCAAATTCAGTATTAATTTTCCATTATTGTTTTTATTATTAAAAAATCATTTTCAGGAGGGACACATGGGACTAGTATAATTATTAAAACTAAATATAATATCTGAAAAATATTTGCCTACACTATATGGGTGTGTCGTAATGTTAGGAGAAATTCTGATATAAAACACGTTTTAATTCATTACTTTATGATTTGCAATTTTCGTTTGATGAAGAATAATGAGAGGATCGAAAGGACAAATATACTTGGGAGTCATCATATAATAATGTATATTTTTATTGCAAGTGTGTAAAGATAAAACAATTGTCATGAAGCTTACAATTCAGAAACTGTTCAGGAAAAGAACAAGATGGTTATGATACCCTGGTTTCCACTTGAGTGTACATACCTATATACATTACTCATATCGCATGGATTCTAATTAGATCTGATTGCAATAACAGTTCCCCCATGCAAGTCTGACACAAACAGATCTCAGGCAAATAGAGTAACCGGTGATATCGAACCACTTGTTTCGAAAATTTGATACACCTATAGCCCACACATGGCCACAAATTCATTAAAACAGACCTGTATTATATATAATTAAAAGTCGCATCTCCTGATATCAAGAACTCTTCTTTAATACCAAAAATAATTCTTGATAATTCAAAACTAAAATTCATTGTATCAAGTCTTAGAAATGACAAAATGTCCACACATGACAAGCAAATATTATGATGTACATATTCGTTAGGCATGCCAAGACTATCAAGTTTGAATAAACCCTGACAATAATTCATGCAGACTTGTGCCTTATTTCTTTTTTACGTAATTACATTCGCTTTACATAAATACATTACGTAACGAGAAGATGCCGAATTAATCCATAATCGAATTTAAAACCACACTTGCTGTGAAAATAACAACATCAATGTCAATATTGTCGCATTCCATGACTTCTGATAGTAAAGTGTCTGTAAGTAATGTTTTAATATTCAGTTCCACTAAAACAATTATGAATGATTAAATTTAAGCTATATACATGCACTTGTTGACTTTGTTTGCTTTTGCAGAAACGCTCCCTTATCTTTGTAGACTTTTTAATTGTACTTAAAAAAGTGTTTACCTACAAAAACGGTTATTCACATTCTGAAAGAGTGACAAAACCATCTCGTTGGTGGTGTCCAGGAAATTTAAATGAAAATGTAACGATAAGTTGAACATTTTTTCGGACGGCAATCTGATTTATCAGATAAAATAGCCATAATATGTAAATTAATAAGCACTGCCCACAACGAATTTAGACTGAACATGTGTCTGAAAGTGTTATTCTGACGCATTTGTATAGAGTTTCTCAATTCAAACTTGAAAATGTCTGGTTTTCGCTGAAAATTTGCTAAATTTGGGGTAGCTGTATTATGATTGTGCTGCTTTCTGTCCGAATGTTTGTGTACGTTGAAAATTCAACTGAATATTAATAGATCGTTCCAAATCCGAGTTTTACTCTTACAAATGTATACTAGGCATTCGATTTACACAAATAGTTCGCCCTGAACAATTTGTTAAAAACTAGACAAATCAATATCACGTTCCTTTAGAATTAAAGTTTCATTAGCACATAGACAATTATTTGCAGCTCTTCTATATCTGAGATTGACGTCTCTTACCAGCGGAATTTACGCTTATCTATACGAAAAACATTTTTAACATTTTTTTAAAAACTGATGTACACGCTTTAGATAAAGAGCACCACTCTTTATCAAACGAAATACTGTCTGGCCGCTTATTAGTATTTATAAATGAATAATTTCAATGCTTTATGATGCAAGTCTTTCGAAGAAATACTATCTTTGATTTTCTTTATTGTCCCCTAAGTGCATCTTTTAGTTTGGTGGAGTGTTTTAATATTCCTGTTATGCTACATATGTCTGTTATGTTTCTATCTACCTTCGGTTGGCCAGAAGGTCGGAGTAGATACCGTTTTTGATTGAGGGTCGTGCACTTCAGGTGACAACGAACTAATCCTTTTGGTGATTAAATTGTACTCTAAATTATTTTATAATTGCTTAATTATAAACTTAGGTGTCTACAATTTTATCGACAGCGTGGCAGTCTTTTATACTAATATAAATCTAAGTTTCCGTGGGTTAGGTACTATTAATTACGAAATATGAGTCCAATGACACTATCCGTCATTGTTTGTAGGAAGCGAAGTTTCTTTTTTAGTTACATTTATCGCAGGCCAGTCCCTAGCAGCTTTACATCAGTGATCTATACAACAGTAATTCTTCAACAACGATTTGCAATAAAATGCGTATTAAGTTTAATGAATAAAGCATTTTTCCGTTTGAATATCGCACATTATTATTATTATCTCCGGAAATCGATGGCTATAAAACAAGTATTAATAACAAACTTGTCGGCAAAACTCGCATTAAGGGCTTGCTTATGGCTGTAAACAAATATATCAGATTTAAAAAGATGACAATTACAAAATCGGTGATGTATAGTTTATTATTATCAAACAGTTTATTTGAGAACGCCTATAGATGTAGAAAACAAGTAATAGTCGGCATGGAATTACGAGGAAAAGGAAATGCCGACTCTAACAGGCCACGTAACAGTATTTAAATGTCAATTTCATTAATATGGAACCAACAGTATGATACTGAAACACGATTCAATTGTTGCTGTGGATGCCATAACAGATAACTTACGTCTATTAGATTGAATGATAGTTCTGTGTATAATTGTTCAACAATTGAAGCATGTTCCACAGTGTAAATACAGGTATCATTGCTTAAGATATATCTCCATTAAAGACAGTTCAAATCCATAAAGAGTACGTTTTACCGCGCTGTTTCATTCGAGCTGAAACAAACTTTTAGTTTAAAAAGAAACAAGCACAAGAGGGAAATTATTTCTTAGCTTTGCTGGCACAACAAAGAAGAAGTAAATAGTTATAAAAGTTGTTTGATCTGTTGGATAAATTCACACTAGCTGTTTAAACAAGTTTCAAGTTTCAACTTAATACACTTAATAAATGATGCACAAATAGTGTTTAACCCCTGCTCAAAGTTTTACCAGTTTCTTGAAAGAAAGCTCTAGCAATTAAATTGACTGGTCAGTTCATGATATTTTAATGATATTTGTAGAGAGCCCTGATCAAGAAATTGGGTTAACACTCTCGCTTTTGATTATTTTAATACAAATTATTATCATAAAGGCTCATAAGCAGAATGTATACTTAATTAAATTGAGGCTTGTATAAATTATAATTCACATGTTCGCTCAGATAATGAAAATAAGTAAAAAGAAATTTGCCATTAATTCTTACTGGAAAAAAAGAGATAAACTTACTAAAGACTTCGAGAAATTAAGTGAAGAAAATTTGCGAATGACAGAGGGATAATCTTAAGTTAGAGGGGGAGGGAGCGGGTGGATAATAAGTCTCCCACATAAACTTATGACTTGCTCCGTACAAAGACCAAGACCTTATCATCGCTATTGGCCGTTTAGAACCCGGAAAAGAAAATTTGCATACCATTGTATAAATGGTAAGCATAATTGAACTATAAAAAAAATGAGAATTTATCTCGAATTTGAATATTGCTTAGGTCGCTGTATATTCTGACCATTGTTCAATGACTTTTAATAAAGTATGTCAAATATATGACTGAATGAAAAAAGATATGATAAACTTTGTTGGAAAACTGAAAAAAGTACCGTATTACCATAAATCTTTAGACTTAGATGACGAGATTTTAAATTTTATAAATTATATTTATTCTTATTTGTATCAAGTGTTTGGAAAAACAATACACACTGCTACGAAGCAAAGGGTACATAAAAGTGCTTGGTTTAATGAAGAGTGTAGATTATCCAAATTCAGATTTATGATTGGTAAACGAAAGTTTAAGAGATACCCCTGTGAACAAAACAGAGTTTTATTTTTAGAAAGTAGAAGTCAGTTTTGTTCTGAATAAAGGCTCAAGTACAATTTAACGCACATTTATCTGATTAAAATCGGAATGCACCAGTAGAGTTTTGAAAAAGGTCAAGAGATATAGAAAACCCAAGAAAAGCTGGTAATGCTGATATCGATGTATCTACCATTACCAGATATGCTAAATAAATAACCCGAATCTCAGTTTATACATGAAATGAAAGATGGTTCTAGCGATGACGTTATTAATATTGAAGTACTAGATAGACCTGATGAACATGTAATATTGAAAAAATTATCAATAAAGTACCGAATCTCAGAATTAACTAACTGGGGTCTGAAGATTAATTCCAACAAACTAAACTGTGCATATTTATGAAAAGAAAGCATGATATTAATTTCTTATTGAGCTTGAATAATGACAATTTAGATATTGTAGACTCTCTTTTACCTTTGGATTAAATATGTAACCGATTAATGAAATAAGCTATGTTAGCTGTATCTGGTCAGGCATCTAAAGCAGTAACTGTTACTAGTCTATAGTCAGTTTTGTTAAAACGGAATTTTGATTGTAAACCTAAACTTATGCTTTTGGATCTGATGGTGATGCTAATTTTAACATATGGAGCCGACGTCTGTGGAGATTATGGCACAGCTATTGCAGATTAAAATTTATAAACGTTTATTAAGTGTTAAATCTTCTACTCCAAACATGGATGTTAACCATGTTATCTCATTTCAATTTTCGCCGAGAAAGGGCAACATATTATCATTGAGTCTGATAATGCATACGAGTCACTGTGTTCAGATATTTATGTAGCTAATAACAAATATATACCTAAATCTTTAAAGGTTAGGTTTCAGCTATTTCTGGAATTATGAAAATAAAGATATAAATTGCGCTGTATTACTGCGCAATAGAATGCATAACCTCCAACAGGATTGCCACTGGGCTGTGACTTATATGTCTACACTATTACTATAACAGATATAACTATTTTGAGTTACCGCGACCTCTATCGAGCGACAACAATGTTATTCTAAGCTAGGTCTCTATATAAAGCGATCTGTGGTTAAATGACATTTTGTGAATTTGGTTACAGGATATCGTTTAACAGAATTATTATTTTATTAATTGCTTATCTTTTTTATGGTTATACTGACATTGACCTAAACGTGTTCTAAAATGTCAGTCAGCTATTTTTCTGCTAGCTTGCTACCTAATGTATTTATCTTTCGAACTCGTGTTCTTAATCGCAAGTCTTCTGATTCTAAGAAAGCGACTAGAGGTAGCTTACGTGTTATTGAAACTCCACTTAGTTTCAATATGCACTACGTTTAGTTACATTTAATTGCTTATTTTGATAATGAACACATATATTGATGTCTTTTCTTTCAAGCGTTATCTAATCATTTTGCCATTAGAACATTTTCTGACGTTGTGTTTAATGGTTTTCCAAAGCTCTTATATCATGAGGACACTTTGTCAAACTTTTGCAACAATGTTACTCACACTAAAAACAAAATCGAATAAATATCGTCTTAAAGTACCAATAACATTCATGTTTTGTGTATTCGACCGAAATGTTTCTTCTTATTTTCCATTTTCGAAAGCTTTTTAAATTTATCATTTTGTTTTGTCAAATGATGTCGCGCACGCAAGCAGTTTAAAGTTAATGTCATCATGCAAAGTTCATGAAATGGTTTCAAGTATGAATCGGTTAAAGTGACATTATGCGCATCTTACTGCACATAGTGTATTGTTGGTGACAGTTTTACAAAAGCAAATTTTGGTTGCTGTGCATTTAAATGTGTTAAATTGATGATAATGCCGCATTAGTATTTGAAGTTAGTGCTTTAGAAATAACAAAATCGGTCTGATAAAATAATAGTTCCTTTCTTCGCAGTGATCTTCCTTGTGTTGTTGTTATTGTTTGTAGACATATTGGCAGTGGAAGGGAAGCAACTCCTGCATGCAGTTTTCATCTTTTCTAAAAAGACTCTCCCAGTCAAAATAAAAAAAGTAATATTTGGAAAGTTATTATTTCGAACTGGTAGCGGGAAGAGTTTGGTGTATTGGGTTAAAAGCTATTATTTCCTCTACCCTTTTTACACAAACCTTTTTCAGCTGGATTTTTACTTGAAAAAAATGTGCATAATTCCACTTTAAATTAGAAACATTGTGTTTGACCACCAGCAGTAGATTGAAAGTGGCCTTGAATATCGAGACAATGTAACACAAAAAGTTAAGTTGCAAAGCAAAGGTATTAAAACACATATACTATATTTTATGGCTAATTGACATATATTTTACATGGAACTCCCCGAGACGGTAACCCCAGGATTTACCTCTCTTAGAATACCTTTACCTTGTTTTTCTTTATAAACGGCATACAATGTTTTGATTTCGGGAGACAAAACAATGAATTAAAACGGTTACGTCATCACACTGACGTCATTACTCCACGTTAAAACGATGTACAGTTCAGATTAACGGTACTGTTTTAAATCGATTTTCTTGCATATCGGATCGGCAATTCCGGTGATTTTGCTCATGCCGGAAAAACCGGTCTGGCACCCCTCCTATGCCAGACAACTCTCGTGAATTACTTATGACGTAGCATTATAAACAATGTGACGTCACTTTCCTAAACACAACGTCGGAATATTGTTTGCTTTTTTATGATAATTCATCATTTTAATAAGTTTGCATTTAGAAATCTACTTTAAAGTGCAAGACGGTATGCAAGAAAAAGTTTCCATCATGAAACACTTGGCTCAGATGGAAATTTCGATCTGAACTTCGTGCTAATGACAGAAACTATTAGTCTGCATTGTTAGGTACTGAATCTGTATAATGTCACAGTCAGGTATTTTTAAAACAAATTCTATGTATTAGATGATTAAACTGAAATAAGTATGTATAATATTATTATGTATGATATCTTGTCTGGTTGCCCGAATAAGGGAGTGCATTCCAACAGCCACTATTTATACTATTTTACACATTACCGTCGAACTGAAAAAAAAGATCCGTAGTATTTACGATAGATTTCATATATTCGGCTTATAAGAATTGAAATAATCTTTGGCTTGGAGGCTTTATCTAAATCGAAGCATTTCCCGTCGGTAATGTGCTTGCGTAATAATTCACTCGGGCTTTGCCCTCGTAAATTATTCCGCTAGGCACATCACCTCCGGGGAATGCTTCAATTTCGATAAAGCCCTCCAAGCCATAGATTATTTCTTAGGTATTTTAGCCTATCCACGTTTTAAAACTAGTATCATTAAGACTGAGAGACAGATTTTTTAAAGGAAATCAGATGTTAACAGCAGAAACATATCAAAAGCCCCCTCAATGACATTTAACACATGACTACCCAGCATAATCTCTAGAGTATGGTGGGGTTTTAATGTGTTTTTGCCATAAAATTCAGCTCTGAGAATGACGTGTGAGACAATTTATGACAACTTTATAAAACAAGCCGTCTGTATTTCCTGAAGTGCGGTCATCGTGTATTAATCGGATATGTAATATTCAATTAGAAAAACTAACACTGTCATTCAGTCTCTGGTGAAGCTTACTTGGGGTTATAAATTGGACATCCACAGGGTTCATCAAACCCACCTGCATAACTAGGTAATGTGTCAAAATATATTTATCTTATATTTCAATGATGTCTCGTATTTCTGATATAATATTTATTTATAAAGGTATCATTTGAATTAGTCATATTTGAATAACAATGTTTTCATAATTAGTTTTAGTACAATCTTTGGTAAACAGTGTTTATAGTTAGTCTTCCACACTAACTATGTTATCCGAATACCCAATTAAAATCATTATCCAAATAGCAGCAATTGTTATAAATATGTGACAATGTTTATATTTTTCTGGATAAAATTCTCCTCGAGCAATGTCAAAAGAAAGTGACTAGTGCATTCTATAAAATAAACAATACCCAGACAACACTGTATACTTGATAGGGACTATTTATGCAAAGTTCAAGGCTGGTCATTAAACTTGGTCGGAATATATTTTTCTTTGAAGTTTTCTTACATTATTTGAAAGAAATATTAGGAAAAAGCCGTGCCGTTGGAACAAAATTTCATCTATTAAAAGTCCTTTACAGAACCTATCAAAACTCTGTTTTTGTTCAAAGTACAAGCGTTAATAAAATGACAGAGTTTGAAGTAGGATAGTGGATAAGTTTTGAAAGGAATATCGACCCTCGTTTATACTTTTGAATCTACATTTTGATTAGGATTAACGTCCTTGTTTGTTATATGCTGCTTATAGTACTATGGTATCAAGAGACTATGTAAACTTCAGGGTTCTGTTTGATATATTGACAGCTGTTGTTGCTATGTGACTTAATTGAAAGAGGGATGATACCATTGAGACAGGGTTATTTCTTCTTATGAATCTGAAAACGTTTAAATTATTTCATAAACTTATCTTGGGAGTGTGTATTAAGGTGAAATAATGCGCATTTTTTCAAGTAAAAATCCAGCTGAAATAGGTGTGTGTAAAAAAGGGTAGAAGAAATAAAAGTTTTTAACCCAATACATCAAACTCTTTCTACTACCAGTACGAAATAATAACTGTCAAAATATTAATTTTCCTATTCTTAAAAACAAAAACTGCAGGTAGGAGTTGCTTCCCTTTCACTGTCAACAACAACAACACAAGGGAGATCACTGCGAAGACAGGAACTATTATTTTATTAGTCCGATCTTTTTATTTCTAAAGCACCAACTTCAAATTCTATTACGGCATTATCATTTATTTACCACATTTAAATGCACATTAACCGAAAATTGCTTTTATAAAACTGTCACCAAAAAAAAAAAAAAAAAAAAACACTAGTGCAGTAAGACACGCATAATGTCACTTTAAAGTCTCTTTTGTGAATGACTGTTTGAGTAAGCAATCACCTTAGCGCGATTTGTTTCTGTTTTGCGAATACATTATTTTATTGGTTTTATAAGGAAGCAAAATATTTTTCCATAATAGCCTAGTGCATTTTAGATTTATTGACATAAGGTAAGATGCTTAGATTTATACCACTAACAAGTTATGAATTATACACACGTCAACTTTCTTACAATTTTCTTGCATTTTATTACTTTTAATGTTATATCAATGCAAGATTCTTAAATAATGCCAGTATTTACGATATAAAGCTTTAATTGAAGTTTGAAATGCCTTCAAATTTCGCACACTAGTCAGTTTACAGATGTAGATTATGAAACTATGAAGTTTTATATTGTTTTCCATTCCAAATCAATACAACAGTAATCAACATTTTATACACAATACATGGAAAGATGTACAGATATACTTTATGGTTCCAGTTGTAACTGACTGATGTTAATGTATAGATTTTGAAAGGAAGGTTTTGACCAGAAACTTAGTATGTAGGAGCGTTCCCAGAATAAATGTTGAATTCTTTCAACATGCATTCTACAAAAGTGACAAAGGCTTGATTGGATTATTTTACATTTATAAAGAAACTTGTTTGTCGAAATAATTCTCATGACGTATTTGTATTGAAGATCTCTTAGTTTTGTTTCTATTGTACTTTCAGATGGTGTAAGATATATATTTTTCCAGTTTAAATTTTCAAAAATGGCTGGCAATTTTTCTAGAGCCTTTATATCTATTTTGTCTTTGTTTTTTTTTCAATATATTTATTATATAAGAATTTATTAGGTCTTTTTAGTTTCATTAATGTTTGAATGAGAATTGTGGACTCTGTTGCATTTGTCCTTAAAAAAGAAGCTATGAAGTTTAATAAAATTTGAATAGTGTCCATTACACCCCAATACCTCAATTGATGTAGGACTTGAACGCTGAACTGGTACAACTAAAATGCTATTATTTGCAAGAAATGTTATGAAAGAAAAAAAATCAAACAAGTACACTAAATCTTCAAGAAAAACAACATGACCCTGGGGCCTTGTGTAATTTTATGCAATAGATGATACCTTTTCAAAAAAGTAGACAGAAAGTCAATTAATAGTTATTGTAACGAAGCGTCCTTTTTCCCGAAATAATAAAGATCATGTCAATATATAAATTTAGAAACAGTGTCAACTTAACAGGTTCTCCTGATCTAGATGCTGTGTTCATTTATAAACTAGAAGAACACACTAAAGAAAGAATGTGCGCGAAATTCCTTCACGAACGATAACGCACTCTGATTGTCTTATGTATAAGATCTCTGTATGAGGTTTTTATTTCACTTTTGTTATTGATTACTGCATGAAATGACCTATGCCGATTATGATTATAATGTTGCATTATCATTATCATCTGTCAATATATCCTTTATGTTAAGCGGTTATTGAAACAAGCATATAGGATTTGTTAAAACCTTATACTCAGCACAACTGTACGCACACAGTCCAACTAGAACAGCGAAGATATTCCACATGACTATGACGATCAAAATTTTATTACATTAAATGTGACACGTTCGATACATGGTGGAAGAGTATGTTATATTCATTCATACATGATGAAAATAACACTCTACATATATTATTCATATGAACACGACCTATAAATGTATGCCAGACATCCCGGGAGGTACGTAGCAAGGAGGGTTACTGACTATCTTGTAGTTTGGCAAAACAGTCAATAATTCTAGAACGTGTCATCAGAAACAGGAAATGTTCACCGTTTTCAGGTACAGTAAATGGGAAACAAGTGAAAATGATAATGTATGTAGATTTTGTTATTATATAGATGTGTTTAAACAGTAGTATGATACAAAACTTGTTCTGCGTTGAAAACCTCACCAAGAAGTACTTGTATAAATCCTTACGAGCCAGCTAGATATAAATTAACATAAGACATGCAATATACACGTGTTGAAATGCAATGATATTTTTATTTCACACCACTTGATTTAAAACCTTTTAGGTTTTTGTACCACGTGACAGTCGAATAGAAATCCATGTTGGACTCGGCGAATTAGATATAATTATACTAATAATCTCAGTTTATTAAAAGAATCTATATCAGATCTTTAATACATATGTTGTTAAACAGATTACTTTTGTGATGCAAAATGCCGTAAAAGTATTTTGGATGTTTTTTTCTTTCCATCTTTTTGTACGTTTTAATGCTATGCGGTTATAATACATCAATGTACTATCGGACAAGTATACAGCTGTGAACCTGTATTGGATGAGATATATCATATATATGAAAATCCATTTGGCATTTCTTTTATCTATTATTCTCTTTTAACTCAAGCGTATGTTTTCAAATAAAAAAAACCGCCGTACACAAGCCGGATGCTATGTAAACACGCGTTGCTCCCCTTTGCGTCCAAATGACGAGCTGTGTTCAAATTTGTAAACTGTGGTCGTTTCTAATTCAGTGACACGACTCATTATTTACTTCTGAGCTATTGCAGCATGTAAATCTAGTTTTTTCATTTAATTTAGTAGTTCTTCATAAAATTTTAAGGAATGTATGGCTTTTGTGAAGATTTGTCATTTGATACAAATTGCATCAGAAATGATCCAACACATACATTGTTCCTTAAAACATAACAGCAATGCGTAGGAAATAATAATGTATATTTCTTATAACATTTATTTTTTACTGGTTCAAGTGGATAGCTTAAACTAAATGTATTTTAGTCAATAAGAGATGTGGCAAGCCCAAATTGGCAGGTTTTTGTAGAATTTTGATGAGAAGCGGTCGGATTCTATGTGTATTCTGCTTAATCTTGAATACAAAGTTCTGTTTTCCCTTTCAGATGAGACCAGTAAGTTGATACACTATATTAAATATTCAGAGAAACCGACTGCTAAGTATAAATGTAGATGTAGATAATGATATAAATGCTCTCTGACGTGTTGCATATCTTCTATATATATGACATACTAGGGTGAAAACGAGAATTTGGAAAAATCTATCCAACCCACAAGTATCTGTGATAATATTGACGGTATTTTGTTTTGAATATATTGCAAGGTGTTTCTTTCGAGATAATTATGGGAAGGGCCGTTTTTTATTAAATCACACATCGCCTTAACAGTCTTTATCTGAATGAGTGAAAGGACCCACAACTCTTAACCTAAAAGTCCAATCGGAGTTTTAGTCGAACGTCACTTATATCTTGTAACTATAAACATTTCCCTCAAGAGTGGAAATGTTTATTCAGCAAAGAGGTTTTCAATACTTAAATATTCAAGTAAACCAGCTGAATATGGTGTGTGTACAAAAGCGTAGAGGAAATAAAGCTTTAACCCAATACACCAAACCTTCACGCTACCAGTTGAAATAATAACTTTCCAAAATGATTTTCTTATTTGACTGGGAGAGCAATTTAAGAAAAGAACAACTGCATGCAGGAGTTGCTTCCCTTCCACCGCCGAAATCTCTACAAACACATTTTATGAGCCAATTTTTTATATCAAAGCACCAACTTCAAATACTAAGCGGCATAATCATTAATTTAACACATTTAAATGAATAGCAACCAAAAATTGCTTTTATAAAACTGTCACCAAAATACACTATGTGCAGTAAGATGCGCATAATGTCACTTTAAACTTGCAGAATATCACTAGGTGTGGACCATGTAACATAATAACACACAACGCTGTTTAAAACAGTTAATTGTTTATTAAAAGACACTTTACAAATTTTATAATTCATTCAATAAGCTGTCAAGTCTATTTCATAACTATGATAATAAGTAACATCACAAACAGTATACCACACTAGCCAACTGAGCCAACCTGACATAGAGGCTGTCTCCTAGCTTCCTACTTTCTTACTCTCTCTTCCTTCTTTTTCTTTACAGAAATAACACAGATATATATACTAAAGATGCCATACTTGGCTTATGTAAGACTTCATATGTAAGGCTGCGTTTTTGGTACGTGGCATTCCCTGTTTGATATTATTTTTGTTTTTCTCTAATTTCTCAGTTATTTCCTGGTTTCATCAGAAAATGTCCCGGCAAAGATCAAACATCCGGGAACATTAAACTTACTTTTATTAAATGTGTATTACAAAATGAGACCTTTTGGCTAATAAAGTTTTGACAGCTTTTATACCTTCCCATTTTCAAAGCAGATTTAATAAATTATCTATACAATTATAAGTTTTCCTCTTATTACGCTACAACCATTTCTGATCTGAATTGGTATATTTTAGATTTGACAGAGATGTTACGGTCATATTCTGTAATAATATGCTATATTAAGAAGAAATGTAAGTTCTATAGTATACACATGTATGACATTTTATGATAAATTATGCATCTGTTTCTCTTGATATTACAATGACCATGTGAGCATAGTTCAATGTTCAATCTACCCGTCTGTCATGTACAGTACATGTCGAATTAAGAGAATTATGTATACACTATATAATTTATAGCCATACTTTACAAAATAGTTGACGTATATTCAACATATAACTTAAGTTTGTGTTTCGATGTTTAAACATTATTGGGCATGTGATATTATTAATCATAGGAAAAGGAGTTGTCTTAGTATAGTTAATATTTAACTGTGGTATATATCTTATCTGATGCCTTTTATCACAGGTGAACCATTCCTTGTTGTGGGTTGGTAAATGTTGGTGCGTGTTGCTGAGTGCAGGTCCCGCACTTATAAAACAAACACGAGAGCACAATGACATGCTCAGCACGAATACTTTGTAAATCAATACAACTTGACTTGACTTCATATAACTTGGTCATGATTTCGTGCTGAGCATGAGATTGTGCTTAAGAAACTTTTATAAGCAAAGGGCAT
This sequence comes from Saxidomus purpurata, assembly GCA_022818135.1. NCBI lineage: Eukaryota > Metazoa > Mollusca > Bivalvia > Venerida > Veneridae > Saxidomus > Saxidomus purpurata. The sequence continues at coordinate 24,825,825 of JAFMSR010000016.1, read as the reverse complement.
GGACTATAATTTGTAACCGTTGTACTTGCAATTAATGAAATAACTTCGTTTATGGCATACTAGTTACATATGTATGCCTAATGTCAATCACATTGAGACCCTCTTTACTTCTATTAGAGTAACAGTAATTATATGTTCAGCTGATTAAAGAAAAAATAGAATGTGTACATTTATGATGGAGGGTATATTTGATTTTCCATTTAGACCAAAGTTACGGTGCCCCTGTAATGACATGTGATACATTTTGTTTATATCGTATTTACGAAACGCATTTCGTGGAAACGAACTAACATTTCGTAAAAACAAAATAAAATTTCGTGAAAGCATGAAAATATTTCGAAATAAATACATTTTGTCAAAACGAATTAACATTTCGTTAAAACGAAATAATATTTCGTTAAAACGAAATAACATTTCGTAGTTACGAAATAAAAATGATGTATAACATGTCACTTCACGGGCTCCATACAAAGTAATTGAATACCGGTATGATATTTCGTACTCATGAAATACTTCAGTAACAAATGTTTGGTAAATAAATATCTTAAGGATTAGTCACCCTTGTTCATATATGTTTACCTGTATAACAATTAAGCCAGCGTTGTTAAACATCATTTATCACATATCTCGCTGATGGTTCATATTTCTAATACTATTTCTTTCTATAAAAGTATCATTTGAATAAGTCATGTTTCTATTATTATGATTTCGTAATAAGTAATGCAACAGAGCAATAGGTTAATGAATGTACATCCTAACTAATAACTTGCATACCAAAGTCTTACAGTCTCGGGTGAACAGCGTAATACTTCGTTTACATATAATCAATGTTATCCGAATGTCCAATTTGATAAAAAAGCTAAACAAGACAACTTGCCACCTTTTTGTCAATTTTAATTCATTTTCATTGGTGACTTCTGGCAATTCCCACGCATTGTTTAACGAAAGTGACTGTGTTTTTATGGTGTGGGGAATTCTATAAAATAAACAATTCTCGGATAAAATTGTGTAATTGACAAGGACTATGTATGCATGTTTGCTTCAACAAATGAACAGGCAATATTCCTGGTTGGATGGACTTTTGATTTTCCTTTTTTTTACTAATTATTTTATTAGTTGGAATCTTATTATTAATAGCTTTGGTAATATTGAGTGGTACTAAACTGGATAATATTCATGCCAAAATAGTGAATGGTCAGAAAATGTTTGTGAAACTATATTTTGTTACTTGTTCAATTTTGCTCAAATGAGGGTTGTTCCAAAAATCTGCTGATGAAAAGCCCTTAGAATTGTCAAGTTCAGGTCCAAATTGTGGTTCCAAAATAGAAAGAAGCAGACATCATAATTTCTGCAGACAAACAGTAAACATTATGTGAGTTTGTTGACATTTCAGAATATATCTTAATGTATTTTTACTCAAAAATATTTCAATATCTAATATATTAATGCATTAAACTTTATCACGTATAATATCTAATCCCTGTAACCCTTGCCGCCCGTATATAAAGATGTCAGAGAAAAGTATTCATGAAATGATAATATCTTAAAAAGCCCGCATTTACATTTTAATATCTGTCTATTACATCTTTTTGTTTAAGGTAGCAGACATTTTCTTAACTTATCATATGGAAAAGATTTAATTTTAGTTTTTAGAAGTAGAATTTATATGGAGCTAGTTATACAAGTTTACCTTACATCATTTCAACAATATGATGGTACTCCTCTCAGCTGGTCATTATAAACCTGGTTCAACAACACAATCTCTCTCACGCGTTACAAATAGGAACTCTATATAGGGTATTCACATTTAATTTCTTAGAAGTCCGCAGGCAGTTTTCGTTTCATTAACGGCAAATGAGAAACAAATCAAAGGTGTTTATCACGGTGGGGAAACACGTGATCAGAATAATCTCTGAACATAAGTAGATCTCTGAAAAATGTTTGAAAATAATGAAAGCCGATTAGCTGAAAATATAAAATGTAGTATATCTTATGGGAATATAAAAGTATTCTAGAACTACAAAGGTCTCAATCATATCAACCTTCCAATTGTGCTGAACACTTCAAGAAACTGAGATAATTTATTTTTGAAGTGTTCAGCACAATCAGAAGGTGACTGTGATTGAGACCTGTGTAGCTCTATAAAACATTTATGTTGCCATAAGATAGGCTATATTTTTAACTTAAAGCTAAACGGCTCTCATAATTTTCTAACATTTTATAGAGATCTACTTTTGTTTAGAGATTATTTTGATCATGTGATTCCCTAACGTGTTTACAGTCGTTTTTCTGGATTATAGGACTGCACAGAGTACCAGCGCAAGGTGTGGCGAAGACGTAACATATTATTTAAATCCATTTGTAAGGGCGCACTAAGCCTCATGTTTGTCTTTTTCCTCAGGGGTTTACACATCTGTTAGCATCTGTAGATTATTGTCTCGAGTATAACTTCAGAAGAAATTAACTTCAATGTAAGTGCATAATTTATCAGTCACGACTATAATACTCCAACGATCTTTGATGTAATTTAAGCGCATGCGGATATGCTTTACTATAGACGCCCCATTTAAAATAGTTTTAACATGTTTGCTTGTTGACACTTCACTTTAAGAATTGTTCGGTGACTTGCAATTTTGTTTTCAAAATGAAATTCATCAATGAATATTTTAGCGCGGGCAGTCACTTAGATTTCTTGCTTATGAGATACCAAACACCGATGGATACAAGGGCAGATCACTACGAGAGAGGCTGGGCCGATGTATTTGCGCAGCAATGTAGATGTATCTACAGACACTGGTCTGCTGCATTCTTATGCGCCTTTCGAAGAAGCGGGGTATATTGCTTTGCACATGTCGGTCGGTCGGTTCGTCCGTCGGTCGGTAGAGGTTTGTTTCCGGACGATAACTTAGGAACGCTTTTGTATACAATCCTCAAACTTAGTGTGCAGATTAGTCATTACGAGTAGAGTATCCTTAATGATTTTGAAGTCAGTAAGTCAAAGGTCAAGGTCACAGTGACCCGGAATTGGTCGATGGGTACAGAACGGTTTCCGGACAATAACTTACGAAACTTAAGCCTACAATCCTCAAACTTTGTGTGCAGACTGGTAATTACCAGTAAATGACTTCTATTGATTTTGCAGTCAATAGGTCAAAGGTCAAGGTTACAGTGATCCGGAATAGTAAAACGGTTTCCGGACGATAACTAGAGAACGCGTAGACCTAGCATCTTGAAACTTAGTGTTGAGATTAGTCATGGCCAGCAAATGACCTCTATTAATTTTAATGTCAATAAGTTGAAGGTCAATGTCGTAGAAATCGAGAATAGTAAAACTGTTTCCAGATGATAACTAGAGAACGCATCATGAAACTTAGTGTGGAGATTGGTCATGATCAGCAAATTATCCTTATCGATTTTGATGTCGGTAAATCAAAGGTCAAGGTCACAGTGACCCGGAATATTAAAATAGTTTCCGGACGATAACTAAAGAGCATGTGTGCTTAGCATCTTGAAACTTGGTGCAGAGGTTGGTCATAACCAGCAAATGACTCCTATTTATTTTGAGGTCAGTAGGTCAAAGGTCAAGGTCACAGTGACCAAGAAATGTAAAACGGCTTCCGGACGATAACTAGAGTTCGCACTGACCTAGCATCTCAAAACTTGGTGTGGAGGTTGGTCGTAATCAGCAGATGACCCCTAGATATTTTGAGGTCAGTAGGTCAAAAGTCAAGGCCACCAGGACATATTCTTTTATTCCACATGTATTGCTTTTTCAACATTACTGATTGCATCAAAGAGGGGGGGGGGATATACATGTTTTACAAACAGCTCTTGTCGAAATGAGTTTGATCTTGGATGTTTTCGTAATTATGACATGTGTTTGACAAGGAATTGAAAATTATGCACAGAAACATTTTCTGTAAATTTCAAAGGTTTTGGAATCAGTTAGGTACAGATAGATTTTAATTACCCAGTTATTGGGATTATCCACATGTAAAGACGTGTAAATAGCAAATATGTGTCCGACAAAAACATTCTGAAAAAAGTCGGAGTAATAGAAACAATGCAAATGCCAGTGGGTGTATCGATATGAACTTTGATTCGTTTGATCCTTTATATTAAGTCTATATTACTGTCGGAAATTGTGAGTTCCTATTATATTAATTGAGCGATAACTTTTAATACTACGATATGACGGCGCGTGTTCGCAGGTACAGTATTGATCTTGTTAATGAAATTTGTTGTATAAAAGTAACAATGTGACTCGTTTAAGTACAATATCTATTTGAACTCTAAAACTCTGGTTTCTATTGAAAGATGCCGTTGAAAACATGTTCACTAATGAAATAGTAACATATAACGCCATACTTAATTGTTTCAGTTATTAAAATAAGACGGTATAACATTACGAATGTTCTTAAATCTTGAACGAGATTACAGGCAGTTGTGTGATCCGGCAACATGCTTTCTTTCTTTTCGTCGCTCTACCAACTGCGACACCGGGCCGTCATTTTCAGATTGTATATCTAACAGATACTAGTCTTATCCGGTTTGCATTCTGTTGCATGTTATACAGTTTTTATGTAACAATCTACTCTCTTGTTCAAGTATGTATTATTACTGCTATATTGTAATTTCTATTCTGAATGTATTATTCTAAGGACTCTATGAGTGACAATTAAAACTGTTTGCTTTTTTATCAAATGTTAAAGTTTTACAAACGTGTGTATTGCTTGTTAAAATGTTATGTGAGAAAAATTAAATCCATCATATCTAGATTTTGCTTTACTGCATTTGTATTTTTCGAATGATTTAAAACAATCATCTCAAACACATACATCAGTTAATCATGTGAGATATTCTATCAAAATTGGCAGCCTATCGTATGCACTATGTAATACTTTACAAGTTTCCAAAGTTATTATTTGTTTTGGATATCTTTTAAATGATCTTTGACATAAATGTATTTTACTGAAATGTGTAAAAAATATATGCCAAAACAGGAAAGCTGAACAAGATTCATGAGTATTTTCAAAAGGTACATCAAAACAGATTTATTGATAACAAGTCCCCCAAATGTTGTATTGTATAACATATCTTCATAACATTACCCCACTATTAAGTTATAATGTTTTATTGTCAGTAGCATCAGTCTTTCGAGGAGCCTATAAAAGTTACCATAATAATTTTGCATTGGGCACCCACATTTGTCTGTTACTAGTAAAACATGAGAGAGAACAAAATATCATCGAAACTGATTGAGAGTCAGCATCATTATTCAATCATTTCTAGATCATTTCAGAATCACTGGACACCAATGGAATCAGAAAAGTATCATTTCCGGTATTCGCTCCATTCATAAAAACGAGTACTTTTGTGTATATATAAAATGTTATTGCTTTTAGCTACATTGTATATCAGAGGTAAATACAAAAGCCGAAGAAACCGTATTTTAAGATCACGAAGCAAATTGCCCGACGGTTTTGTAGGGCGCTTTCCGTGCTACTAACCTTCATCACACAACGTCAGCAACAGCTGACCAGACCTCTATGTCTAAGGCCATTCGGTAGACATTTTACAGTGAACATTACATCGATTCAGTGCGAACTCATACAAAGTAATCCCTTAACAGCAACAAACACAGCACTTACCAACAATTAGGCTTACTAGCAGAATAATGTATCATCCAATTATGAGAAAAGGAAGCAGACAGTTTGTGAGGTAATCTAAATAAAAGCAAGAGCGTACGGATACACCTAAATAGAAAGATTATTTGTAAATAATATCATTAAAGTAAGATAATGTCGGACATTTATTTCCAAGGCGAAAATAATTGTTTCCTAACAGATGACTGGCGAGTATGGGGGTGCTGCTATTGGATCCAAAGACACTACTCTTGAGTGCAGATGCATTGTAATAGATAAGATAGACAACCCTCAAACCAGTTCGAAGGCGAAATTAAACGTAATGTTTTCTCACTGATTTTAATACCCAATCTCTATAAAACCTCCCAGTAACGGATCCGCCAGCTTCACTTAGTATTGGCGCTACAGGGCCTTGGAATGAAAGAAAATCACTGAGGAAATCCTAATTTAGAATCAAGCGTTCGTTCTTTTTTTCCTTTCCGTAGCCCATATAACATTTACCAAGCTTTGACGTTCAAAATAGTAGATCCACTGGTTTTACTTTCGGATCATCTTGGGAAATACAATACAAAATAGTGAATGCTATATTTAGTAACGTTTTTTCTCATTTTTATCTTTAACTTACTTAATCTTGCATATCTTTTTACGTGTAAAGAATAATTAAATGAAATATTCAGATGAACATGATTTTCATCTCTTTATACAAAGTGTAGAAAATTAGGTTTTATTGTAGGGTTAACGCACGTTGTTTTTCGTGTTGTTACATCTGCAGAATGCCAAGGGATGGAGGGGAAGGGCACCATCATATCCCGAGGTTTTCTTCAGGCGCTATAACACGAAAAAAACGTTCGATAACGCTATTCTAGCATAAAAAAGCATAAAAATAAGAATGAAACGCTCTTACTGGCACGATGTTCTACAATGCACGGGACAACGTCCGTGCTGTTTACGTCATATTTATGACGTCACCAGCGGTTTTCTCCTGCTAAAACATCGGCATTATTCCTTTTTTTTATTCTTAACAGTAATAATAAATGTGATAGTGTTTAGAACTGCAACTTACTAACTTACTATCTTCTTTTATGTACCAAAAGGCTACAAAAGACATGATTTCAAAAAAACCGTTTTGATTTAAACATAAGCTAGTTAGACAAGAATATAATGTGTAGTTTGGCTGACAGAAAAGTTTTGAGCAAACTTCGACTATCACCTATTTTGTTGTGATTTCTTTTTGATTATCATGAATCTTTTCTTCCAGCTTTAAATGATTATTTACAACAGATATGTATGCCTACATAATTACAACTCTGTAACTGTGTAATAAATCAATAACAGACTTAATGAGTTAATTATTGACAAATTTAGAATGGCATATTAAAGTGACATTATGCGCATCTTACTGCACATAGTTTATTTTGGTGACAGTTTTATAAAAGCAATTTTTGGTTGCTATTCATTTAAATGTGTTAAATTAATGATTATGCCGCATTAGTATTTGAAGTTGGTGCTTTAGATATAAAAAATAATCGGACTCATAAAATGATGTTTGCAGAGATTTCGGCGGTGGAAGGGAAGCAACTCCTGCATGCAGTTGTTCTTTTCTTAAATTGACTCTCCCAGTCAAATAAGAAAATCAATATTTGGAAAGTTATTATTTCATACTGGTAGCGTGAAGAGTTTGGTGTATTGGGTTAAAAGCTATTATTTCCTCTACGCTTTTGTACACACACCATATTCAGCTGGATTTTTACTTGAAAAAAATGCGCATAATGTCACTTTAATATATAACTGAAAATATAAGATATGTGTAGATGAAACACTTCAAGATTTAACATTTTGCTTCCATGCAAACGGACTCAGTTGGGTTCGATGAGTACGTATCAGATCTGAAATTGTTTTCATCTATACGTACCTTATAATAGTGTTCATCAAGTGTCTTTGTATAAGTATGTTATTAATGATAAATTAAACATAGCAATTATTTTTATCATAATCATGTTACCGGGTACATACTTTCATCCACAACGTTTATTTCCGCCTACTTTATTTAAGGCTAAGGGAACGAAATAAATCCCACCATTGCCGTGACTGGTTTGAAATTTGTTTTTCTAATAACAAAAAGCCCTTTCAATATTTCAAATAAAGTTGTTGCTGATCAATGACCTTTTTCTTCCATTTACGGTAATATCGATCTAAGAGAAATTGCTAATGAAAGTGTTGCAATTAGCTTATTTTGAATACTTAGACAAGTGTGCATTTTAAACTTGTACGGCGCATAGAAAAATCCAAACAAACCATTAGTTCTACACTGCCGTATCTATAGATCAAATAAAAAATTTATAAATCTGCATCAGTATGGTTACCCTCATTCAGATGAATTTCATGTTTGCACTAGACATTTTCAATTAAAATATATCGATAAGAGGTCGAACGCTCTTCTAACATATGAGTATAGCAATGGAATATGATCCAGAGGAAACATATAGTGTCTAATCCTAGGTTTCTATAGTTACTGTATACAGTAATGATTTTTAAATTAGGTGAATTAGAAAATTACAAAGAAACAACAAAATTAGACTAAAGCAGACACCTTAAAGGGAAAGGCAAGTCAGAAAATAATTTTACTTCAAATTGAAGAACTTGTTAAGAGGATCACACTGTTGAAAGATTTTCAAATTCGGAGTATTAGATTTGAAGATATTGCAGATTGAAAATCTAAAAGCATGAAGGCTTATGGAGGTGGCCATTTTGAATTTGTGATGTCATAGTAATTTAATAATCATGCAAGTATTACTGCAAAGGTAAAAACAGCAGCTTCAAATATATATTAAAATACGGTAACATATATAACACTTGATTAATGTTACCAACTTCAGGTGAAAAAACAATCATGAACAAAGAGTAAATGGGGCTCAAAATTAAATTTTGAAAAAGGGGCGTGTCTAATAGTATTTCTTATTTGCATATTTACTAAATCTTTTATTTCTCATAGCTCTTTCATTTTTTATCCGATTTCAAAAATGTGTTTATTTTAACAAACTCTTTAATTTAAGGCTAAGTTATATTTCGACTTTCGTTACCCTTTAATGAGTTTCTTGATATATAATCTGAATAGTTAGTTTGTGATTAGATCCTGGTTCACTTTGGGAATCCAACCTTATATGAAAGATAGTTTCTCTGACAAAACAGTGAAGTGACTTAATCTCTATGTTAGAGTTAAATTAAGACATTCAATGCAGTTTTGAAACAGATTCTACTGATCTGTTTTGTTTGCTGTATTAAGTCATGACATGAAAGTCTGGATATTGGACAAGACCATTCCCTTACAAAAAGTAATTTTCAAAAGCATTTTTATTAACCTATAGAATATATTTCTCGTAAAGGCGATATCAAATCAGTGTATATGTGTTTCACATCGACCAAACACGAAGTGGGATTGGTTGTCAAGGAAACATGCAGTCTTCTTACAATACAGAGGTCATGTCTTTCTGGAATTCATTGGGGTGACATTGGTTTAAAATGAACATATTGATTGTTGATCTTTTCTCCGTCTTCTTCAATTTATTACTTTCTCACAGCTCATTAACAGCGTAATCATTTCAGTTACATCGCCTTCGAAAATGGCGATACTTCATTGTTATATGGTCAATATGGTCAGTTTAAATTAATTTGGAAACAGGTAGAAATAACTTGCAATGAGTAATATCTTTTTATCAATGGTTATAAATGAAAATAAACCATAGAGTTCATGTTGGTTCTGATATTTTGAAAAGTTACGTCAAATAAAACATTTTTACTAAGAAATATAATGTCGTTATACATATATTTATTCATATATTATAGTTATATCTTCAATAATATTCATTTTTTAAGCGCAAAATATGCTCTACATATCTTTCGAACAAATTGTGATGGTCATTTTTATGGGTGGCTTATTGAATAGCAGTACATAAGCATTGCTCATAACATTATCGTTTTTATAAAAAAAAATCCTCTTATTCGAGGAAACAAAATATTCCGACCAACCAACGGTTTTTATTTTCATCCACTTTCAAATTGGTGGAGCATGTAATAAGACACGAAGCTTAACATCAATCATACGTTTATACTACAGAGTTTGCTTATCCAAAAAATAAGGAGAAATACGTTAGTAGGGCGATTTTAGCGTAATTTTAGGTGCAATTCTTTCGTTCATATATAAGAACAATATACTGTTCTTTTTTCGGCTGGTTGCACATTGCTACATCTTAGATTCTAGAAGTAAGAAACAAGAGAAGGTGCATTATGTAACTAGGCATGGTTTGGGGATGTGAAAGGTGAAGAATATCTTTAAGGAAATGTTTATGAGTTCTATAATAAACTTATCGTTATAAAAGTAAATTTGCATGTAAAATTGTATCCATCTTTAAAAACAAAATACATGTAATACGCATGCATTACATGTCTTATGCATTTGCTATTATTATCATTTTGATTAACTTCAATAGTAAATCTTTTTTGTTTAAATGTTTTGTTCAAATGTACCTCCCACACTGAGTATCAGTAGCACAACCATTGAGCGTCATATAAATTCACGGAAAACATAATTCTGTCTGATTCACTCCTTTATAAACTCCTACAATATATCAGACACAGGAATCTTACTTCTGTATTCGCATTGATGCATGATGTAAACAAGGGTATTCGTTACTGACATTTTATTACTTACTATTTCTGGAAATCACATTAACCAAACGTCCAGTCCTTTGGTCAATGTTCTGTATAACTACATTAAAGCAAGCTCATAAAACGGATTTAAAAGGCGATACTTTGGGCAGGAGTTTCTACGGAACGGACCATAAAGCCAGCACTGGTTCGCTGTTAATACCAGGTCTGTGATATCTGTGCAATATCGGAAAACATTTGGCTCCTTACGGTTCGCTGTATCTATATATATGAACGTACTACCAATAAGGTTAAATTAAAGAGAACTATGGAAATTTTGTAATAAAATTTTGGTATTTAAGATGAAACAAGTAAAAACAGATTTTTATTTCTACATTGTGGTTGAACTTTAAAACTATAACAAAAATAAATTAAGTAAAGTTATAACTTGGATAGTTTACAAGACATCGTTTCTAATTTCGTGCATAGACAGGTTAGTTTTGGATTTTAATAACAGTATAAATAAAAGAATCTTTGAAATTGACATAAAGCGATGGTTTTATACAGATTTTATGTATGCATGGACATATAACGGAAATGGTAATCAAGGTAAGCTCATGAAGACAAAACTAAAAGAACATTCGTCCAAAACTACGTCTCCTTCAAAGGTAAAGTTTCATAGTTCGCTTTTATTGGAGCATTTTATTTGATTGCTTTCGAGTCTTTCAAAACCAGATTAGTTCACTGAAAATATAATTGACAAAACTACATTTTAAAACATAATTATTTACATTATAACTAATTGTTTTGTTTGATTTTACTCCATTTAAAGACTGAATGGTTAAAATACATTTTGACTTCAATATGTATTTTTTAAATTAAAATTTCTGGTTTTATGATCGACAAATTATTGAAACTGAACAGAGGAGTTTGGTAATGATGATCAAAATGATAGTCATAATATTTTTGTAAATAAAATCTCGGCATGTAAGAACCCATTATTCAAATAAAAATTCCAAAGAAGAATCTGTTTTTTTAAGAGATTTATGTTATCAAGGAATTATAAATACGGTATATCCGTTCTGTACTAGCATTAGTGTGTTTCTTACTTACTTTAGCTAAGTACAAACAAAAATGATGTGAGTTTCACTGCAATTTCATACTTCTAAAAAAAAATCTTATTATAGAAAAAATTCTGGGATGCCGAAATCGTTTTAGGTAGAGTGTTGCATATTCTTGAATACTTCATTGAACAGACGTCTTGTGATTACCGTTGCCCTTTTGGGTATAAAAGTTTTTAGATTTCACTGTCGCTGTTCAGTCAGTAATATTTTGAAGACGTAAAAGTGTTATCCACATGGAAATAAAAGGGTAAGTATAAGCCTATAAATTCAACGGAGTAACGGTTATTTTTTGTGCTTTAATGGACAACCCTTAACTGTTACAATAAGGTACGGTCTTTCTGTCTGTCAACTGTATCCCTATTGTAAAGTCGCAAGTACAGGTTTTAGTGTGGCTGGCTATCAATTTGCATCATGCACAGTTTCAAGACTGTCTCTTTTATAATGAAATTTTGAGAGGATTGTTGTGCGGGAAACAATCTTTATAACGAATTGTTTGGACAGTTGAGGGAAACAATGGGCTATGCTTTACATATACACATGTTTTACAATCATAATATATATCTTTAGTTTCTGTTTGTCAAATCAAAATTAAAGGAAGTATAAATTTACCTTTTTGTCAAATCATGATTAACGGAAGAATACATTGCCATCAACAAACCTCTGTACGAGTTATTTTGTGGACCTGTAACCATATACTACATACATACATGTGAAGGGAGTCAACGGTGCAAAGCATTTCGAACATTTTACTAAACACCATAAAGTCAGTGTTGTACAAATCTTGTAGGTAGAAAGGCAAATTGTAGGCTTAGTATATATTATTATTATTTTATTTTGGAAGGTAAAATACTTGACATGATATATTTTCTCTTTGTGGTCCTATTTGAAATGTGACATGGCCTAGTGAGGTACATCATCAATATTCAAAGTATGTTTTGCACCTTATAATAACATAGTATTACACAAATATCACAGATGGTAATGCATATGGCTCATTGATGCATATAAACTCAAAGCAGGCAAATTACAAGATGTCTCTAAGCCTCTACTCTACATTTCTTTAGTTCAGTAATGAGCTTAATTGCTGATTATGTCTTATTCCATAGAGTACAGCCATTGAAAGAGATATGGATTTTACCAAAACTATTATCTTTAGTGATGGTGAAACTTGCTCTTTTTTACTAAATCTTGTATTGTGACAATGTACAGAACTAACTGGAATAAACTCTGATCAGGTGACACTCAGATAGTCTGGAGCAGTACCTGCATGTGTTTTAAAAACATGATTCAAAGTCATTTGTTTTTGCAAATGGTAGCCAATCTAACATAGAAAAGCATTGATTACGTATATGGCATCTCTGATAAAGTCTGAGAGCATATCTAATTAGCCTATTTTGAATAATCTGTAGACCGTTTTTAAAGTGTTCTGAAACACCATAGTATAATACAGTACAGGCAAATGACATTGAATTAATGACAAAGCTAACATACTTTTTGTTATGCTCGAGAAAAAGTTCTGTTTTCTTTATAAGAACTTTAAGCTAGCATTAGCTTTTTTATTAATGAAGTAATCAAGGATTCAAAACTTAATGTCGGTCTAAAATTACTCCTAGATATCTAATAGATATTTTCGCTTTATTACAGTACCATCACAAACTATGTTAAGATCACACTCCTTCATCAACATAGGTCTCGATCCAAATAAAATTGATTCAGTCTCAATCCAAGGTGTAAAGACAGTTAAGTGTCAACAAACCATTCACTTACTCTTTCAAGGTCCTCGCTTAATTAACATTCAATTTCATCTTTACACGTGTAAGAAAGTAAAATACCGGAGTCATAAGCATAAATAACAACTTCTTTTTACAGCATCTGCCTTGTCATTAACATATATCAAAAATAGGAGAGGTCCAAGGATGGAACCTTGAAGGACCATACAGGTAACAGTACCTGTTGATAAATAAATACCAGAGTTGTCAATACATTGCTAGCGATCAGATAAATAAGAACGAAACCATTTAAGAATATCATGACTAAAACCTTAAATTTTCCTCTTCAATCTTCATTGTCAATATTGCACGACCGACAGTGTCGAATACCTTTTGTAAGTCAAGCAATACTAAACAGATCTTATGTGAACCTTCTGCAAGCAGAGAAATTCATAGTAGAAAAACGAATTATAATGCCAGACTTAAATTCGTAAAGTAAATGTTTCTGAGTCAAATATGATTCTACTTGGTCATTATATATTTCTTTCCAATATTTTTGAATTAGTATACACATTTGATACTGGTGAATAATTATCAACTTTGGTTTGATCATTCTTCTTATTCTTGTTAGGGAAACGACCATTGCAGTTTTAATATTGTCAGACTCTATCCCCTGTATAATAGACAAATTTGTTGCGTTCTTGATGCTCAGACTGTTTAAAGTTTCAGTACCGTACTTTCTGATGCAAAAGATAAATATTAATTGGAGCAACACCTTTTTTTAATAAAAGTTTGTGACATATTTATCTCTTTTTTTACAAGCTCTAATGCAACAGTTGCGAAAAATGAATTAAAGTGATAAGCATAACACCAAGTTCATCAAACATGATGTCAACATTTATTTTCAAACAATTTGTTCTTCTTTGACGGCATACCTAAATCTCTGTGAGACTCCCATATTGATTTTGAATATTTATCTTTTTCAATAGAATTTTTGAAAAAAGTATCTTTTAGCAGCAAAGATTTTAGCTTTTGAGTTTTAAAAATTTTCAGAATTATGCGTATTGTTTATTTTTTTGTTCTGTATAAATAAAAAGCGTTATAACTTAATGCACTGTAAAATTTCCTGAGTGATAAATGGTTCGGTTCTCTGCTTAATTCTAAACTTTTTATTGGTGCAATGTAGTCTATTTCAGACAAGAAAGTCGTTTTAAAACAAGACCATAATTAAGTAAAAGAAATGATGACAAACCAGTATTTATTAATACTAATCAAAACTATCATCCAGTAGGCCTTTGCATTAAGAGTGAGACATTTTATTATTTGCAGTTTATAAGAGTCTATAAAAACAGAATGAAAGTACTTTCTGTATGTATTACCAATTCGTTGAGAACATTCATACATTTTAAAAGTACTTATATGTAAAGATTTCAAGTTTGCCCTTTGCTCTAGAAAGGTACTCAATATCACAAAACTTGCGCAGCGCCCTACCGATCTTGTGTGATGAAAACGACTTTCCGTGTTAATATTTGTAATAAATGTCATGTCCCTAGGTAAGACGATACAGTGTGGAACCACTATGCTATCTCTAATTAACAATTTTATTTACATGAAATAATTAACTCACTTTGTCTCACTAAGCTGCCGTGTCGTTAGGCAAGTCTGAGAAGTATTGCTATGAGATATTCATAAATATATGATAATTAACAACTGCGCATGTTACAATTACAATGGAACCTGGTGTCATGGTTTAATTATGACTGGTTGTGAAATACTCATTTATTTGACTATCCTTATTTTTATATTAGAAACTTGCCTATCAAAATGACTGACTATTCCAAGCAAGGCAGATAAATATTGCAAGAGTGGGAATGCATATACCAACAGGTTATAATATACATTAAAACTATGGCACTGTATGGATATTCTACGTTTTGTTTTATGGTTGAAGAGGAATGTTCTATTTAGTGGGCGTAAAAGTTGTATAAAAGTTTTCATTGTGTAATTTGGAAAATATTTTAGCCCTTCTTTCTGCATAGAAAATGTCGTATTAGTTTAAACATGTATTTCAGAATCTGCAACAATGAATTCAAAACTTTATTAGTTTTTTCATAATGGCTTAATTGGTGTTGTTGTTGTTTTTTTATAGCAAAAACACCTTTACGCTACAGGTCACGATAAACAATCACGACAAACAACTACTAAAGACGTAAGTCAATAGTCGGTATTTTTGTTATTGTACTTGATGAAGCAGAACTCAATGATCGTAATTATAGTAAAAGTTTCTAATTATAACCTATTCTTTTTATTGATCTCCAATGATACCATAAATATATAGCTCCCTTGACGATACTTGGTCGTATTTAGCGTTTCTAGGTTTTGGAAAAAAAGTAATGGGAGAAAAATACACAAAAATATAAATCATCAATGCCGAGAAATCTAAACAGGACAGGTTATTTTGTCATGATTTTTTAAATTTTATTTTGTGTTGTTAAAACGAATTGGTCACATAGGAACATAAAAATTAATTCGAGTGATTAAAGAGTTTTCTCAGTGAATAAAAGTGATAATCACAGTTTTGAAACTGGTTACCACTTTTATTTTTAGTTATTGCAATCTTCTTCCGGATTTAGCCAAAAAGCCGAGCGTAATTAATGCTCCATGCGATGACTCGTTAAAATGGCGTATTTGCGCTATGTATTTGATGAAGTTTCCAGCGATTATTATTTTATAGAAACCAACTCAATAAAGTAGAGTTTTAACCATAAAAAAACAGAAAAATTGTTATCGGTGTAATATCACGTTAATTTCCTCGTAACCCCCAAATTGCATTCACTGGGCGCACTCGTGAAAATATATTTTGGTACCCACTCGGGCATTTAACGTGCTTACACCGAAACGAACAATTA
Source organism: Saxidomus purpurata (assembly GCA_022818135.1). Taxonomy (NCBI): domain Eukaryota; kingdom Metazoa; phylum Mollusca; class Bivalvia; order Venerida; family Veneridae; genus Saxidomus; species Saxidomus purpurata. The sequence continues at coordinate 24,809,794 of JAFMSR010000016.1, read as the reverse complement.
CCTCTATTGGTCCTTAGATTGTAATACGCGTTTTTCTACTCGCAACTTAACGTCGCCGTTTAGATCAGTATATACAAACAGTTAAATTAAGAGGTGTAAAATGAAATATAGGGAAATAATTCCCTTGTAAATATAGTAGCTTACGTCCTACACTGCAAAAGCTATGAAACATTCGATTAAATTAAAAAGCAGAATTCACGAAATAAAAAATTGACCAGAGTCTGTTGAGATTGTACATTAAAATAAGAGATTAAGGAATTCCTTCAATATTTTTAATAACTTTATTTATTTTGACAACTATTGCAAAACAAGTCATACAACTTATACTAGATTACGCTCGTTGTCACAGATAGTCGCGTTGCTGTGACTGTTTACATAAAAAGCCGCGTTAACAAACATGTAATTTCGGTGTCAAAAGTAATTTTGCACTATTTCAAGAATGAATCAGAAATATGAAAGATAGTATAGCAAATAAGGTATAATAAACTCTTTGGTAGACTCCTGTTGATACCCATGTTGCATTTGAACCCATCAAAACAATGTGTCTTATTATATTATTATGTGAGTTTCTGTACGATCGAGCGTGTTCACTGTTTTGTGTTTGTGATGGCCTTTAGTTGTTGCACGAAAGATGGAATGTGCTTGTCTAAGTGGCATTTATATTAAAAAACAATATTAAAACACCAGCAAACCCCGTTTAAAAAATCTATGTGACACCAGATTCATAAAAACCCTTATCAAACATGTATGATTAATTGAACAAATTATGCAAATTCAAAAGTAACAGATTTCGGCGTCACAATAGACTCCAAAAACACATCCCTTCAAGTGTGTATTTTGTTCCAATTTTTACGAATGTATAACTTTAAAAATGTGACACATATAAACAAACTTGTACTTCGTCAGAATTCTTTGGTATATTGTATTAGAAAGCTCAAAAGCCTATGTAAAGTTAATTCAATAAATTTAAGAATTTAACGAAAGTGTAAAGATTCTACAAAAAAAGTATTTAAGAAGATGATAGTACAAGAAACATTTTTGAAAAGAATATAACAACCTTATATGCAAATCGAGATCTGAGCATGCCTTGTCAGGAACTTACAGTAGCCCTGTGTTGTCAGTTAAAATGACTAAAAGCGTAGATTAAAAAGTATCGCACATTACCAAGAGTAGTTATATAATTTAACAAGACAAATGTGCAATATTGTTGCGAAGATTTTTATGAAATACAACTAAGTAGTCTATACATATTTAAATTCAAAGGCATAAGACAATAGTAAATTGTCTTTTTGTGTGTGTACTTCTTACAATGTCGAGCACTTGCAGTTTGCAAAAAGATAATGGTTTGAAATTCATTAATTGTAGCGTAAGGAATTGCTAAAGGTTTCCATAAACGACTTTAGATTTATCGTCAAAAAGAAAAATGTATACAAACAGTTATGCTTCAAAACACTTTCTTACACTGCTCCTTTATTGGAATCTTTACTCAAAGCTCCAACACATTCTGAATCATTTGAAAGTAAACCGATAATACAAAATCGTTTAAATATTTGAATGGACGCAATCAAGAATTGTTCAAAGACCATTTTATCTTTTCATCCCTGCTACATAATTTACACATTTCTAACCAGTCTTTACATTTCTGTTACATCGACATTTCCGTTTGCCGAGAAAGGTCAACCTTTAGCGCGAATAATTAAACGAAGAAATACATCAATAACGGACAGGTTCAATAAGGTCTTTTGTTGTTTTTACAAAGAAGTTTCATAAAAGGGTAGTAAAATGTGTAATGTTTCGTCAGAGAAGACCATAAATTACTCATGATAAGTCCATTAATGACTTTTTCCTGTGGTAAATAAATGCTATATACATCTTAGAATTGTGATGTTTGAAAGGTGGTGTAATGTATGAGCTTTATTGTGCCAAGACGATGCGGAAAATGATTATAAATTATACGTCTTACAGAACCATTATATGAAAATATTTCTAAATTGTACCTTTTTTGCGTTTTCTCAATGCGAATATATAATTATATCTATTAAGTAGGAAATATTCAGGAACATTACTATAAAGCAAAAAGATAAAACGCTCCAATCACGAAACTGACTTTTGGTTTTAAATTTACAAAGTACATATTTGAGGATAGCTCAACCAAACTTATTAATTCATAACTTATTTGTACTGAGCATGGCTAGCTATAACATTTCGAGATGACAGGTAGTTCTTTGGCAACCATGGCACAAAATTCACAAAAATACGACAAGAAACGAATATGAAAACGTAAATTAATCATTCACATGCCATACGAAGTAGTAGAAAAGACACAATGTAACTTTACCTTTAGCCGGCTAGAATTTTATAGATTTACAAATTCTAAAAAGCATTTAATACAACATCATATTTCTAGGCGCGCTTCATTGAATCAAATGGACTAAATATGCATTTTATATCAAATTTTAATATAATTTACATGGACAGCTACTTTTCAGTGGAAAATCACATTTATAAAAAATATTAGTTTTTAATCGAATTTATATACAGCCTCTTAGAAAAGGAAATATACGCAGAAAAGAAATTAAGACAAATCTCGTGTGAAATGTGCTAGACCAGAGATTACGTGTTCCTGCTAACTTAATATCATCTCATTTCTGACATAACGTGATTATCACTAATTCTGTCTGTTAAGTAATCATTATATTTCTTCCTCGCGACATTTAGTTCTCCTTAACTTGAAAATCCTGTTTCGCTCAAGTTCGTTTATCTTTTGGCAAAACCGATGAAACAATAATAATTATATAAAATACTCTAGTGTATTAGATACCGATACTTTCATTTGTCTTCGCTGATCACTATTTAATAAAAGAACATATCACCACTCTATCGGATTCAGCTTCCCTAACTATGATTTGTTATATTTATTCTAGTCTCTTGCGTGTCATAAGGCTATTTTATTGGTATAAGTTAAATGAACTTTTCGGAGCCGTCGTCGCGCAGTTGAAGCGCGTTCGCCTCAGGATCGAAAAGCCCGGGTTCGAGCACTACCATCGCCTTGTCGGTAGTGTCCTTAGGCAAGACAAAATTAATTCCATATTGCCTCTCTCTCTTCGAGGTTGATTCCATCTGGAATGAGTCTCGATAGCGATTAAATTAAGTTGTAAAAAATTGTTCCGCAATCAAGAATTAATAAATTAGTATAAACTAAATGAGTTTTTAATAATTAGTAGTACAGTAATAATATAGATCATGTTTTAAATTCTCCAACTATTCGCATTTGGTATGAGCACATAGATACGAGAACAGTGTAATGATAACGTTTACACCTGTCATTATAAGTAAACATTTTACTACTTAAGAAAACAAAAGGACTACAAAGTATTTCTGAAAAACCCAGTAGCAGTGATTCAGTAAGTAACTGCAGTCAGTTCTGTTGGACGGAACTATACTTAGTCAAGGCGGATTACAAAATACACATGTAGTAGGATTATAGGTTAAATCATTGAAACAAGCATACACTGAATTGTGTTTATAGTGTTTCAACTCATCCTATCGTTTCCCTTCATTCAAAATTATTTCATAAGACATGTTTCCACAAAAGTAAGCTGTGAAAATATAAAATATGAATTGATAAAACCTTCATAATTACCAAAAACGAAGTTATAATAGAAAAACAATCAGAAGAAATGTACGAGGTTCATTTGGCACGCCATTTATTCATGTCTATTCTGCATTTATTTTGTGTGTTTCGGAATTTTTCTCGTAATTAAGCGTCACAACTTTTTCCTTTGCTATTTCAACACTGCTTTCTTTAGACTTATGCGTTACCTTGACGAATGATAGTCATGAACAGGGACACGATAGAATCAGACAGTCTAAATGGATTTAGACTGTCTGGTTGCTTGTTGTAGTCAACAACAATGTAATGTTAGACATACAAATCCAGATGTGTATCGAGTAAGTCATGTAGCTGACGTAAGAAGACAGTAAGGACGGCATTGAATGTCTCTTATTTAGAGAGCTTTCCTCTGTAACTGTCCCATACATATCCCAGCTTGTCTGAACCACCTGCCAAGAAAATCATTTAACTTGTATGTGTAAAAATGTCGTCGCAATCCATCACATAGAATCTGTGCTATCCGAGAAACAATAACACATGTTTAAGTACACAGTTTTAAAGAAATAAAATCTAATTAATAGCTATTTAAGGTAATATCGTATCAGTAAAATACCACAGAAAACCAAAATGTAGGAGGGGAAATCAACAAAAGTAGAATGAAGTTGATATTTTATGCATGTGCTTAAATTCAAACTGACATTGCAGTGATTAAAAGTGACATTATGCGCATTTTTTTTCAAGTAAAAATCCAGCTGAAATAGGTGTGCATACGAAGGGTAGAGGAAATAACAGCTTTATACAATACACCAAACTCTTCCTGCTACCAGTACGAAATAATAACTTTCCAAATATTACTTTTCCTATTTTGACTGGGAGAGTCAATTAAAAAAAACAACTGCTTGCGGGAGTTGCTTCCCTATCACTGCCGAAATCTCCTACCAACAACAACAACACATGGGAGATCACTGCGAAGAAAGGAACTATTATTCTATTAGTCCAATTTTTTTATTTCCAAAGCACCAACTTCTAATACTAGTGCGGCATTATCATTAATTTAACACATTTAAATGTACAGAAACCTAAAATTGCTTTTAGAAAAATGTCACCCAAAACAGACTATGTTCAGTAAGATGCGCATAATGTCACTTAAATGGACAGTCTTTTAGTTACATCATTAAAGTATTTTGTATAGTTTTTTAAGTATATAAACATTTCTGATAAAGACCGAAACCTTTTCTAGGGTCATTAAGTTTTTCTGTCAGTATAATGTGGATTTCTTAAAATATAATTTCTCTGTAAAAGTCATTTTTAACTTTCCAAAGCAGAAACGTGCTTTTTTAAATATCCGTTAATAATTGAAATGTTAGGACGACTTTCCCATGGTACGCTATGAAAAGAAATCAAAATGGACTTAATTATCAATGTGTGTTCGAAAGAAATGCGAGAGATGAGTTGACAAAACGTCTTGTAACTTAACCTTCTTGTAACATTAAACGATTGCTAGAAGAGAATATAATACGATCATTCTCCCTGTCGAACTGAGAGAACTGATATCAAACTGTTTCCACGTTTAAAGATGTACGTTGAAAGCCTACTACAAACCCACAAGCTGAATAACGGTTATAACTCGTGTAAGAGATAGCATTATTTACAGACATTGAAAACACATTATCTGTTTAGATTATTTGTCCTTTCAACAAATGGTAGGGTGTAATATTATCGGAAAAGTAGCACAATCCTGTAATCTTCACGCACATCCCAAGAGATCTGTAAAAAAAAGTCTATAAGTAAAGTAAATAATATGTGGGATTGGAGAGACATAAATAACAGGGTACATGATGACGAACAACTCTAACAACCAGTTTTCTAATGATATATTTCAGGACTTTACTGTCAGAGATTAATGTCATTCAAAGAAATCATGATACCAAGATGTCTGTAATCGAGCCACATTTGCAACGAAAACACTTTTTTGATAGTGAAAATACTACTGAATATCAGATATGAATATGTTGGAATATGACTTTGACTAAATGCATTTGTATTTTGATTCCCTTTATGTCACTCCTTTTTCCTTGAAGTCCTTTTCACAGCCTCTTTTAAGACTCGTTTTTAGTTTCCTCTCTTCCTTTTCTTGTGCCTTTCAGAGACTACAAGGGTAATGCTGTTATTCAACACGATATATCAAAATAAAGTCAATGAACATTAACTGATTGTCAATTCAGCTGCACAAAGTCGAACAACAAACAGAAAACCTTGAAATAACTTCAAGTTGGTATATGGAATTATCTTTTTAGGAGCGCTTAATTTTATTCTGAAAAGTCTGTGATAATCTGTCAAACTACAATAATAATTCGTATTTCTTGCATACCAGATCAGGATATTTGCAGTTTTTAGCAGTGCCGGAAAATCTCCTCATCTTAACCCCTCCGTGTAAGATGACGCTTGTGAATTACTTGTGACGTTACGTTATAAACATTATGACGTCACTTTCCCAAACACAGGATCTTAATAACATTTGTTTATATACTTTAATGCATCATTTTGATAAGTTTGCAAGCGCTAGACCGTTTCATTTGGTTCAGATGGAAATGTCTGTTACTCGGTGAACCTCATTCCCGCCAAAATAGTTACCCTCAGTGACTGATATTTCGATCTGAACCTCTTGGAAGAAACTAATAGTCTCTGACTCTCACAGTTCCAGCAACATTCACAGCTTTTATCTATAAATATAGAATTTGACAACATCAAAACCGTGTAACTTGCAGACTGAGTGTTCATTTCTATGCGAAGACAAATATTTTATTTATTGATGGAAAATAGTCTATGACATTTTCGATAATTAGTTTGTATAGATATGTCTGAAATTTATTCAAATTAAAGATACAGCGACGAAAACAAATGTTTTTTTTCTGCGTGGTTAGTTTTGCAAAAATTCATACTTTTATTTAATAAAAATGAAACTCAAAATAATTTCAGACTTTAATAAGTGAAATATAAAACACGTTACCCACCTCTCATTATGAATTCCATGTAACGCATAGAGTTAATTTCAAATTTTCGAAAAGTAAAGCGCAGTCACGAGTCGGGTAGAGCATCAAGGTGACTGGTTCGTATCTAAATAAAGTTTCATAATTTTTCTTTACTTCTAAAACAGGAAATGAGTAATTTAGCTATGTTTTCCCGATTGTTTTCAAGGTTTACGTTTGAAGGAAGTATAAAAGCATTCTGGTCATTTTTCTGCATGTGTATTTAGTACACAGAATGATCTAGGTTTTTTTATGTTGACCTTAACATCTTTGAAAGGATTATGATCTAAAGATAAATTGCTGAATCAGCGATTTAAGTAAATTAATGACAGGACAACCGCTCATTTATTCGATGTACAGTAGAACAATTTTCATAGTACAGAGAGGAAAATTCCAAGAAAGTAGTTAATTGGCTTCTCCGCAAAGCTGGAAATAGGTATAAGACAAACATATGAAATACTTTGACGAGTCTGTGATAAGAAGCAAGGTCAATTATTTTCACACTCAGTGCCGTCAGCTGTCATTAATTATGAATATATTTACCGTTTCGAAAACGGAAATCAGTATTAAAGCACATAAAGAAAGACCTTTCTTGCATATTGGATCGGCATTTCCGGCGATTTTGCCCATGCCGGAAAAACCGGTCTGGCACCCCTCCTATGCTAGACGACTCTCGTAAATTACTAATGAAGTAACGTTATAAACAATGTGACGTCAATTTCCAAAACACAACGTTTGTTTTTCATGATAATTTATCATTTTGATAAGTTTGAATTTAGAAATCTACTTTAAAGTGCACGACGGTATGCAAGAAAAAGTTTCCATTATAAGACACTTGGCTCAGATGGAAATATCCGTCACCTCGGGTAACTGTTCTACGGGAACTCGGCAGAGCCTCGTTCCCGCCAAAACAGATGGATATTTCGATCTGAACCTCGTGCTCATGACAGAAACTATTAATACAGGATTCGAACTTATGAAATCTTGCATAATTGTGAGGGAGACATCTTATCACGGCGCCTCTATCTCAGCGATATATATACACTCAACAGGTTTAGAAACGCAAAGATTTCCCCTGTTGAACATTTTTATTTGAATGACGCTATTGTTTTTATTTCTATTTTAGTCATTTTTTGCGATGAATTAATTAAACTTTTACAAGAATTAAATATTATATTGTTTTGTTGTGTATGAAATTTGAATAAATTTGAAACACTAAAACATTGTTAAAATAAATATTTTGCCACTTTTGCGTTTCTAAACCTGTTGAGTGTACGTGGTGTGGGATGTATTGTGTATATAGGGGTCGTACCACTTTAAGCCTCGAACGAGGATGGTGGACCCAAAAAGAACATATACAAACAAACAAACAAACAAACAAACAAACAAACAAACAAACTATTGTATATTGTCCTATCATGCACTATCGACGAGAAATTCTACATCGATAATTATTCATCCAAATACATCTTTCTAAAGTATCTTCACATTGATATATACACATATCTATTGAAAAACCGGTTTGAAGTAGTTTTGTCGTTTCAATACCGGCAGTTGTTGACAACTGTTGTGAAGGTTTTTGAAAAACAAATACCAAATAATGAGGAAATTTGAGCTTACATTGAAGTTGGCAGTAAACTCGGTTACTGTGTTAAAGAGGTTTTTGACAAAATTAATCATGTTAAATTTATGGGTCAGCTTAAGTATTTTATGAGATGGTTGGTAGTAGGAAAAAATGATTCTTGGGTAGATTCTGTTGAATATGCAGCAAAACTAGTCGGCCGAAGATAGCAACAGGCGAGAAAATAAGAGAAAGTCTTCAAAATGATGCTGATATACCGTGCGTGTTATGGCACGTTTTTTTAACGTAACCGAAGATATAAGCACAGATTAATTAGTGCCCGGTAAATAATGTCGCAAAATAGATGAACAGATGATCGTGCTTTACCATATGAAACAAACATTGTCACTGTATCTTGTTTATAGAATATCGTGACGTATAGTGTTACTGAGGCCACTCATCTGAAATAAAACCTCATGTAGGCGTGGTAAATTGATTTATCGCCGTTAAAACACCAAGGATTGTTGATTGCAATATACGGAACATAAATTTAGTGCGTGCGTAGCGTAATATTGCTTTTTTGTTATATACTGAGTGTGAAAACATGATGTAATAATTGCCATACAACTAGAAAATTATATCAACTATGCGTATTTGTCTTTGCAGCTAAACAACTTATAAAGATGTTTCCTTTTTCAGTAAAACCGATGAAACATTGTGATTATGACTTTTGTTATTTATTTAATAAGTTACATCAAGACTGCATAAACTTTGTTATTCCAGAATAATAAATATCTAGCCTTCTATAAAATTCAGCATTCTATTGCATCATATTATCTGACAAGGGTAGTAAGTATTTTGATTAGCTTAATCAGCCTATAGCAAATAAAACATTCATGTGAGACTCCGGAACCAAACTAGAGTCTAGTTTATTCTTTTGGTCTAATGAATGTATGTGTATTTATGTTCCATGGACATTTTAATCATATCAGACACTTGAAAAGTTATAGTGTACAAATTGAATGCTGTTAAGTGTATGCGAACATTTGTGCTATACATTTAAGAGACAGAGGCCTTTAAAATCCCATTACATGGCATTAAACTCAATACAACTATCGGCATGGACATGGAATTACATTGTACTAATACTTTGAATCCTAGCCATAAATTCACGCGCTCTCTAAATAATAACTTCTGACAGATATTACCGTACACTAGAGATTTGCAATTTTCTGGAATATTTGAAAACAACATCGTTATTACCAAAAACATCATCATAAACAAAAGTTTCCGAAGGGCATGATTTGTTGTCTGTCTTGTTTGGATGTTAACCAGTGAAATAAAATGTTTACCTATTTGTACTTTTCAAAGTGCAACAATGTACAAATCAACAGTATTAAGTATATTTGTTTTAGTAAATTTCAGTCTAAATCAGTTTTTGTGAAAAATTAATCAGAGAAGGGTGCTCGGGTTTCTCCTTTTCAACGCATTGTATTGCATTGCTATCAGACTTTATGGTCTGTCCGTTCGAAAACAATACTTAATCATTTAGTCAAATTTTAAAATATGTAAAAACCTTGTAGTTTATTTCTTACATGCAGCGGGACGTAGGTCCATCAGGAACCATACAAGTATTAGTACAAAACAGTAATATGAGCTAAAATCAAGCGTCAACAGAAAATACAAATCATATATTATTTTGTACAGCATGCGGCGTATAAGTCTATATATACATGTATGAAGCCTACATTAATGATATCAATAACAATTCAAGATTCTTTATTACTAACCTAATCATATATACATGTTATTTTGTTACATGAAACAAAGACAATTCAACAAGATCAAAGGTCACTACAGTTGTACAGAGAGACGTGGAGAATATGAAAAATAATGAATAATTGCTACCAATTAAATAGTAACTATACAATTATACAGATATAATATCTAAGTACTTAATAGATATGAAATAACTGCACATTACAGAAATTTAGAGATATATCAAGTGACCCACAGCTTAGATAACCGTATATAAAGTTTATTTAGTTTGTACTTCTACGCCAAGTTATCTGTTACAGAGAACGACACATTCAGTACACATACTTCGTAGCCATATTGTAAGATAGGTAGAACTACTTTATCAGACAGTTCCAAGCTGACTTTTAACTGGTATACAAAGATAACTTAACAAGAGAAAAATGTTTTCAGCTTATTCATTGCCTTCGTAGCTTGTCATACTAGGGTATCGTGTGTTGTTTTTAAAAAAGCTACAAGTCCTGAATACGTAAATTATTATTACTGGACAACAATTAAAAATAGACCTTTAACCAAAAACTGTAAATGACATGTCACGTTAGCACATTTTACTAAGCATACCCTTTGTCTTGGTAGAATTTAGACTCAAATTCCATACATCTAAATACTTTCTTGTTTATTTTTTCTTGATTTAAAGTGAAATTATGCGGATTTTTTCAAGTAAAAATCCAGCTGAAATAGGTGTGTGTACAAAAGGGTAGAGGAAATAATAGCTTTTAACCCAATACACCAAACTCTTCCCACTACCAGTTTGAAATAATAACTTTCCAAATATTGATTTTCTTATTTTGACTGGGAGAGTCTTTTTAGAAAAAACAACTGCATGCTGGAGTTGCTTCCCTTCCACTGCCGAAATCTCTACCAACAACAAAAATGATACAATCAACTATCATTTTATTAGTCTCTAAAGCACCAACTTCAAATGCTTATGCGGCATTATCATTAACTTAACACATTTCAATGCACAGCAACTAAAATTGCTTTTATAAAACTGTCACCAAAAATACACTATGTGCAGTAAGATGTGCATAATGTCACTTTATCTAGGAATTCAGTATATTTTATCATTGTCTATGTCTCATCTTCCAGCACAATTTCATTGGGTTGATATCTCGCGCGGTGTTAGGAAAAAGAGGAAAATATAATAATATAGACCATGTAAGTAAATTGAATCTTTTACTGAATATAAAGCATAGCTGATGTTTACGTAGGCGCCTTAATGGAGTTAGACACTTAGCTTGCCTTTTACATTCACATGGGAACTGATAAAAATATAATATTTCACCTGTCACATTTTCTGAAGAAGGATGCTTTCCTTGTCTTTATGGTTTCTTAAATTCAGATGACGGTGATAGTAAGATAGCATTCAAACAGACAGATTTTAAAAGCAAGGAAGCTATTTTTCACACATACATTTTAGCAGCAACATCTCGTAGAAACATAAATAATGAATATATTGATAACACCAATATGCACTGAAAAAATAATTAAAAATACTTTAAAGTTAGTAACTTATGAAACTTGCGTCTAGGAAAAATGTCAGAATATTAGAAAAACTTTTTTGCGCTGTTTAAAATTAAACAAAAACTATATTAATAAATGTCAAATTGATTTAACTTCTTACGTGAGATTCAGTTAGTGCAGAATAACAATATGTTTGAGACGTACATCTTGCCCGTCATTGATATCTTTGAAACTGACATCATATACCAAACACTTGCCTCAATTCAATTGGAAAGACAGTGACTATGGTTAAGACGTCAAAAATCGAATACGTCATACTCATTTTATCTATTTATTTTCGATTAAAAAAAGCATCGTTAGGAATATACATTTACAAATAACGATCAGTTAAGACGGGGAGACATGTTTCTTGGTAACATATTTGCTACAAGTAATAGTAACATCCAAAGTGCTCATGGGACTTTAAATATGATTTGACAACAATGGATAAGAATGAAGTACAGACTTGTTTGTCTTAAAATCGATATGATTACTTTTATCCTGGGAATACTATTCTTGTTGTTTGAAATTGTCTTTAACAACCGTCTTTCATCGAAAGTGTAATCATTACCGAATGTCGGTGTTTCTCTTACTTTTCAAACCGCTCGTTACCATGTCAACTACAACTTCATACAAACGCCCTGATCGAGATACTCAAAACGAAGTTGCGTGCACATTGACCAAACAGCCACCAGTTCTTGTAGGAAGCAATTATAGTACACAAGTGACAACTGAAAGCCGCTCTAATGATACCGATGAATAGCTGTCACTAGGAAACACATGTAATTTACGTGAACTTTCCAGGCTGTAATCACGCATGTGTTCAGACTGGATGTCTAAAAATTGGAAAACGTTACGAAAGTAAAAATTATTTTTCAACGCTCCCTCTCAATATGAGAATCATTGTCCTCAAAACAAGAGCAAAGGTCAAAAAGTCATGATCAAGGTCAGTCATAGGAATTTTTGAAAAAGTTTGCAAAACTGTACAAATAGTCCAAATTTCATCTCTCTATTTGTAAAAAACAAAACAAAAAAACAAAGGTCGAAGTCAGCTAAGGTTATCGTTGAAATATGCAGTAAAAACTGTACATATGTTCCAAATTTTAATGCTTAACAGGAAAGTAGGTTAGTATGTCAAGGTCAGCCATGTTATACATGCAAAACTGTATACATGGTCCAAATTTCATTAAAGACAAGAACATAGGTTAGTAGGGCAAACTTTGACGAAAAAAGGCATGATTTTAACATTTGGAGTAATCAGTAGGCAATGCTACTAGCCAAATATCAAAACTTAAAGCATTGTGGTTTTAGATCAGTAAAATATGAAAGATTTTTCTACATATCTCAATGTAAATTCAAGTGAGCCCCGGGAATGGGATACGGGTGTGCGGATGGGTCATAATTCTAACAATGTAGGTAGAGGAACATTACACAATGCTGCATTCAAAATATCTAAGTTCCGGGCCTAGGGGTTATAGAGATTTGTTTAAAGAGTTTTTCTATTGAACCTATATAAAATAAAGTGACCCTAGCGGATTGACCCGCTGGTCAGGACTTGAACGATTTGGGTTAAATATTTGTTAGAGATAAAGAAGTTTTAAATTGTCCATATATTAGTCTTTACAAAATCAAGTGATTCCCGGTTGCGGTCAGTTTTGACACGCGGGTTATGAGTTTAACAATCTAGGTAGAGGTCTACTAGGCAACGCTACTTACCAAATATCTAAGCTGGGACTTTCAGTTTTTAAGAAGAATAGTTTCCTTTCCATTGCCATGATTACCAGCATTATTTATGGAAAAAAATTCTTTGAACAACTTTGGTATAGTTAAACTAATTTAGAAAGAAAGTGTGTTAGCGGCCGGTTAGCTAAGTCGGGAGAGCGTTTGTCCAGTAAGAGAAGGGACCGAGGTTCGCCTGCCGATCAGGATGCATATTTTTCTCATCCTGTGACATTTGACGCTTTCTTTAGTGCAAAAAGATAAAACTTGACAGGAAATCTAACATCTAGCTACCGATCGCTTTCATATATTTAAAATCGTGCCGACCAACGTTTTTAAAGGTTGTCCTTGTTTCCTTTATTGCTGTAATATTTTCATATTAGTTGTCAGATATTCCTCGTTATGTGAACATAACACATCTCGTGTTATCAAAACTAATGGCGCGTTAATAGATGAAGCCACAGTTAAATGACAGCAAGTACACCTTTCAGAAGTAAAAGCCAAACCAAAATATTTGTAACTGTTAGATATTGGACAACAGTGATGAAGTTATAGGGTATTGGTTTGTTTGATAAAAGCTTGAGGGCGTTAGAATGATATTATTTTCAGATGTTTTTATTAATTATTGGAGAGTTTGTTATGTGTATTATATTTTGGTTGGTGAACGGTGCTGTGTGTATATATATATATTTAAATATACAGCTAGTATGTCTGTCTTCTTTGAACATTCAATATGTCAGCACAGCACACACTGCAAAGTCACTTGACTGAAAGAGCAGTAAGTATTGCCTAGGAACTCTTACTTGCCTAAACATGTTACAAGCGCTTTGAATTTAGCTAAAAGACAAGCCCAATGTTGCACTATCGTTAAATGAGCTTAACTCTGTATTTACTAATTATGGAGTTCATAGTATACAGCAAATGCATAGTACAATGGAAAACGATTGATTGCTGCTTATTATTCATATTATGTAGTTGTTTTTAGTGGACACCATTGCTGAATTGCAAGAACAACTGTAGTGTTTGTAAACGTACATGTAGTGTTCATTATGGAATCTAGAGGCAGATGTTGAAAGAACTTTTTTTTGTAGAAAATATGCACTTTAGCAAAGACGAAAATGACAAGAGCCTTAGGTTACCGGCGTATATTGTTTTATAAGTTTCAAGTAAATCATCATTATGTAAAATAAGGGGAAAAAGGAACAAATTCCCTGCTTAAAAAAGAATAGTTTAATGCATCTTCATCACACACCGTTCTTTAAAGCAGCATTTCCTTTACGCTACATACAGAACGTTCAGGTCTAGAAAAGAGAGATAACATAGGACGAGTGTGTAAATATAATATGAATGCTCCAATGGAGTTTTTTATGTTGTTTATGTAAGTGTCGTATGATGATTTGTTTTAGAGTAATGAATATGCTAAAAATTTTAGCGGGGTGTGAAATAGTTTGAACTAAATAAAATAACTTGGTAAAGACACTAGGACTAGGGACACATTGGGTAATAGAATAAGATGTTTGGATATCCTTTGGAATAATAACAAATGGAATAATCGTTTCTGTTCTGATATCAAAATATTTGTAGACTTTGAGACTAATATTAAAAACAACATTGCAATGAGAATTTCTCCTTAGTAGTAAAATCACAAGTTATATTGTATTTAATGATTTTTTTAAGTACAATTGAGATTTTAAAATTCAGACGAAGCTTTACTTGACCTCTTGTGGTTGATTACCTTATAGTTCTTCGTTTCAATAATTAATGACAAATGACGAGTTTACTTAAGGAAGAACGTTTTTATTCTGAGTCTTGCTATTAAAAGATATATTGTTCGTCAGCACTTAAGGAATTAAAAGCAGAAAATGTACAGAAATCACGAAAGTAGGAAATATACCGCGAAAGTACTCTACAATATCAACAGTTTACCAATTGAACATATGCTCTACGTAGTCAACTTTAAGCTATGTTTTTGTACCAAATCAGACTGGGGTCAGTAACTGTAGGGAGTAATCGTTATTTGAAGTTTCACGAATCTATAGTTCTTGATATATCACCTCAGCACCATTTTGGAACCGACCTTTTAGCGGATATTTTGAGTCCAAACAATAAGTAAAACGTATAAACAAATTACTTCATTACTTTTTGTGTAAATGTTTTCGTTACATTTCAGTTAACACTATCTGTAACACCTAACTCTTGTAAGACAGAAGCAAACGAACACATTGTCATGAAAAGAGCTATTAGTTTAAAAGCAATCTCTTCAAAATCAACACATTATATAGACGGGAGAAAAGAATGACAAACATTTCTGTTCATTTGTCTTAAGAATAGCATATTCCACAGGGATACTCTAAGGATATATCCACAGGATTACAAAGGCCTGTCCGATATCAGAGAAAAATGTAATCATTGATTGCAAATTCATCACTTTTTCTGTTATGATGTCATGAAATTATTGTGAAAGTATACACTGTAAATAAGTGTCTGAACTGCATTGCATTGCTTAATTTTTGTGATTTTAGTAGCTTAATCCAATTAATTGCAAGTGCCTTTGAGTGGCATGTTTTGCATTCCGTATAATTTCGAGTAATCAATACTTTTCATACAACCTTTCAAGAAAGTTATTGTTTCAAACTGTTTTTTGTATGTCAAAAGCTTTTTATCACAAGAAGAGTTATGCGACAAAATGTAATTGAAGGAACCTGTTCAGTGGTGAATATAACCCATTTGGTTCCGTAGTTGAGACATCAAATAAAACAATAAATCAGTTAATAAGGACATCTTTAGTTGGCAACATTAAAAATTTTGGTATGGATTTTGTAAGGATCGACAGCAGTTTTAAAACGTATTAAAATTCATCTCTATAGTATGTCTTGTCGTGACTCGCTTTGGATCAACTAGTATGGCTCATGGGGGGAATTCTACATATTTCAATGTCAAAAAGGAACAGTTGTCTATCTGACTGAATCGAAGTTCTATGTCACTATTGTCTGCTTTCAATAACTCTCAGTAAGACATCTAGAGCAGTTGAAAGTAGATTAATTAGCATTTGGGTTTTGGTTGTTCTTCTATATATCATATATAGTGCACTCTGTTAAATATCGCACGAATAGATTTTTCAGGAGTACAGAAATTGGTTCAACATATTTATAAATGCTGATATTTAAGATTATGGCAAAGATGAGATGAGGATTGCAAATGACATAACAAAAGCTACAATACAATCGTTGAATTCCCTATAAAAATGTATTTACAATGAAATTAAGTCGTTCAGTCGAATACATGAAAATATGTATTCTTACTTAATTGTTTCTCATTGCTCCATCATCACATATGGACAATGATGCGACCTGGAAAGGATATGCAAATTCTCATATTCGCAAATCATTTTTGTACGATCTGTATTCAAACTTTGAACCTTAAACTACTTATTCATCTGATACAAAATCCAAACTCTTGATTATGACAAACAGTAAAATTCAACAAAATAATGCACATTTTAAATTAGAAACGTACTTAATGAACCCTGTAATTGAGAAATGTAAGAACCACCTTTATGTTTGACTCTTGTTCGGCTCGATGAATTCGCAATTAGAGATTGACCTACTTTTACACTAACAGAGGAAGAAGGCATGCTTTCTGTACGAAACGAGTTTTTATTAATGATTCATTGTATTATCTATCCAGAATACCGCGACCTTGTTGATATTCATAGCCCCCTAAATCCATCTGTCTGACTGTGGCCAGAGTTCCACAGGGTCTGTACATTAGAGAATTTCAAAGCGAAGGTAAAGCGTAATAATAGCAAAACACGGAAACGACAGGTCACGATTCTGGACTGGCTACGTTACAATGGAAATAATTGGCGTAAAGTTTTTTTTTTTCTGTAATAAATTATTTTTCTGAACGAACAAAATAACACATTTTTGGTTGAAATAAAAGTCCAAAGCCGTGCCAAGATCTAGATGTACTTTCTTTATGTTTTTTGTGGGTGCGGCTTTAAGTAATTATCAGTGATCTTTTAACAAAGACTTTTTTGCGCCAGACAAAATATTAAATTTCCTGCGATTTAACAAGAAATATTAAAGGGTACATATGTTTAATAAAGCTACTGGAGATTCATTCGGTATGAAGTCGTCAATTGAGGAGTAACCTTATTGAATGGAACACGATTATTTTATCTCTTCTTTCTTTGACAACAAAAAGGTCTAAACATTCTGATGCGATTTTGTTCATTTTGAAACTGTTTTACTAACTGAAAGTAAGCAATTTGAAAAGGAGTTGAAAAGCGTTTACAGTACTGGATTACGAAAAGTTGTTTACTTAGCGTTAAACATTTAACGTTGTATATTGACAAGGTGTCGTCTGTGAAATCGAAGAAAGAAATAATTACTTTTTTCAAACAGAAATCTTAAAGTTCATGGAATTTGAAACTTGGATTATTTAGAGTCTGCATATTGCGTGTATATCAAATACTACACAATTCATTTCGTAATGGGAGTTTTCATATGAAATAAACTTTGAACGTAAGACATAATATTTCGTAAGTTCTGATACGAGTAAAGAGTAAATATGTTTTTAATAATTTATTTTCAGGTTATGAATGCTAACGGAAAAATATCATCGTTTACTCTGTTATACGGCATGTTCGTAATGATTGTGTTAAATCCTGCAACAGTTTCCTCCACATTATGCGAATCAAGATGTGAAAACGCCGTGCCCTACTTACGTCGCCTGAAACAGCTTTGGCATAATTTATCTAAACGAGAAGGAACAGACGGTAAGTAAATTATCGTTAGATGTGTAAATGTTGTGTTTATCGTTATACATTGTTAATTGCATCGTTAGCATCGTTAAATATTTCCAATTTACAAACTGTCACCGGATTAAAGTAAGTAACACACAGTGGTATCAAGTTTTATTTTTTGCTAACTAATGGAATACCGTGTTCTATCTGTTGTTTGTTTTGAATGGATAAGTTTCGTTTCGAGCTCTTGACGATATTAAAATTGTATCTGACTTTTCAAAGTAAATTACTTTCAGAGCATTGAAAGAGCTTGCCAAATATCAAAATGCCAAATGTACTTTCGAAACATAATGAGAAAGATGTAAAGACTTGAAGATTTTGGCGAAAATATTTCAGTGAAACTCAAGCCAAAATCTTCAAGTCTTTACATCTTTCTCATTATATTTCGAAAGTACATTTGGCATTTTAATATTTGGCAAGCTCTTTCAATCTCTAAGCGAATAAAGTAAAACAACAGATATTGCTCATGATTACCCGAAGAAATGGGACAATAAATGAAACACCATATTATATGTTTCTTACAAACTCTTATACACTATACATCAGCTTAGTGAACGTATTTGAACATTTATCTATGCATGTAAAAATTGCAGCCTAGATCAGCTTATTCAAGTGGCGCGGTGGTCGCGCGGTGGTGGCGCGTTCGCCTCAGGATCGAAGGCCCCGGGTTCGATCCATACCATCGCTATGTCGGTAGTGTCCTTAGGCAAGACATAAATTATTCCACATTGCCTCTCACTCTTCGAGGTTGATTCCATTTGGAATGAGTCTCGAGAGCGATTAATATAAGTTGTTGGAACTTGTTTCGCAACCGAGAATAAATAAATTAGTATAAACTAAGTGTTGTTTCATCCTGTCAAGTTGCTAGAGTGTGGTGCGCAACATACCGATGGTAAAGGTAAATTTTGAATTTAAAGTAATTCATGGGTTTAAACCCTGCTACCGACCATATATGGTGAACATTCTAAACAAAAGACACTACATATTTTCTTCACCGTAAAGGTCAAGACGACTATACACCAATGATTGACTTGCCATATAAAACAGAAATTACTAGATATAGCATAGAAATTGGTTATACAATAATCCGCAAGGCATTTGTACGTGACTTTTTATCAAAGGATTGATGAAATTGACCATGTAATATTAGGAATGCTAAACCTATACGTACAGGCACTAAAAGTCCTAAATGCGCATGCTGCTTAGATCAACTTGTCCGAAACATTTGATGAATACATGGTTCTATAAAACGATAGACATGACTAGCATAACTTGCAATTACAGCTTTATTAACATCAAGAAATTAAAGGACAGCTCATGAGCTACCTAAATCCTTCTTTTCCATTATAAGCAATCATTGACAAACTTATTTCCTAAATCTGTCTTTACGAAGACAGACATTACCACCCAATTAACAAGAATATGTTTGGTTTGCAATTACCAGGAACTGACAATACAGCAGTGAGTCACATCAACTATTTATAAATGGCATAAGGTTCAATTACTGAGACGTATGTTTTGAAGGATGCAAGTCGGTGGCATCATTTACAATTACCGGAGTGAATGACTGTTGCACTAACATTTATACAGAAATGTTAAAAATGTGACAGAAGTAGTTTTGAGTAATATTTATCATTTGCTTTATTGTCTGAACTTCAAAACACATGGGCAGCTGATAAAATTTCAAAGTTAATACGATTTCATGTCTTGAATAAGGTGACTGTTCATTAAACATAATGTATCTTATCATATTAATCATATGTATCATATTACATTAAATGATTTATCAATTACAAAATATGAAGTAGACCATGAATAAAGTAAATCAGATCACATAAGTCATTTCCATACAACTTCTTAGCAATCATTATTGTAATAAGATCAACAAAATATGATTAAAGTTCGCCTTGCTTTTCAATCGAAAATCGCTGCATGGACAAATATGTTTTAACTACTGTAATTGAGAAAGAAAAGTGAAAAAAGATGTCAAGCCATAAAAATGAAGTAGATATTCTTTCATTCTTTCAATCGAAGAGATACATATCATAAAATGATTGCAATAATACATGAAATCAAACACAATAGTACATGTGTACAAAGTCCAGGGTTACGAAATTTTTTGTGGTGTTAACAGAAGTGATTAAACGTTATTCAGCAATACTATTTTTACATAACTCAATAAATTGTTTTGATGACATAAAGTAATTATGCATGTATGTCAATGTTATAAAAAGACAATTTATTGAGAAATGCTGCAATCCGAATGTAACATTGCATCATAATGTTCAGTTTTGTATATATTCGAAAAGAAAAAACTGCAATCTGAGTGTAAAATATAACATAATATAAAATAAGTATTATGCATGAAACATTAAAGAATTACCAGAAATAATGGCTGCGATAATTACTGACAAAACTAGAGCTATCACTGAGTGCGATTCAATATCCCCAACACACTCTATGTCACAAGAATCTGCGTCTCTCATTACACTTTCCAATGAGAAACACAAATGTTCATTATCTTAATATGGTGAACATTTGACCCAAGTTCCTTGAAAATCCTTCAAAGGGTTTTGCATGTCGTATTAATTATCTTAATACTTGACCTACGTCTCATGTAAATTTTTCAAAGGGCTAAGGGCGCATAATCTAATTAGTTTTACCCCTAAATGTGACGCTGACATTGCTTGTTTCGATGAGATAACACCTCGACCCAGCTTTCAAGAAAATATTTCGAGAGGTTTAAAAAATATAGTATCATGACCTCTGACCCTTAAGCGTGACCTTGGCATTAAAAGGCATGGTTGTAAAATGGTTTCTGCACATCTTGGTAAGATGAATATTTGTCCCGAGTTTCATTAAAATCCTTAAAGGGAAAACAGTTATGGAGCAGACATGAAAAATGAGTCCCACCTATGCGTGACCCTGTCATTGAGCTTATGGGGTTGAATCTGTATGCTGTGCATGCCGGCTTAATTAGATAAATATTTGACCAACTTTTCATGAAATTCCTTCCAGGACTATGGAAGGTACAGAGTAGAAGTGAATAAAATCAATGCCCCCTTTGTGTGACCGTGACCTTGGCAAAGCTTTGTTGGGACATTTGACCAAACAGTCATAAAAATCCTTCAAGGGATTAAGGAGATATTGAGCGAGCACAAAAAAACAAACTTATGGTTACCTTGACTTCGAGGTTACGGAGTTGGGATATGAGTTCTGTGCGTCGTCTTGATAAGATGAAAAATTGACCCAGGTTTCATTAAAAAACCTTCGAGGTGTTCAAGAGATATAAAGGGGGGGGGGGGGGGGGGGGGGGGGGGGGGGGGGGGGGGGGTGCCCAGGACACGAGAAAAGATATAAAGCGGACAAAGAAAAACAAAAACCCAAAGTGTGACATTGGCCTTGTTGTGACGGGTTGGAACATGGGTTCTGTGTGTCGTCTTCATAAAATTGACCCAGGTTTCATTAAAAACCTTCGAGGTGTTTAAGAGATATAGAGCGGACACGGAAAAAACAAAAACCTAAAGTGTGACATTGGCCTTGTTGTGACGGGTTGGAACATTGGTTCTGCACGTCGTCTTGATAAGATGAACATGCGACCTACATTTATGAAAAATCCGTCAAGGGGTTTAGAAGAATACGGATCGACCGACAAGCTTACTCCTATAGTTTAGTTTATACGAATTTACTTTAGTTGGATTAGTCCTATATACTCCCCACCCTAAACGTTGTGGCGGTATAATAATAATGCATATAAAATATATAAATTATGCATTACTGGAATAGCCTTAGATACAATACCGGTATATGGTTGTCACTCTTTTATATTGTATTATAACATATTTTCTTTAAGTAACACATTATCCGTCCGCCACATTTCTCTCATGAATTTATGTCATAACTAATGTTAGCAGGTTATTATTCAGCACAATTCCCAGGAACAGATTTTGTAAAAAGTCGAATGTCTTTGTCGTTGTCGCATAGTTTTAATTTCTCGTGTATGAATAGTAGTTCCAAAGTGTAAAGTAGGTCCAAAGTGTGTTTGAAACAATAACTAAGTTACTCTACTGCTTAACAATCAATGAATGTCTCCTGCATGAATCTGAGCAAAATGTATTCATTTAAAGGAAGTTTGAGATACAGCATCATTCAGAAGTGAAACACTTGAAGCAATTTCCCGTTAGTAATGGAAATGTTTCAAATGAACCGTTCGGTGGTTTCTAATGACAACGTTTCAAGATTAACACTGACTTCGACGAGGTCTGTGGTTATACGCATATAATAACCCTACCCTCATACCAGACGTTATGTTTTTAACTATTCAAATGAATCTATATCAGCTTCCGTGATCGAACAGGTAGAACCGTCATCAAAAAAGCATCGAGATGTGTTTAATAACTTTTCACGTAGAGCAAAATAGCATTTAGCGGACTTTCATTTTCTTTACGAGTCAATTTGTATTGAAACGAAGAAACTTTCTACAACCAGTTGTTTTTTACACGAGCAGACAATTTCAGCACAATTGCTTAATATGTCTAGACCACTTGATAAAAAGATGAAAATTATCGATACAATCATGCTTCCATAGTGATGTAATTACAGTTTCAATGTGTTTTCTTTATTGAATCTTTTACGGAGTATGCAATTCATTCTACGTTGAATAACATTATCCTTATAGGCGTAAAAAACTGTAAGCAAGCTTTGCTCAATTATCTGAGATTCTTAAAATAAACAATGTTGCTTCAAGCAGATAAAGTAATGACTTTGATGCAGCTAGGACAGTAACGGTCTACTCATAGAAAAAGCGGGAAACCAATTTAGCTCTAATATATTTCGCGCCTTTTGAAATCCTTTGCCTTGAAAATCATAATTAATAAGATATTTGTGTTCTGTCTAGTCGCGTTATTCTTACAGTTTTCTATCTCTATGGACCGTTCCAGTTTTTTACGACAAATTTAAAGCCTACCTAAGCCTATTGTTAAGGGATTATTTTCTTTTCATGGCTAGGTCAACTGCTCACAAACAGTATCACAAACAAACCCACGTGTTCTTTTGTGCAAACCAGGCCAACCATTGGTCACGTGATGTCCCAGTGTGGTCATTGGATATTCCAGCGAGGTAATTTTAATATAGCTATAAACACTGGAACCGTCCATTTGTAAATGAGATTTCAATGTTATAATGTATGTCTTGTTCAGTTCTAACCGTGTAAAAAGTGTGCATACCTATTTCATAACACATTAGAATCGGATCAAATGTCACTTAGGTACAAATGTTTGACCGTATTTATTAACTAATTATAATAAATTTGTTTAACAACTTCAATATAGTTGTACATGCGTAACAGTTGTTTGAGAACAGAATATTGCGTTACAAGATCCTTTATATGTGTAGATTAACAAATCTTGTTGAACCAGTTGCTTCCGTGTGAGTACAGATCTACCAACGTACAAAATCATTATACACTGGCCACCAAATTGCTAGCCCTTCAGTGTTGAACATACAAAGATATGGACGCATGTCACCTAGGTCGGAACACCTGAAAAGGTTGATTATATGAAATATGGCTGATGAACGAGATATATGTAAATCAAAGACATGCTGAAAACTAAGGGAATGAAGTGACGGTGACTTTACATTATGAACTTACCATTTGATTGCGTGTAGAAACAAGAAGACAAATGCAGTAAAACAAATCATTTAAATCTTTGAATCCTAAATTGATATCACTAACTGATTGATATGTGCAAAGGCATTGCTAAAACTATTGAAGAATGCGGGAATCTTAAATACAAGACAAGCATGTTTATTGTTTTCATACACGATATTCAAAATGTCTTTCACATTCGTAGATCAGTCTTTAACAATGTAAAATATATAATATAGTTTTTTATAATGTTGCTAAGGTAATTCTTTGCTTCTTGACTTCCACATTTTTTCATTACAGTTAATGCATGTAGGAGGAAATAACATAATATCATCTAAAAGGTTTTTCACGCAGGTTTAACAATTATCTCTGCAAACCACACTCGATTAGACTCAAGCATTACAAAAAATGAACTGAACAGAAATTTGATTAAAAGGATGAAAAAAAAACCAACGAAAGTACTTCCAACTGAAGCACATCTAATGAAACGTTTCACGACAGTTTAAAGCATCATATTAAATAATTTGTGTTTCTCCTTATTTGAAACAGACATATTTTAAGATATATATATAAATCACAAGGAGTATTTGCCAACAGCATTTGCAGCATTACATTTCATTCACGTATATTCGCAAATTCGCTGAAACAAAAAAGTATTAGTGGCTATACTCAAAACTATCGAAAAAGCAAGTCTAAAAACTTCAAAACTAATGATAAAGCAGCAATGTTCTCGTATATAATATGACAAGAATGATGGACGATTATAAGAGGGAGTGTCATTAACTATAAGCATTGTTTCATATACAAAACAATATGGAAATGATTGGAATGGAATTATTCTAATGTCATTTTGCAGCTATAGATACAACTATCTTACTTTATTCAACCCTTATACTTACTTGTTTCAGACCCTGACTCATATAACGATGCAAAATTTGGATAAATTGCCAGCAATATACTAAGAATTCGATACGCGGGTTATGAAAGTGAGAAAAAACAAATATTAAACGCTCGAAACTCTTCCACCTTGCACTCTTTAGCTGTGCTGAATGTATCAGTGCTTTGAACTATAGTTCGTTTGAAAGACTGATACTAAAAGGGCGTTGTACGAACGGTCGAAAACGTAAAACAATACTTCATATGTCTTCAAGTTTTAAAATAATTTCACCCCATTTACAAACAGTTGTCTCATAACTGCTATAAAACTTATATGTATAGCTCTTGCCTTGGTCTAGCTGTAAGCTGGTTTTTTCCTTTTTTTTCATTACTTTTTTAATGAGAAATTTCTGCTTAAATCGCGAAGTTAAATGACAATATGTACAGTTTTATTATATTTAATTTTATAAGACCCAAGTTTAGCTGAAATTAATTGCTTTTAATACGAGTACAAAAGTGCAATGTGATATGTTATTTAAAAAGATTAACAATAAAACAGTTTCCGTCTGTCATAAATATTTTAATCAAGTTTTTCTTTTAAAGCAAAATGCTTTAATATTAAAGTAACAAACATTGTAGTGGTCAAATTTTCTCTAATATTAACGCTTTCATATATGGATTTTGTTGAAGTAAAACGCGAAAGAAAACAAAATTACCAATCTATCTGTTCAATAATTAACTATCATTGTAATACACTATAGAGAATGTAGAGTCATTTGAAAGTAATATTTACTATGTAGCTAAAACTTATTGCTGTAGAATAAAATCGTGCTTATAAACACAACTCTGGACTATACACCTTAAAACGTGTAACTAATAACCAAAGACTGTAAATGTTTTAACCGACCTATAGAATTTTAGATGTGAAAAGTTTCAGACAGAGGACAATACGTTAAGAAAGGAAGTCGAATTAGAACTAACAACAATTATTTGATACCAATGAAATTATAGAAAGTCATGTTAGACAATTAGCTTTGGATAGTCTTGGCAAGAGCCGTGAAAAAGATTAATTTAATACTTATTTTGCCTTTGTTCATGTCGAAGTGTTATCTTTTTAATTCCTTTTGTTACATGACAATACCATTTTCCCAATTGTTTGATTTCTTAAAAAAAAACGAAAGATGAAAATAAACAAGAGGGCCAATACTGCCCTATATTACACAACTGAGTATCATTGGTCGTTATACAAGGCCAACAATAGGGTCGTAGAAAACAAAGTGAAAATACAAGTTTTGTCTTTTAAATGTCCATATGAAGCAAGAGAAACCTGGAGCGGGTACAACTTTGACCTTAGGAACATGCTTTGGACTAACCTACGCAATGCTACACATCAAATATCTCAGCGCTAGTAACCAATTAATATAATATTTGCGACTTAGAGTTTATTTTGTCCCTGGAGCTGGTTCTCTGAATTAAATTATACAAGGCATCAACATACTTTGCTTTTTCTTCTTCAAATATTCCTAAAACAAAGAAGATAAACCTTTCAAAATGGAGGTCCAAATGGGGTGGTATCGTTTTATTCCATACAGTTATTCAAGCAAAAAGTAACATGTAAAACATTCCCCTACAATGGTGAATCCGTGTTGAAGCACGCTTCACCCTCCCACTGATTTATCATTAACGTTGATTGGGAGAAAGAAAATATTTCTCTTAAATAATTTGGAGAAAACACTACAATTTAGGCGCAGATCACCTTAAATTACTAAAATTCGTTTTGCTTGTCTTAATATTTGACAGTTATACTAAATTATTCAGTAATAATTATAACCTAAAATGTTACTGAATTACTCAATAATTACAATACAGTTAAAAATGCTCGAAATGTTCTAACCCTAAGTCTTAAACGTTGATGAATGACAAATGTTCAATTATCTGTGTGTTAGACCCTCACAATGATTTTTGATGCCGGCCCACAGGTCTATAATTATTTATGTCAGTGCTCTTCTTTTTTGTATAAATGTATCCTGTATCAATCAATTAGCAATTGGTTTGTTCTTCACTTTACAATTGTTTTATTTTCAATCATTTCTTTTTGTATTACAATTGTGTTTCCTATTGATCACGTAAAATTGACCATATAAAGTTGAAAAAGGTCATATAAAGTTATGAGAGGGGAATGTTGTCATTTTAGAACTCAGTGGAAAATTTTCAAATCTTATTATCTACCGCCGAAGACGGAGAGATATAGTTTTAGTGTTGTCCGTCCATCCGTCTTTCCGTTCGTCCGTTCGAAACTACATCTAAGGAGGGTTAGAAGTAAAACTTTGTGCAAATGTTCACTTCTAGAAAGTTATTTGGTTCTTCAAGTTCCGGTTTTGATTGTTTCATCAACATAAGAAGATGGCCCTTTGAACTTTTTGTTCTTATACATTTGTATATTCATTTTCTCTGAAAATTGTGATCAGACTTTACACAAATAACAACCTCATGACATTTTACCAACAATTAAAAGATGAGGATGCTCACTTAAAAAGACGGTGAGGTTGGGTTATGGTTTTTTCTTAAAGCCTCTAAATAAAAACATGAAAATTTTCTATCCTTCGAAGTTGTGATAACACTAAAATCAAATTTGAAACAAAAAATAACAGGCTAACTGTGTACCAATATGTTTAAAATGAAAATGAGGACTAGAGCGCCAGTGTAAAAGAGTTTTCCTTGTATAATTTATGAAACATTTAAATATTTTTATTGACACAGTTTGAGTACTTGAATTAAATCAGGAAGAAATATGAAGTACCATAAAGAAACGTCCGTTGCAATTTTCAGTCAGAACGTTAGAGGAATAACAGGGATATGGCCCTCAGTAACTTTTCTAGTATATTCCATATAGAACCTTTGAATTATGTTTTTCTTCGAATGTAGTTGTCAGTATTATATATATAGTGAACCAACATGATCATATGTTTTAGCACTGTTTTCCTAGAAAACGTCCCACAGAAATTTGATGCAAGTTCATAGGAGCGATAAGTACCAAGCTTAATCGTGTATATTTTTTAAAGTTACGTCCGGTTAATTTTTCAGTTACGTATGTCCATTTGAAATTTTCGTACATTCTGGGTACCTTGGCCATAGGTTATAAATTCAGTACAACTTCATAGTAGTAAAAAGCACCAAGTAAGGTGAGCAAATCATCGGCATAATGTGATCAGATGAGTTATTTGGCCAAATTAATGGAAAGTTCTTAAATATTATAAAACATGCTCCCTTATGCGGTGTCCTTATACCTTATCTGTGTCAAAGCGGCTAGCAGAAAAAATAAGAACTGTACCGGACTCTATCCTAGGTTATGAATTTAGTGGTAGTTCTAATTCAGTCTGACGGGGCGCCAATACGACAAATTACAACTTGGCGTGTATGTATGTCAGCTCAACACGCCAGAAAGATAAAAAAATGTATTATTAGCGCCCCTGTCAAACAAACAAATGTATCATTTGCAGTGTTGTCTCAAAATTAACCGCTTATTAAATGTTTGGATTTGTAACTTTTAGCTTTGTAAATAACAGGTATATTATAGGCAATACTGGTTCTTTCCAAATGTGCACCCCAAAAAAACAAAAATAATATCAAACAGGGAATGCCACGTACCAAAAACGCAGCCTCCCTAAAACGAGCCCCACAGCACCCAGAAGTGCACAACACCAACACACACACACACAACACACACACACACACAATCATGTACACACACACACACATACACTACCAACACACACTAGCATACAAAGCAAACACACGAGGACAAAACGAACAATTAAAGGAACACAGTGGGGCCAAACCTTTTTAAAAAATTAGAAAAGTTCCTTCTTACTTTGATAATACTCACAATTTTATGATTTAGCGTTACTTTAATTTTAGTTAATTTAGCTGATTATTGTAGTAAGTCTATAATTTAAGAATAAGATCTTGATCCGGTTGTTCGAAACTTTAACCGGCTGATAAAATAGCAGTGGATTAAATTTAGGGTTTAACAAAACAGCCGGTTAAATTTTCAAACAACTAAAGTTAGATCTTGTTCTGTTGTATTCATATGTTACATCTAATTAGTACTATTACTTGTTTAAATTTTGTTTATAGTAGCATATCAAGGACAGACGAGCACGAAAACACATTACATTATTGTGATTTAAGTATATAACATAACTCTGAAGACATTTTTATTTCCTTTTATGAAGCTTTACATGAAGTCTGATTAGATCTGCAACAATTTGAATGACGTTTAATTCCATTTCGAGATACCGCAATTAAATGATTCTAATTTAAGAAAGTTAATGGGATCGCTTATGATGTTATTTAGATGTTTGATTCACACAATAAATGGATGACATAGTTAAAGTATCACCCGGCTAATTACGTTTCAAAACAATCTGATAGAAGATAAATGTATGAGAAATAAAGTTGACAGTATGATCAGAAAAAGTACAAGGCTCTTTTATGACACCGCCATTCAAAACAACAAAAGTACATCATATATATGGAAAATGCTTAGAACTATTAGTAATTCAGAAAAAAAGTTATTCTGATACAATAACATTGCCGTCGTCTAGTCTTTACTATAAACAAAAATAATCAGATCATTGAAGCACAAACTTATATTCTGGATGCAGTAAATGATCATTTTGTAAGCATATCTGATATAATAGAAAAGTCGAAGTTTACAAAAGGTAACTTCTAGAAATTACAGATGTATTTATCAGACAAAACTGCGCTATAAACAATTTGATATTGAGTATATCTCACCATTCCAAGTTAAGTTGATTATAGATAGATTAGATTACTACAACATTTACCGGTTTAGATGGAATTAGGCCTAAATCTTGAGCATAGCGGTGATTACACCAGCGATTGCACACGTTGTTAAGTAGCATCCAAAATGGCATATTTCCCGATACTCTTAAAACAAACTTTCGTTACTAAAATTTCAAACAAGGTGAAAAAACTGATGCTCATATTTACCTGTGTCCTTGCTGACTTGTACGTTTGTGATACTGAAATGTATTTCTAACAAGTGAAAACCTATAGACACAATTTCGGTCGGGGCTCGAAAATAAGCAGTCAGTTAATTTGAATAACCCAGCATACTCGAGGACAAGCCTTATAAAGTAAAACTCCGTCGATACTTTGCTGTGTAACATAACAGCCTACCGCTGAATTATCGTGACAAAAACAAATTTTACCGTCAATTATTTTGCGTCTTAAAGTATTCTTGATTTTTGCATCAATGTATGCCAAACACCACCTGTTTAAAGTTGTAAATACTTCTTACTTTAATTTTGAAATAAGTAGTTTTTTCGATATGTTTGTAGTAAATGTCAGTTTTGGAGGTGTTTCGTGCTAATGCATTCTTGAACATCATACATCAGTTTGTGACGTAGCGCTCAACCAAATCCTCAACACTAAATACAATAACTGTAATAAGTATGTCATATAGATGGAACAAGATACGTTTGTGAAAAACTTCTGTTAGTAAGTGACAGTTTCTGATAAACGAAAACTCATAAAAATGAAAATAGTTCTGACTTCTCAAGGATATAGAAGAACGTATAGACTAGAAACCATAGCGCTTGCGGATAGTTTCATTGCTCATGATTCATCAAAACAAATATCTTTTTATGTGCCATTTATGTATCGAAGTAAACAAAAAGGTGAAAGAGCTACAAATGTATAATTTACTGATCTGTTTATTTCAACTCATAAACTTACACCAAGAGTAAGTTCAGAAACAAAGTCAAATTTTATAGTTGCTAGGATATTACTAATAAACCTTTTAAGATAAAGAAAATAATAATTTCGATCAACTGTTTCGTAAATCAATTAAAAAAAGTATTAAGTGAGGTTATGATACAGATATTTTTTAACTTACCATATGTTTGGTTGTTGATCTCTTTACAGATAGTAGGTACACTTAACTATTACTTCTCAAATGTAAGACTCCTAGAACTTAGCTCAGTGAGAAATATATTTCACCCAAGTTTTCTCGGGATGAGTCCGGGACAGTGTAAGGTTGGCATTCTTCAAACATGTTAAAACCCCTAGTTACCAATTCTTCGGGTAACTAGCCGTTCCAATGCGGTAACCTTGGATTAAACCTATTTCTTATAGGTGTGTTTTTCAGTGCTTTGTGTTTTTACTTTATATATTTTATATATATATATTTTTGAACTAAGCAAAAGGGTTACCTTTATAAGGTTAATATATAAACTGAAGTGTGTACTTTTTTTCTCTTTGTCGGTTATTTCATTCTTTTTTGTTGGTAAATGCTCAGTTTGATGGTGTTAAAAAATAACTTTTATTATATTAAAAGTTTTCATCTATTGTTTTATTTGTCATCGACTTATTTATTTAACATACTCTTTATACAATTTTAACGGTATTTGATCATCACTTACTGAAAAATAAAAAATACGGTATAGCTAATATTTTGTATTGACGAACACCATTATTTCGTTTGTTCAGTTGTAAACAGCATTAACAAAAATCTATAGTTCACATGTAACAACATAAAAAGTGCAAACGTTTCAGCGAATAAAATTTTAGCAACGGTTTACTTCTGCTTTACAAGAGCGTCCTAAGTGTCATTTAAATCACAGCGTAAACCTCTGAAAATTTGACATAATCTGTAAAGTGTGTAATGTTTAACTAAATGTTTCCGTCAAATGACGTAAATTAGTAACAAAACATTTAAATTATCACTGTTGCTTATCTTTAGTAGATAAATTATACTCGAACATTTCTATTTTAAAAGACTTTGTTCGTGAATGAACGCATTGACTTGCAGTACGTCTATCGCTACAGATCTTAAATAAAAAAGACATCATCTATACACATAGGCACCACAGATATCTTGAAAAACTCCGGGAACGCTGCAGACGACATATAAAGGATTGCTAAACCATTACGTATGACGTCATTAATGAAATTAAGCTTGATGTTCTAAATGCATGCATATTGATCGTAACGATAAGTTAGAATTAACTTTTCCCTAACTGTTGACAAGAAACATGTCAGCAAATAACAAACTTGGAATCTCCAGAATCGTGAGCGTTTTGATTCCGAAAAATAAAAGTAATTAGCGTTAACGGTGGTTCCATCAAACCATATACGTCTTCGCATTCCGATAATGATGTTAATAGGGCTGACAATTTTCGCCTTTATAAAATAAGAACCTAGTCTCTGCAGACTTGTTTAGCACGTATAATCTAATTATATATACTAATTTGAAGAATACGAAAAGATTTAATTGTAGGACTTAATCATGTTTTAGGATAAAAGACCTTTGTAGAGCCCATGGATTACAGAAAAAAGTTTCACGTTGTGTCTGTATTCAATCAAGCAAGTTATGTGTAATTTGATAGTGTTAAATCAAGGCTTCCTGAAATAGTTACCATTTGTAACGTATATGTAGTATATTAATATAAAGATATCTGTCCATTACAATTTATGTAAATCCTTGCACTACGTGGATGTAATCATAATTTGTGACGTCATTTGTTACTTCCTGTTTCCGCTTATGATTCTGCCGAGTCACCAATCGAAATCCATAAAAAAATGGAAATAATCCGCCAAAATAAGAAATGGCGATTGTAAGAAGCATATTAACTTGTATAGCGATTAAAGCAGAGAAATGGCAATTCTTACTAGTCAGTAACAACATGTTACTGTATTTAAATGAAATATGTTTCGGTTGCTTAGTGTCATTTAATTTTTCTAAAATCACATTTTAACTTATTTCTGATTTAAGAAGTGACTAAAGAAAATGGACATAAGTGCTACCTACCTGATTGTTGCAATCAATTTTAGTCAATTGTTTACACAAAATAGTGATTTATCTATTTTGTTTATGTATACGTTTATTAATTAGCATTAAATCGAAGTAAATGAATGTAAACCGTTATAAAACACTACATTCTATTCTGATTGATAACGTCACCTCAAAGTTAGCGCAATACTTAGTGGCCTTTTGATATATTTTAAAAGCGCATACATTGCATTTATATTGTTTAAAATCGCTGACTGTTGAACAGATATTAGGAGCGTCGTGAGAATAGTGGGCGTGTGGCAATTTATATTTTGCGTAATTGACATGCCTTTTTTGGATTAACTTATTTCGAACAGTTTTGATAATTATTGAAAAAAAGCATAATTATGCTATTACAACCTATTTTCAAAGTCTTCTTAAAAGTTTTAAATAAAATTGGGAGTCAGTTGTCGGTTTTATATAAGCAAAGGAATAGAACTTCGTATGAAATATTACAAAATTGCAAATACAACTACTCCACCACTTACTCGAAAGGAAATTTATGCCATTGTTTTCTTTTTTCTTTCTTTTTTGCATTTGTATGTGTACATGTAATACTTTAAATAACCACATGTTTATCCATCATTAAGGTCATTAATTTAAATTTCTTGGAAAATTTTATCTGACTGGTTTGCTTGCATTGCTAATAGTGTAATAGGTTTAATCTGGGGCTCTCGCCTTGAGACAGTGACTTACATATAATGTGGGTAACTTGATGTTTAAAGTGGAATTATGCATCCAGCTGAAATAGGTGTGTGTAAAAAGGGTAGAGGAAATAATAGCTTTTAACCCAATACACCAAACTCTTCCTGCTACAAGTACGAAATGATATATCCATAAAGTTGGTTTGCAGTTCGCAGTTCGCGATTCGAATCGCGAACTGGCAACTAAGAAATCAGTTTGCAGTTCGCGTTCGAATCGCGAACCAGAACTCTTCCTGCATTTAGTGCATCAAGTAGCGAATGCAAGACTGTATCCATAAAGTTGGTTTGCAGTTCGCAGTTCCGTTCGCAGTTTGCAGTTCGCGATTCGAATTGCGAACTGCGGACAACTTGGCGCACCCGGCAGACAAAACCCCTCCCTAGCCGTCTTAATGTTGAGTCTCGTTCAAATTGTGAACGCAACATGTTCGCATTGCAGTTCGAACTGCGAACTACAGACTAGTTGCCAGTTCGCAGTTCGCGATTCAAATTGCGAACTGCGAACTGCAGACTAGTTGCCAGTTCGCGATTCGAATTGCGAACTGCAGACAAGTTCGAATTATGAACTGCAAACCAGTTCGCAGTTTGCAGTCGCGATTCGTTGCGAACTGCAACTTTGCGAACTGCACCTTGATCCTATGAATAAGAAAACAAACTACTCTTTCCAAAAAGGTTCAAATGAAGATTAGGCCAGTCTCAATTCGATTGAACTGCAAACATGTTCGCAGTTTGCAGTTCGAACTGTGAACTGCAGACTAGTTGCCAGTTCGCAGTTCATGATTCGAATTGCGAACTGCAGACTAGTTGCCAGTTCGCGATTCGAATTGCGAACTTCGAACTGTGAACTGCAGACTAGTTGCCAGTTCGCAGTTCGCTATTCCGAATTGCGAACTGCGAACTGCAATTGCCAGTTCCTTCTTATTCTGGGGTGGGTGAATTGCGCAGCTCGCGATTCGAATTGCGAACTGCAAACTGATTTCTTAGTTGCCAGTTCGCGATTCGAATCGCGAACTGCGAACTGCGAACTGCAAACCAACTTTACGGATATCGAAATGATAACTTTCCAAATATTACTTTTCCTATTTTGACTGGGAGAGTGAATTAAAAAAACAACTGCATGCAGGAGTTGCTTCCCTTCCACTGCCGAAATCTCTACCGACAACAACAACACAAGATCACTGCGAAGAAAGGAACTATTATCTTATTAGTCCATTTTTTTATTTCTAAAGCTTCAACTTCAAATACTAATGCGACATTATCATAAGTTTAACACGTTTAAATGCACAGCAACCGAAAATTGCTTTTATAAAACAGTCATCAAAATACACTATGTGCAATAAGATGCACATAATGTTACTTCAAATAAAACTTGACATGACTAAATAATCTATTATATGAGTGTTTTTGTTTCCAAATATTTCACCAAATGATTATGAACATCAGAGTAACAAAATAAAAATTAGATATTCTCTATAGAATTAACATCTTAAATTGCATTTGATAGCATGACATTTATTAAACTTTTCTTTAATAGCCTTTTTGCTATATTTTTATCATTTGTTTGGTCGCTATCATTATTTTGTTACGTTTTGCGGCTTTATTCATTAAATTAAACGATTAGTTCTTTTCTCAATTGCAAATATTTGATTTGGGCAGATTAATTCTAATTCTCCGCGGATCTGTCTTGAGTTGTTGTTTCTCACTAAATGATTGTTATTTCCACATGTGTTGATTTCTTTGTTCCATTTGGACTTGTAACAGTTTATGTCTCTGATAGCATTCCTTATGAGTATCTTTAACGAAGAAATCCCCTAATGAGAAACTTCATCGAAATTTTCGTCAATTGCCATTAATTTATATTGATATAGAATACAATAATTTGATATCTAAGCACTGAGAAGTCATTAAGCACTACGGCACAGTGGGTGTATCTTAGCCCTTGTAAATTTATGCATCTTTTGTGTCGGTTCATATCGTTTATGTATCTATTTCACTTTCTTTTTCATTTTATATCTTTCAAGCATTCATTACTTTCAAGCAACAATGCTGCCATTAAGTGAAATTATATAGAAGAAAAAAAAGTTTGATCAAATGGTGTTAGAGATGTGTAGTAGATGCAAATAGGATCAAGACGGTTTACTATGCAGGATTTTACTGCCATTACTAATTGCAGTCGGTCAGCTCAAAACCAATTCATAGCGTTATACACTGCCTGTACAACATAGGGATGTAAATTAACACTTAGCACGGCTTGCTGTCAAGTTGATAATTTATTCAAAGCGACTTTGAAGACTAGTGATTAGATACAATTTAATCAAGTAGCAAACCCATTTAAAGATGGCAAAGTCTTTAATTAGAATAATATTTCGCCCAGGAAACATTATAATAACAAGTCTGTAAATAACAGGGGACATTGAAATCATAAACCTCATAATCAAAGGTCTATATGTGTAGACAAAGAAGAAAGAGATGCTATTTTTAAGTAGTATTTCGTTATCAAACGGAAGTCAAATAAGGACTGTTTCCACTATGGGTGATAGATATGTCACTCAAGTTTATTAGTAAAAATAATGAAGTTATGGTCATTCGGAGTTTTGTGCAAACATACGCCTTTACCTTGTTAGAAATATAGAATCAACACAATATGTTCAATTAGTTTAGTTCATCTTTCAGATATCGGTAATTTGTTTGCTTTTGATATATGTTTAATGTGATTACATGAATACCATACATTTGATTATCACTCTATAGTGACAAAGAAATTATCTTGTGTAACCGAGGAGGAATACTTAATATAAACTTAATCAGATTTCATGGAGTCATTATTTTGATAACCTAGAGATAATGACAGGTTTAATTAATTTGAATGTTGTAAACATTTATAAAGCTAGTTTTCAAAACCTGGTAAAGGTGGCGTTGACATTGGTATGTTACAGGAACAAGGACATATTGACATCTGCAAGATTATATCGTCGCCAATAATTGAAACCAAACGTTTCACAAGTGTTATAATTACTGTCATACAAGCATTACATTTGACATCTCCAGATTTACAATTACTCATCAAAACGCATACAAACTTTAAGGTAAAGACAAAAGTATAGATACTCCGCTAGCTCGAGTTTCTTCGTTCAAATGCTTCACTTATATTCAATAACGTTATATTCAAAGGCGTCAGTTGTTGTCAGCTTGAGTGAATTGTTAAAATTACCCGCAGTAACAAATGAGGTTATAAAATGAAATTTTGTTACATGAAATTGATATTGCTGTTTGTAGACAGGGGTAATTTCAGATCAAGCGGTCCCCTCGACAAAGGACCAGAATTATATAAAGCTTAATCACGAATGTTCTTTAGCGGTGAAGTGCTATAAAAAGTATCAGTGCATGCAATATTGTTTACTGTTTCATTTCTTGTAGACAAACAAGTACCATATAAACACTTTAGCGTGTGTATCCATATAACAACAAAAGGAGCGAAAAGGCAGTATATATTTCCACAAAACGTCGAAGTAACCTGAAAGTGTATCAAAAGACACAACTATCACTCAAACAGGCGAATATTGTCTGTCGCGTTCAAGGTTTAAAAGTTGGTTAAAATTGGTATTTTGTATAAATCAACCTCATAATTATGAAGTTAAAGTCCTAATAATTAGACTGTTATGTCTAATGGACTATTATTTCATAGAGAGTGGTAGAACATAATTTGTTCCTTTCTGCTACCAATGAACCTAAATGTATAAGTAACAAGTTAGTTCAATTTCGTCTGCTACATTTATTTATTTTTAGTGCATTACATAATATCTCCAGAATGTAGTTATCAACGGGTACTGATGTACTGTTATGTATTTTATGTCAGTAAGATAACCAGATAAAGATTACATAATCAATAACTAAAGTTAATATATATTCAATAAACTACTTTCAGTGGTTTACAAACTACTTCCTGTTGAAGTACCACCACTTGAATATTAAATTCGAACTGCATAGCTTTTTTAAACCAGCTGCCATTACCCCATATTTGGCAATCTGATGAAATGCATAAAAAAAGAAATTACAAAATATCAATGTTCGTGTGCCTTATTCTTAATATAACACACTCCTAAAGAACAAACTTTGTATCAACGGGCAAATTGCAAGAATGTTATATTTAAATAAAGAGAAGAGGATGTTATCATAACTCTTTGGTAAGGCAAGAATCCCTCGATGCATTTCTAAAATATTGGAGTGGTGTAGTGCTTTTAAACAAGGTGCACTTGTCCTTTCATCATGTTTAGAATGATCAAATGGTCTAATAATAATACTCCCGATATTCTATTTCAAAAGAAGTCGAGATGCTTATCTGACTATACAGTGTATGATTACAATAACTGGCAGATAAAAAAACTTTATCCGAAAACAGTGCACTGTAATGCATTTCAAAGAGGGGTATTTTGGATTTGTTTCACGATTCTTAAACAGAATAATTTTTAACAGAAAAAAATGGGTTAAACAGTTATATTCTAAGAGTGACGTTCAGTGAACCTGAGAAAAAACTACAACAAAAGTTATCAATCGTTGGGTACTAAAGTTAGATGTTACTTACTGATACAACAATTTCTTTTTTCTATTTTCAGATCTATCGTTCACACATTTTATCCAGTCATTAATCTATGCCGCTGGAAGACGAGGAAGCCGTTTTCCCCTGAAAAAAGATTTAATAAATATGGTATTGGATTACAAAGACTGTGTGAAAGCATGTGAACACCAGCACAGCAAACGCAGCGGACACACAACTTCTTACAGGGGATTTTACAGCGTAATATGTAAGTATTACATACGTGAGTAGTTTCATAACATTTTTAAAAAGACATGCTTCTTTTCTTTATGCAAGATAAGTTGTTCAAAATAT
Organism: Saxidomus purpurata; assembly: GCA_022818135.1. NCBI lineage: Eukaryota > Metazoa > Mollusca > Bivalvia > Venerida > Veneridae > Saxidomus > Saxidomus purpurata. The sequence goes on along the minus strand of JAFMSR010000016.1, from coordinate 24,771,777 downwards.
ATATCAGCCAGACCAACTAAAGAAGACAAGGCTCAATACTGTAACAGATCGTGTGATTGGTATTTTGTAACTATTTTTTTAGACATAGTTTCTTGGTGTGAAGGTTTACAGTATTATATATGGTGTCCTTTCGAAAATCTGAACACACCGATAGTTTTTATGGGCAATTTCTACAATAATTTACCTTAAAAGCGAATACGACACACACTGAGAAAATATCTATAGCAGGGTTAAAAGCTCTAGAAACTTACGGATCAGTTTGTTTTTGTCTCTCGGATGACGTATAGACCACGTGTTTGCACAAGGTACCAATACTGTTTTCTTTGGGAAGTCCTCTTTAGTGCAAATAAACAAATGTCGCTCGCTTTAGTCACAAATGAATATGGAAATAGAACTCTGTTTTATGTCAGCACTGAAAAATGGTATTTTATTTAGTCCTTTTAAGTGAAGATTTCGAATATTGTATTTTTAATCTGCTGAAAGATGTACAGGTCAAATATTATGTTTAGGCTTTTCAGAACGGTAATAAAATTGTTCAATAAAACCAACATTTCTCATGTTTGAATTATTGCTAAAATGTAATATATATTTCTGTATTTGAATGCAGTCTTATAGTTAATGTTTTGTTGCAATCATTTCTTGCTCTTTCATTTTAAACGGAAATCGCAAAAGCAAGAATGGCACGTATCACTTAAGACTTAAAAATTATAATTGAGTATTGATCAGTTAAACTGTCTGATTAAACCAACGTTTTAAATGTTTTATACTTTATCCGTTTTAATGTTCTTAGAAAATTGAATTTAAATTAAATTAATTATTGTTTTAGATAAAATTTATAATCCGTCATACTATTTTAGATGTCGGTTATAATCTTATACTGTAATATTTAAAGTGATTTTTATTTTGCTTTGCATAAAGAAGTCAGTCAAAATCCTTTCATATATTTGAACAAATTAACATGATACATTAAAGATATTTAATATAATAATCAATTTTTATAATATTTAATATAAGTTAAACATTGATAATTTTTTTTACAAACATCAATCAATTGAAAATACCCATCAATCTGGTGAACATCGGTATTGGTGTGGGTGACAATTTGACCTAAATATTGCTAAATCTTTCCAGTGACACTTTAGCAGCAACTTAATTGACATAGTAATATATTTTCCAGCCTCTTTCAATATTTTTTAAGTCAGTCTAAGATCTAAGGTCGTGAAGCTTCATCATCAAAATGTTTATGTATATAATTGCAATGATGCTCCATGAACACATCCTGTGTACCTCAGTTTAGGTGTTGCAAAACCAAGACCGCTTTGTATGCAATCAATACGGTAATACAGGGCTTAAATTTTACATTAAGTTAGACTTGACTTTTGCTGCAAGGCTGATTTCTTGATTGAGTTGTAGGTAGTGCTTTATGGGAATGTACACTTCCTTGATACTGCCATGTCCGGGACTTTTTCATATAGAAAAACAGTTTTATTTTTTACTGCCTTTGTCGTCCAAATGACTAAAGTGTTTTAATGGAAATATCCCTAACTAACGTACTAGTGAACAGTAAGCAGTCTTACAAGCTATATATTCCCATACTACAGAATGATAAATAATATACAACATTTACGTTTATTAAGTAGAGAAAGTATCTAGTCTTGTTTTAACTGACATTGTTCATGTACATACTCATTTCCATTTTCATTTCAGGTTCTTCGCCAAACAACTGTCTATTTCGGCAATGAATGGATTATATCAGTGAAAGTCAGACTTTAGTTTTCATAAAACAAAATTGTGAAATATTATTTTCCTAATAAAACATGCACGTTGAATTGTTAACGGTTTTCATTTTATTTTGTTTCGATCTAAAGTAAATGGAATTTCGCAAGTTTTCTTACCTCGTGGTTTATTTTAAATTTTTATTTCAACCATTGGTATTTGGTAATAAATTTCCGTCTGCTTGTGAAGATACAACTTCATCGTTCATTTGTCATTTAGAAAAGTTTGAAATATTCCGTCACTTGAAAGTGACTAAATGTATAGTGAATCCTGTAAAGAAGTGGACATTTATGTACGAGTATGTATTCAGAATCTTATCAAAGAAATATATATTCAGCTAAAATATATAAAGTGCGGGTTGGTATTGTGCTTTTGGCAGCATCGTGAGTAGATAATATATACGCATCGATGCATAAAGTGCCTTTGGTTTTAGCATAACGTTTTAACTGTTCAGGTAACTAACCGTCTTGTTTTGCCATTTTTGCAAATTCTAAACTGTGCAAACACAAAAACGCACACACCTGAAGAACGCAGAAAATAATATGCTATTACCTTACTATCACGTATGTTAAAATGTGTAAAACTGTAGTTTGCTGTAAATAAAGACTGGATGAAAATCAGCTTCTGCCAATGGACCAACGGTCAAGTACTTGTATATGTATGTTCATATAAATTTATTTCTCAAGAACCGTTATCTTTTTTACTTAATTTATGCATTTCGTTTCAAACCGGCCTTATTGCAAATATCCACGTAAAGGTAAAACTACGTTAACACAATATCAATACGTGCAGTCAATGTACAAATGTTACAAATTTGAGACTGGGCCCTCACAATGACACAACAGTTCATAAAATTATCATGTTTATTGTCTTCGTTTAGAGACATTTCACCATGAAAGGCTGTAAAAATGTATGAAGGCGTTAAGACATCCTGTGCGAATATTTGAGATACGTGTAATTAATTTAGATATTATCGTCATAATTTCCGGAGAATGAACTTGTGAATAGCTTTAATCAACTTAACAGTTAAGCGAAGGTTCTGTATAACACTGACCTTTCTTTAATTTTACGATTACTAACTATGATAAAACAGAATTTAATTAAGACGCTGGTAGCCAAAGCAAGCATGTGGGGATCGTAAATAAAATCACACTCGCATCCGTTTTTGGTCATAAAGGTTATATTAAATAAAAAAAACTTGTAATCACTAATCTTTTCCTCGCCTAAAACGCTGGATGAATAAACAACACTCTTAAAAACGACAGATTTTCTTTTGTAATATTCATTAAACCCTTAGACACCTGCACCTCCTTAAATCATAAAACAGCTATCAGAATTAATTAGTCAAATTATTTATTACAGCAACCTCAAACAATTTAACACACTTCAATACCACATAACATAATTAACAAGAGCTGCCAGTAGGACAGTGCGCTCGACGTCTTTCGGTGCTTTCCAATAAAACAAAACTTTTTTTGCAGAAAAAGAAAAACAAGATTCAGTGTATTTTTTCAAAGTGTAAACAGGGGCCGTAAGTAGCATGATATTAAGACAAGCCAACATTATTGATTGATATAAATGAACTCTACAGCAAAGTTTTAAATAATACTTTGAAAGGTTAATGATATATGTACATGACAGTGCCAGTTGCACACAATACTTTAACTAGGAATTTTTAAGTAAAATAAAATATTTTACATAGATATCTGCTCTTGCTTACCTTACAACTAACTGTCATGATTGTATACTGAAAGGATAAAGAAACGCAGGGTAACAATATATGCAATTTTTTTTAATGCTTGGCCTAGAATTATGAAAACCGGTCAGAAGACTATTATCTTGGTCACTTGCCACTCAAACCGGTGCCTAAAGTCACTCAACCGTGCATTGCACCATGCCACATAGAGAAAGTGATAAAAAGCAAAAAAAGAAACACGTGCAGAATAATGATGACAAGTTTGTCGAAACATCTGGTCATACCACTTGATACTCTTGAGGTATACACATCGCTTTCCGCTATTTACATTGAATTTGAAGCTCTTGCAATCATGGTACGGCTGACAAGTTCAGAGGGATCAGGCTATTGCATTGCTTATGCAAGGTCAGAGGCAACAACAACGGTTGTTATGCAGTTCAGTGTGAATGTTACCACCATGGAACGTCTTATCCCTCGTTTGAGAGAAACTGGAAGGGTTTCCGACCGACCTCGATCGGGACGAGTCAGTCGATTTCACTTTGCGATTTTTTTTTTGGGGGTACCGTTAAATGTGCTTCAATTACTAATGAATTATTGGTCAAAATCTAATGACATTTTGGTAATTTGTTGATTAAAGATGGGTTTTTTATATTCATTTAAAATATTGTATATATTATCAAATACATCACTTTAAATCACCTCAAATGTTTACCCTGCGTTTCTTTATCCTTTCAGTATATATAAGCATTCCAATTTCAACGTAATATCTCAATTGTGGACAAGTACGAAAAACGATATTCGAAAAAGAAGAAAAGGCTCTTAATTCATAAGAAATCCTTGAAAAAGTTACCTTCTCCTGTTTATATTTCGGGGTCATGTTAGTCAACAAGTGTTCCAACTTTCAAAGTAATATCTCAAAAGTTTAAAACAAATCGTGGACTTGTACGAAAAGACTTAACCGAGATTTTAAGTCCATAAAATGCCTCAATAAAAAGAAATCATTGACAGAGTAACAATGCCTTGCCTACAGATGGGGGTCATGATGCAAACAAGGATTCCAAGCTTCACAGCAATATTTTAAAGCGGTTCAGTTAGTGAGTGGATTTAACCCAAATTAAATATGTTAAGGTTTTGAAAAAAGCGGGGAGGTACGGAAAAAGACGATCCATGATATTTAGATAGAAATTAATCGACTAAAGTATGATTTTCAAATCAGATATTTTAAGGCTTTCTCTAAAATATAAAAGAGGGGAACTTGACAATCCGTTAATGCGTAAATCGCTTGCAGGTTATTAAACATAACAATAAAAAGTTCGCCTTGACGTCTCGTTTGTGCAATTATTCTATAAATATTGTTAATGTGCTGTATTATTCATCAAATTACGGACGTAATGAAATAGATAGAGATATCATAGTATTGAAAGACAAGGCCAATAACAAAAATCAGGGCCAATACCACTTATTGGACCGGTAGAAAAGAATTGCTGACGAAAGGTTGGATGTTGAGAAATTTGAGAATTTCGATAGGCTGATATATTCAGATGTTTAGTTTATAAAAGAAGAAAACGGTCGCCATCTTGAAATCCGCTAAAATCAGTCTGGATAAATATTTATATCAACTTTAAATCAATTTCTTCCTGTAAACCTATTTAGAAGGATAGAAAATGCTTCAACTAAGAAATTGAATACCTATACCCCTGTTACTTGTCCCCATGCATTCGTATAAGTCCTCGCACTATGGGCTCATCAATAAATCACTCATTTGATAACATATAATGAATTGAACTGTTGACCTTCTTGTCTGAATAATTCTCATCGAAAGTCAAGCAATGTATATTTTAAGATAACAGCAAGATCATAGTAAATGAAATAGGACAATACGATTAAACCTGGATGTTGTTTTTCATGACTGCAAGGACTGTACAATTGAGACGATACTTTAGCAAATGGCCTTCCATCAACACAGAGGCAAAGTATGAAAGAATCTTGAACATAATGAAACACTTGCTGTTATGTACATGGGAAACAAAATTTAAACGGTCCTACAGACTGCAGAAATGGAACAGCAGAAGTCACACTCAAGACAGCATGGATCAGACATTTTTATATTTTATTAAATGAGTGATTTAATATTGGCCTTGTTATTTGTCAGAGGGCATTCGTATTGGCCCAAGCCCAACATAGATAGTTCGTAATACTTAGTTTAATCACGTAGCTAGCTGTTAACTCATTTAACCAAACATCCGTTTTGACATGTTAAAAAAAATCCTTGTCTTGTAGAATTAAATTTAAATAACCTTCTGTGATTTAAAACTGCTTTCTCAAAATGTAGCGATAAACAAGATTTGGTTTAAACGTTAATGTTGTAAAAATGACACTTATTGATGTGTCCTATTTACCCTAAGTTTTCTTAAACATGAGAACTGTCATCGAATGTATAAAATCAACAGTAATATACACAATCAAGGACGTACAACACCTGGTGCCTGGTACTAATATATCTAGCAAACTTCCTGGTACACTAATGTTACTATATGTGTAGTTGAACACTCGGCTTTTGAATATAATAATGAATATTATATGGACACCGTCTTAATGACATCAATGACGTCATCGGGATACAGCTTTAAAATGACGTTACGATGTTTTGGAAAAAAACAGGTAGCGGAAACTTTAACACGTGTTTATATTTTGAATGTTGTGTATATCAAACGATGGATGTGGAAAATTAAGTAAGTGTTAAACTGCTTTCTATGAAATAATACTTCTGGCGTGAATGATATAAAGATATATGTAAAGCATTGGTGTGGTATGGATGTTTAAGAGTTTTAACCTTTATGTCATTTCATTGCCACATCTTTCGCAAACTCTACATTGAGAGTAAATAAGGCTAAATTTACCCCCACCATCCACTATATACAGCAGGTAATGTCAATGTGACATGAACTTTAATCGTCAAAGATCGAACAAGAAGAACAGTTGTACATATTTTGTTTTTGCATTTGTGCTACACTTGTAATGGAGGAAAACTAGAAGTAAACAGGGCACAAAACATTTCTATAGAAAGGTGAAGGTAAACCGAATGTAGTTTATTATTACTGAAAGTATTCTGCAGACATTCCTGTCCTTTAAGACACAATAATTGCTTCAAAAAATATCTTCCTGATTAATCTAAATCTAGATCTGTATAGAAATTGACCCATGCTGTACGAAAACCAACCGTGATGCAGCTAATTGTAACACCATGATACCTTTCCAAGCGGATTTTCACTTGTTTCCTGCAACCTGTAAATGGTCTGTATAGAAAATAAACACTAACCGTGATACAGCAGATCTTGTAAAGCCTTAATAGCCCTCTATGGGTCGTATTTCCAATGGATTTGCAGAAGACTTGCTCAAAAGGTTGCTGCAACCTGTAGATGTGCAAAAACCAACCATGCTACAGCCCTTGATAACACTCTTCGGGTCATATTATCCAACAGACTTTCACAAACCTTGCTTATAATACTGCCTGCATTCTGTACATGATCTGTATAGAAATTGAGATACAATATGCGAAAGCCAATTGTGCTACAGTTGATTATAGTAGAATCTGGATAACAATCTATTGATCACATTAACAATGGATTTTCACAAAATTTGTTTAAAAGGGGATCTACTCTACATTTACTGTACAGAAACTAGTCAAGCTGTGCGAAAACCAACAGTGCTACAGCAGATTATTGAAAAACCTTGATGATATTCTGCAGGTAACATTTCTAGTTGATTGTCACAAAACTTGTAGATGATCTGTATTGAAATTGAGCCACGCAGTAAAAAAACCAATCTATCCGCAGGCAATGAAAACAGGTCATAACAGGTAATGTCTGGTAAATAGAATTTGTATTGTGTTTTCTTGCATATCAGATGGGGATATATGCAGTTTTTACCAGTGCTGGAAAATCTCATCTTACACCCCCATGTAAGACGACTCGCGTGAATTACTTGTGACGTAACGTTATAAACAATGTGACGTCACTTTCCCAAACACATTATCTGAATAACGTTTGTCTTTATATTAAAATGCATCATTTCGATAAGTTTGTATTTAAATATCTATTTTAAAATGCAAGACGGTGTGCAAGAAAAAGTGTCTACCATGAGATACTTGGTTAAGATGGAAATATCCGTCACTTCGGGTAACTGTTTCGCGGGAAGCATCGTTCCCCGCCAAAACAGTTACCCTCAGTGACGGATATTTCTATCTGAACCGCGTGCTCATGTAAGAAACTAATAATATCTGATGTCTAATTTATGTGACTTTCCAGTTATTATTTCATGCACAGTATCCAAGAATGGCATATAATTTCGCATTTATTTGCATTATAATTTCTCATAGGTACCTACACATGTCACCAACCTCTTAGTACTCTAAAAACGCGACTAAATATGGCAAATGTTTACGAGGATGTTTAAGTTGGTAACCAATTCGCAGTTTTTGCAACTTAAAATTAATTAATAAAAATAGATTGTGCCTTAGCTATACTTTTATCTATATTTAAAACTTTGACATTTATTTGATACATACGGAATATTATAACAGTCGATTGATCTGCGGCGTCGTATCTTTTGAGTTGGCTGTGTAGTTCCGGATCACACGAGAGGCGGAGCCTCGAGTGTGATCCTGATCTATGCAGCCAACGAGAAAGATACACACGCAGATCAACCGACTGTTATAATATACCTTTTATTATATACCTTTCACCGAATATCATATGTTAAATTTTATATAAACGTTAATTTGTGTCATTAATGGCAAAAATCAACATAACGCGCTATTTCGTGTCACGTTTTATATGACGTCGATGACGTCACTTCCTTCTTCCGTGTATAAACAAACAACATTAATAACAAGTAAATGCAAAATTTAAATCATCTTTCTGGTTTATTTGATGCGAGAAAGATGTTGTATTCATTTGTCTTCAAATGTGACATTAAAAATAATGTGACGACAATGAAACTACTTTTATTTTACTGCATCAATGTGGATCTATTTTTCAACTTTTAGCGTAGGAATATGATATGAATATGCATTTGTGTACAACTTACAAGGTGGACAGATAAGATACGGCTAAATCCATCTGATACGGAAAATTTGATACGGGATGTTGTATTTTACTGCACAAATACTAAAGAAAATTCAGATAAACATTAGTAGGTATATAATAAATAGAAAGATTCAATGATATAATCAGTTTCTTGATATATACGGAATATTATAACAGTCGGTTGATCTGCGGCGTCGTATCTTTTGAGTTGGCTGTGTAGTTCCGGATCACACGAGAGGCGGAGCCTCGAGTGTGATCCTGATCTATGCAGCCAACGAGAAAGATAACACACGCAGATCAACCGACTGTTATAATATACCTTTTATTATATACCTTTTACCGAATATCATATGTTAAATTTTATATAAACGTTAATTTGTGTCATTAATTTTAATGGCAAAAATCAACATAACTCGCTATTTCGTGTCACGTTTTATATGACGTCGATGACGTCACTTCCTTCTTCCGTGTATAAACAAACAACGTTAATAAAAGTAAATGCAGAATGTAAATCATCTTTCTGGGGGTTTTTTAATGCGAAAAAGATGTTGTATTCATTTGACTTCAAATGTGACATTAAAAATAATGTGACGACAATGAAACTACTTTTATTTTACTGCATCAATGTGGATCTATTTTTCAACTTTTAGCGTAGGAATATGATATGAATATGCATTTGTGTACAACTTACACGATGGACAGATAAGATACGGCTAAATCCATCTGATACGGAAAATTTGATACGGGATGTTGTATTTTACTGCACAAATACTAAAGAAAATTCAGATAAACATTTATTAGGTATATAATAAAACGACAAAAGTGCTGTTTTACAAGTGAAATGTATCTGTCTTAAATTTCTTTAAATGTCTTTTCATGACTTAGTGAATGCTTCATTGCGAATAAATTATATCAAATACATAAATTAAAACAATAACTTCCGCATAAAACTGATAATGTGAAATGTCTAGGTCTGTAAAATACGGAAACGTGACCCCTTTATACATGTTCTACATTTTCTTAACTTACCAAGATATGCGTGTATTATATATAAGTAATCAAATACTTGAGACTAAATAATTTGTTGAAGTATAACATAAGGGAATCTACGAGATATGTGTGCTGGTTGTTATTTTTTGTAGATGTAGGTTGTTTTTTAAGTGTTGCAGTTCGTGATATATTAGTCAGCAAATATCATGTTATGAAAACAAGCTATTAAATTAACTGGGAATAAACATAAGAAAAATATATGACATGTTGTACTAAACTAATAAGTTTAATATATCCTGCAAAATAAAAGTGACAGAAAAGAAAAAGATATATATCTTCAATATTTTTAACTTTCTCCACCTTTAAGTTTATATTCATTTCAGCACAATTACACTATTTAGATATTACGGAAACGTATATTGACCCCCTTTATATATATAAATTAAATTCATATTTTTTTTATTTATTTGAGCCTTTATATAAATTTCATCTTATTTAATGGTCTATCTAGGAACGAAGATACAAAGTTCTGATTTACAGTTGTTCTTTTGTATTTATATTAAGAAATAAGTTTTGATCAGTAATTCATATCCTTTTACCAGTTTTATTGTATAAGATCTACAAAGTGAAAATCTATTATTTATTTGTGCTAAAATGTATATAAACTTAAAGGTGGAGGAAGTTAAACGTGTTGAAGGTGTCTATGTTTTTTTTTTGGCACTTTTATTTTTGCAGGATATATTCAACTCATTATATTAGTTTAGTTTAGTAAAACATTTCATATATTTTTCTTATGTTTATTCCCAAATATTTCAATAGCTTATTTTTATAAAATGATTTTTGCTGACAAAAATATCACGAATTGCAACACATAAAACAGCAAGCTACATCTACAAGAAGTATTATATGAGGGAATTTTGAAGATATTTGTGCTGGTTGTTATTTTTGTAGATGTAGATAGTTTTTTATGTGTTGCAGTTCGTGATATTTTTGTCAGCAAATATTATTTTATGAAAATAAGCTATTAGATTAACTTGGAATAAACATAATAAACATAAAATAAATTCTAAATTTTCACTCTGTATATCTAATGCAATAAAATTGGTAAAAAGGAAAAGAATTGCTGATCAAAACTTATTTCTTGATTTAAATACAAAAGAACAACTGTAAATCAGAACTTTGTATCTTTGTTTTTAGATAGACCGTTAAATACGGTGAAATTTATATAGGCTCAAAATAGAAAAATAGTATTTTTTATGAGTCTGATTTTTATATATAAAGGGGGTCAATATACGTTTCCGTAGAACACCACAGTTTCTGCCACCCAACTAATTATATCTTATAAACTTACACTATTATATACCACTTGTACGTTTCGACATTCCGTACAAAATGTGGTAACTCTACATTTATCTAGTACTTTATTGTTAATATACATAAACGATGGTAAATCGAGATTAATGATAACGTTTTGATGTAATTATAAGTTATAGATCATTACAAATTACAACAAATGTACTAGTAAAATACTCCTTCAAGAACTGCCCGCACAATGCTTAAAACAGACGCAGGGCGATAGTTCGAAACATTCGTCGTGTCGTTCTGTTTAAATAAAAAAAACTCAGACAACTGGGACAAACCGCATCTGTATGATGGAAAAATTTTCCATAGGTGACAGACGGTCAGAAATCAGTGTTGCCAAGTTTCTGATAAACAGTGAAGAGATCCAGTCTAACCAAGTTGTCTTGTTGGTACAAAGATTGTTAAGATATCTAAAAAATTAACAATCAGGTAAACTTGAGAAGGAAAGCGCTCACTTGAAGCAGTTATGATTTAAAACCAAAGATGGTAACAGTTATGTCTAGATATATACACAACTCTATTTTTAAACATCGAAGAATTTCAGGACTATTTTATTCAATACTGTGTCTAGCCTCAGATGTTAAACAATGAAATAAAAGCTAATGGCATTGGAACATATACATTTGACATACATTATGTCAAAATTCTTCTACAGCTTTGCAATGTTATTTGAACAGGGCCACATTAACACAAATATATATAAAAAAAAATACCACCGAATTTTCTGGCATGTTTAACATGTTCTAATCCATTACTATTTGTCAAGGTTGCATAAAATCTGTACATTGTACACGTAAGTACAATGTATCATCACCTGTTAAAAGCTCGGAAATACAATATAAAGGCCACAAATTTGTATAACTCTTAACACTTTCAGATGGCCATTGTCCGGAAATAACGACTATAATATCCAAATTCATTACACGACACAGACTGCTCTGAATTAACCAGCAATAAGTCTTAACTCCTTCATGATTGATGCAGCTTTGTGTGGGAATTCTCTTATAGGAGGCGGTAAAAGATGAACATTCCTGGTAATATGTTATCATTTAAAGATAAATCTTTATATATAAATATCGTTCATGGAATAAATATAATAGACTGTCAAATTACTATTGAAATATTATTGTGAACATGTTGTATGTTTTGCATAAACTATTTCTGCATTGCTGCATATTTGAAATGATAAAGCATTTAAAGTTATCCCTAAATACCATCTTTTAAAGACTCTTTTTTCATTTTGCACCATAAGTGTTGATAAATTATATCAATACTATAAGTAATAGTATAATAAAGTAAATTAGATATATAATGCTGCACTACGTTACTATCAGAACTGACGCTTTTTGATGACAAGTTCAAATTATCAAATACATGTACTTTACATGTAATCCTCAATCCTCATAAAATCAAAGAATGATATTTAATTGTATATTTAGAAATGTATTTCGTCAGACATATGAGCTGCTGTTTTAAACTGATCTCGCTCTTGGTGAAAAAAGGCTATATTCTTTCAACTTAACATAGTTATATTAGTCATTGTTCGAAGAAAGCTAACAGACAAGGAATATTGTTCTTAAAACAGTCAAATTATCGTGTCTATATTTATTGTACTATAACGTTCCTTCTTTCTTGAACGACGCCATCGAGTGCTAGTATCTCGTCCTAGATACCTTTTTTTATATAAATGTGTTGCTTCTTAACAGATTTTCATATTAACAATTTAGTGGCAAAGCTTAGAATAGTTGACTTATCAACCTTGTATGTATCACTATCTTGCCTGCCAGTGACCTTTTCTTATCATACATTTCTAAATTGTATTTTAGAGATGTGAAGAAACTGATTTTGATTTTGTTTCACTGTCAGACATTTATACCCTATATATATCCTGCTGGTTAGGTCTATGTAAATGATGTTCTCATTTTTAATTATATAGGGCTACTCCCTTCTGTGTGAGGATAAAGTGGCTCTGTTCTGAACTTTTCAATATTTTATTGTTATAATCTGGTTCGTATAAATAAAATGTTTGATTATTAACCAGTAATGACGGCTGTCAACTATTCAACTTCTTCATTTGGAGCATCCATTGGCAAAGGTATACAAGCACAGAATGTTTATAAAACATGTCAGTCTATATTATGGTGTGAAAATATATGTCTTCACCTAAAATATCTATCTATAAGAATGCTCAATCTATTTTTATTAACTTTTAAAAATATTTGCTCAAGTGACACGTTTCGTGATTTGTTTTATTAAATATAATTTTGCAAATGGCATATGCCATACAGATGTACATATTTAATGAAATGGCCAGACAGTTAATTAGTAAAATGAGTTTTTGCACAACGATGTTGTAGAAATTTAAAAATAACTCAAATTCAACTGCTCATCTAATGGTAAAAGATTCATTGATCTAAAGATCGCAGAAGGATTTCATTTTCACTTTGAATTTACAAATGTTTTATTCATGTCCTATTTACTGCCGCAATCGAAGCGGTGTAAATGCACTTAAAGCTTTCTTGATTTACTTAATAGAGACATGTAAGCACTGAGGGTAATGCAGGTGTCCTGACGTCAGACTTGTGTGCAAAGAAATTGATGTTTACCTTATAACAAGCATGCTTTGAATCGATATTAATGCTAATATGAACCATTTCTTTAAACTAATTTGTAGCAGACATATGCATTAAACCTGCTCGCCTTCAGATGTTGGTAAGAAAATAAAAATCTTCAAACTGTATGAAAATAACTTATTTTAGAACGTAATAGTCATATATAAAGGTTCCAGTATAAATTCCTGTCACGTATATCAATACGCTACCAAATAATAAACCGTTGCAAACGCTTTTGAAATTTCAATATAAACATATAGTGTAGCGGCATTTAAAACAGCATTTTCAGTCGATTTTTGCAAACGCCTACCTAGAGTCTTACTTCTATTCTTGATTATAGCCTTTAATTTTATATTTATGTATTAGTATGTTATTTTTGATTTTTTTTAACGGCAACTGAAAGCGAGCAGCTTTAATCCAATGTTTCAATATTTGAAAAAAACAGTGACACATGAAATAGAAATTTAACAGAAATGAATGCATATTAACAATTGCATGAATGTATCACTATTATATGAAGCCAAAGGTATAATAATCTTTACAATAATCAATTAACAAAACAGTGTTTCACTGGACTTCTTCATATATGAAAATATTCTACCCAATACATACAATGAAATACATACACTAATACATTACCACGCTGATGGCAATAGAGGGCGGCCATACCGATCAGCTGAACGGACTATTTTATTTGTTTACAAACATTGTTAGATTGGGTTTATATGTATTTTAAAGCTTGAAATTTTATTTACAATTATATAAACCAGGTATTAAATTGAAAAAAAGTCCTTAATCATTTTTAAAGATTCATTTTTAAAATTATTCGAATGTATTGATTTTTAGAAAACTTGTTGGCGAAATATTACTTGGAACTAGTTGATTTGGTTGGAACAACGAGCTTTATGGCGACATATTACTTGGGGTTCGAAATTGTTGATCCCGCTAAAGTCATGTTCAATAACCTATGACATTTAATACTTCATGAAGAAATACAACCACACGTGTCCCATCATTCAGCCAACATATTGGAAGCACGCTCCATTGGGTAGTTTCAGTGCTGGTACCTACAACCATTTTGGAATTATGTACTCATTAGAATCATGAAATTAATTCAAATCTGTTATTGCTTAAATTTTTACTAATCGTATTGTTTCGATCTGTATTCAAAATCTAAAACGAAGACAAGTGACAAACATAGAAAATGTCATTAATGTTTCAATCACAGAACTGCTGTTAGATTATGTAAATCTATAGAATGTGACTTTTCTTCTAGCGTTTATGTAAAAATGCTATAAGGATTGTATCATTGACTTTTATGTTTTACCGTCTTCTTTCAGAGAAACTTCACCATAAAAAGCTATAAAATGTATGCGAGGGCGTTGAAGCATCCTGTGAGTTTATTTCGGATTTTTATGATGTAATTATTTTGAATATTACCGTTGAAGTGCCCGGATAATGAACTGGTGAAAATATGTAAATCCATTTAGCTGTGACCTATATGAAATCAATTTGCAATAAAAGAACGTTCCATTGCTGACTCATCTTTGATGAATTTATCCTGGATCTTTAAAAGAGAACAAAACGTAATCAAATTTTGACAACTAACTAATCATTTTGAAAATACAAAGTAGGACTTCAGTGGTTTCAATTCCCGTTATTGACCAGTCTCTTTGACCTTTTCTTGCAGACGACGACAGTATTGATATAAATATATATTATAAATGTATATGTGAAAAATACAAAAACATGTGCCGGAAAAAAGTTAATTATAGTTAAAGACAACAACACAGTCCATGAGTTAAGCAAATCATTATTTTCCAACCGGTTTCGCTTTTTCTGATGAGCTGACAAAGCGAAACCGGTTGTCAAATAACGATTTAATTAACTCATGGACTGTGTTTTTTGTCTTTTACTATATAAATGTATATATTGTATGTTATTTGGTTTTGAAGTGGTATATGGCGATATATTACCCGCCTAGACTTATATTACCCGAGCCGTTAGGCGCAGGTAATATTTTGTCGAGGCGGGTAATATATCCCCATATATCACGTCAAAAACAAATAACAATTTCATTAACCTTCCCTTTCCTAAATATTGAAAGGTTCCGTTCATGTTTTATCTATTTAATGGCTTAACGTGACCAGACCTTCAAATCCCCTTATGATACTTCAATGTCACTGCATGACGTCACAAATCAGCACGGACTTTTACATGGATGTAGTATACGCGGCGAACAAGCTCACGTTCAGCATGGTGTACAGTCACGGGGTTATGTCAAGTATATATTACCGGCTGGCCCGTAAATATCAATATCTTTTTACGGATCGTTGACCAATCAGAAGACCGCAATTTTCATGGAAGGGTAATGAATATATATATAAATTTGAAAGTGACTTCCATTTAGGCGTTAAACCACAAATAAAAAATATGTCAAGAAATAAATGTCACTGCAGCTTTTTCTGATTCTTTACAGAGTTTAGTGTTTGCCCTACATTTCTGTCCAATGAAAATATCTAAAAATTTAAAATGTTCCCCCTCTTTTTGCCATAAACCTCAGACAGGTTGTTCTATGTATCACTCTATCTTGATAGAGCGAGTCTCTATAGACCTGTTTGTGCATGTGCATATAGCCCACTTATTAATGCTGACACTTGGACCAAATGAAAACAAATATTATAAAGGGCAAATGCCGATCAACAAAAAATCCGTTGGAACCATCAAATTAATCAAATCTTCTTCTGAAACAAGATTGCAAATGTTATCTTAATATCTATTTTTCGCATCTTTTTCAATGATAACTTTTTTGACACAAACAGTCAAAAGGTTACAATATAGAGATAACTGTTGTGTAAAAGTTTTATTTCATTAAATGAGATAAAAGTCTTGCTTTAAGTTTAGAAATTGATTGCTGCAATGCTGGGGGATTTTCAGTTTTACACAACAAAACACTTTACATCACACACTGTATACTGCCAGATATGAACCATATATTTTAAGCAGGCTGTCAACACCAATAAGAGAGACAGTTATAATAATAAACATTTGTAAATAAAAGTCTAAATGTAGGGCAAACACTAAGTCAGTTAGAGGCTAAAATAGAGAAATTTATCCAACATAAAAACCCAGTCGGTCGCTAGCGCTCCCTCCTTTGGGTTTCTATATTGTATAAATTTCTCTATTGAGCCTCTAACTATTACAAAGCATTTTACGATTGCCTTTCTGAAGGAGATATGAAACTGTAAACTTAAATATCAACTATTATTGACATTATGTTTACATCTTTGAAAATGAATAATGATATTATGATGTTAGTCCATTGATCAAAGCATGTAAAAAATAACTATTTAAAAGGTTTAGTTCAATATGCAATCGAGCTATTGACAGTACTACCCCTTTATGCCTTCATCGCTGTCAGATAATTAATGAAATAACATCCTTTCCAGCGGTGTTCATCGTTTAATAAACAATGATTTTGAGTACTGATATGCCGTAATTAGCGACGAAGTCCAGAGGCCTGAGTGGTTAATAACTGTTTCAAAGTTTATTTGCTGAAAGGTTAAGTCCCATGTATGCGGGCAACATTAACATCAAAATATATACATACAAAGTAAACACCTGACATGGAAAACGGCTAATTGAGATTATAAATTTACAGATTACCTTAATGGTATATTATTTAAGCATAGACAAAATATCAACTTAACACAAAATCAGAAAGTGATAGAAGCGGGGGATTAATACATAACTTTAAATAAAGTCCCTATATTGACATAAAGGATAAATGTAGAATAAACATACCTTATAGAAGATCATATAATATATCAGAATTACCCTGATAATACATGCCTGGGCTTAAGAAGTGTCATCTTTTATACAGAAAAGCTCCACAATTGTACACAGTTTACACCTACTTAAAATAAAGTTCATTTACTGACATTAAGGATAAATTCAAATCATTTTGTGCAAGAACACTTAGCCGATTTAGAAACGCAAAGATTTCCCCTGTTGAACATTTTTATTTGAATGTCGCTATTGTTTTTATTTCTATTTAAGTCATTTTTGCGGTGAATATTGAAAACTTTTACAAGAATTTAATTTTATTTTGTTTTTGTTGTGTATGAAATTTGAATAAATTGGAACATGATAACACTTTTAAAATAAATATTTTGCCACTTTTGCGTTTCTAAACCGGTTGAGTGTATGACATACTATAATTTTGAGACTATGTAAACAGCTAAGAGTAGAAAAATTTACAGTATATGAATATAAAAAGTACATATACCCTTTAAGAACAAATAATTTACAATGGTTTACAAAATATTTGTACAAATATACATTTTATACATATAGTATCGAGACATACTGTAGTTTACAATTTAATCATAAGTTAAAGTAGAAAATATTATAGTAATTGAATACAAAGAGTACATATATCAATTTGTTATTGTATCAACATCTATTTATTATTATGTGTTGTCTGAAATATTTCATGATTTTGTCACAAATGATGATTTCGTGTTGCAAATTGTGTTAATGTGGCAACAATGCGGCAACATTTTGATATATGGTTCTTGAATGAAATTAGTTTTTATTTTTTTGTAAAAGTTACTATCTGACGTTTTTGCAATGTCAGAATATCATTTATAGTTATATGAACACATCCTTAATATTTTGTTTACTTGACATTATCAACCATTTACTATTTAGAAAATTTACCATATTCCGGAAAAGCTTGCATTGCATAAACTATCTTTAATGTTGTCAATCCATTGTGATTTTGTTATTTTATTTTATAGTGTGCATCTCATGAATAATATGATACAATTAAGAGGCAAGTTTTATTGATTTGTCATCTGCAATATTATCTTTAAGTCGTGACCAGTGTGATATAAATCTGCTTTTGATGTCAGTTGATAAGGGGTATACATTAAGTTCACCAGATATCATATAAGACGAAGTTGATTTCTTCAGATTGAATATATATTTATAAACTTTCAATTGGACTCTTTCTAATATATCAAAATTTCCAAACAGCCATATTTCGCTTCCATACAATAGTTGTTTCAAAGAGTTCAATTTGTAATTCATATGTCATTAATAGTTTTTTTTTATTTTTCGTAATACCAAACAAAGCTTAATTAGCTTATTCAGCTATATAACGTTTAGTTTTGTGAAAGGAGCCCCTTTTTGTAAAAATTACACCCAGATAGTTATATTCATCTACATATTCAGTAATTGTATCTCCAATTTCAAATACTTTTTTTAAATTTTGTTGGGTTACCTTTACTTATCAGCACAACTTTTGTTTTTCGATATTGACGGTTACTTTCCAGGTATCACAATAGTTTTTGGATAAATCTAATGCATTTTGAAGGTCATCTGGATTATCGCTAAATATCACTGTATCATCAGCATAGAGTAGGATGAAAAACTTCATATAGATGTTAGCTTCATCAATAATAGTATGACTTGATATTCCGCTGATGTTATTATTTCTTAAAAAATATTCTAAGTCACTCAAGAAGATAGAAAACAAAAATGGAGAAACATTTTCACCTTCTCTTACGCCAACTAAACATTCAAATAGATTAGAGGAACCTTCCTTTGTTACTATTGACTTGATGTTATTGTACATGTTATAAACAACGGCAAAACATTTTCCATTAATATTTTCGTTTAAAAATTTTCTCCAAAGGCCTATACGCCAAATAGAATCAAAACCTTGTTTACAGTCCATAAAACAACAGTAAAATTTCTTTTTTATCAGCATGAACAAAGTCAATTAAACTTTTAAGTATGAATATAGTATCGACTGTCGGATAGTTATTTTCGAAAACCGGCTTGTGTTTCATGAATAAGACTTGATTTTTTAGCATATATTTTTATTCTATTATTTAGTACACAGGTAAAAAGTTTCCCTAAACAGCTTAGTAAAGATATAGGACGGTAATTTTCTGGCTTCTTCGGGTCTCCTTTATTCTTATATATAGGATTTATAATACCTTCTGTCCAACATTTTGGAATTAATCCTTGACAAATATTATATCAAAAAGTTTTACATAAACTGGTAACAGTATGGAAATTGTCAAGTGCAAATGGAACGTGTTATATGCACTGAGACCTTTATTTGTTCATTAATAATTTATTATACTATCAATACCAGGCGACTTATTATTTTTTTGTTTTAACTGTATCTAAAATTTCGGTTGCTGTTATATAGAAGTATTTGTTTTTAGCCTTTATGTGTTTTAAAGAACGTCCCAGAGTAGTGTTTAATCATGCCATAACATGTGAATGGTAAATTCAGTCTTTTGACTATTACTGTTTTTCATCAGTTTTCAACAAGTTTTCGTAGTGGCAAGTACAGACAATAGCAAGTTGAGACACATTTCACAACAAATACATTATTTTATACCTTTAGGCGCAGTTTTACCCTGTAAGGTTTTCATTTGCTAACGCATCCTGTTCAAGTTATGATTTTGTACATCTACACGGTCCATTCTTTTTACCTAATTATCTAAGTCATTTTTACTCTTTACTCAGGAAGCAATCAAATATTTACAGGAAATTTAGAAAACTTACAAAAATAAGATGTTACAATAAAGCTTAATGTTTTGTGCCATATGAGACAATAATAAATTAAATAAATAAAAATTTCTCAATAATTCCTAGCCACATAAAACAGATTACAGTTCTCTCTCTGACGAGCAATCCGGTTGGTATCTGGAAACGTGGATCAAAATGGCTATCTGAGTGTACTACGACATTGTGAACAAACGCAAGTTTTCCCTTGTGTTGATTCAAGTAGTCTTTCTTAGTTACATAAAACGTTCGTAAGAGCTAAAAGTAACACAGCACCAATTGAATTACGTCTAGTGCAGCAGTTGAGTGATGCACAACAAGCTTAATCTGTAGAACGATGGTTGTCTTGACAACACACAGGAGCAAACTGTTAAAAGTAATTTTTCAGGTACCACTTGGGCGCGAAACAATGTCTGAATTGTACAAGTTCACGTTCACGTATGCATTATAAGAAAGAAAATTCACAAAATAATAAAATTTGGTTTGCATTGAACAGTCACATAATAACATAGGGCTTTGGATGAGTGTAAGATAACTATAAAATCAGCCAATTGCTACCAAATTTACAAGTGACGTGTTAGGGAACACAGAGCAGCATCTATCAAATGTTTGATTATTTAAAGTTTGTATTGATAATATGACACCCATAAATGACTACAAAGATTATAATAAGATATTTTGATTCTGCAAACTTTTTTGTAAATCTGGAGACGCTTGGCTATTTTTCTAGGCAGACACCCATTATTATCAATTTATCCTTTTTATGGCAATCACATGTTAAGAATGGCATATTGTTCTCATTTTGTCACTTATTGTTGCCTTTGTATGTTTAAGAAGAAAATGCATCGTTTTAAGTAAAGGTTATAGCTCTATATTACAGGAATAAGCATATTTATTGCAAGGGAGCGTCAGGAACCGAAGTAATAAGTTTGAATATACAAATTTATTTAAGTTCGATTACGAAGAAAGCTCCATATAGCTTATTGAATCGCTCTCGAACACTCATTCAAGATATCATGACGCTCGAAGGAGAGGGGCGTAGGCGAAGGCCCTAACCATTGAGCTATCACAGCAATAAGTTTGTTTATTCCTGTAATATGGATATATAACCGACTAACAGCTTGTCCAGTCTACAAACAATATTTGTATTGAAATATATATAGATATAGGAGCCTGGCTCCTTGATGTCACAGTCCAACTTATTGAAAAGAAAGTGAAATACTCATTTTCATGTTGGAAATACTGAGTCAATATGGAAACTACAACTTGCTTTTTTAAATGGAATAGCAGCATTTGGTTAGATCAGAAGGTAGGGCAAACTGTAAAGTATTTAGAGGTCTCTTATGATCTTATTACTGCAATGTGACACTGTTTTGTTGTTGTTGTTTTTTAAATTAATTATGGACTGTGCTTCAAACGATTTGCTCCAATAATAATTCATTTTAGACACGGTTCTTGTTTCAGATATAAAACCTAAAATATCCAGTCAATTATGTTATTTTGTGACAAGAGAAGACTTTAATTTGGGGTGCATGTGGTCTGCATAAACTGAATTGATTTGCAAATTATTTGTAATTTTGGTACCTGTCTACCTATATAAGTAACACTGATTTTAACTCTTTAATTGGGCTTAAGGCTGTAATTAGCTTTGTTTCTTATGTCCAACTGTTTCTAGGGAGAACACAAGCAAGAATTACGGTACACAAGTTCATGTCACACAGAGTGGATATATTTCACCCACCGGACTAGTCTAGATACTAGATCAACCTATATCTCGCTCCTGAAAATGTATCTTTACATTGTTAAAAATTTATAGATATCTTAAATGAATAAATCAAACTCCAAAAGAACTCGCACAGCAATATGCAACCCTTATTCGAATCACTTATGGGTCCTAAACTATACTTTTTGATATAAATGTCTTGAAACGGTTATTTCTGTGATGCTATTTTCATTTTATGGCCTTATTTCATGATTTGCAAGGGTCCTTTGCGTTGCCCGTAATACCCTTTCAGACGCAAGGCGGGACTACACAGGCATAGTTCACGAGTAGCTTTTGAAATCCAGGATTAAAGGTTCTAATGCCATTAATAAAAGCTATTGTAACGTATATAGCATTTATTAAATCAATTGTACTTCGACCAATTTGCCTTGTTTTAATGCCCGTAATAAAAGCTATTGTAACTTTTATAGCATTTATTAAATCAATTGTACTTCGAACAATTTGTAGCCCCCTAACTGAACTTAGAAACCGCTTTTCGTCAAACTTGCTATAAACTATTACAATAAGCAGTATGTCCTGTATAAACTAAGACTTATCATACATTGAAGGTTTAAGAAATAATTATTGCAAGTTTTAACCGAAAATGAGCAGTACATTGTATCTATCTCAAATTTAAAACTTAGAACGAATCAACAAGGAGCTGCATGGCGCGAATGGAATGTTTTGAGACAAGGCGTATACATATAAGTTTTTCTAAATGCAGTGTTGATATCAACTCGCTCAAGGCTTTCTATATCCTAAAACTAGTATACCTTGCGGATACCGAAAATTGCGGAACCAAAAGTGTTTTAATTGATAATCCGTCGTCAAAATAACTTGTTACACAAAGTTACGTTTTTGTTAGTGACCGCGATACAATTTATCAGAAAAGATACCATAACTCCTAACGAAGCCTCTTGCTTTCGTTTTGTTTTTTTTCAAAATGTAGTGTTTTTAGAATTGTTGCTGTAACAGTTCTGCCGTTTGATTTGGTTTATGAACAGGGTCGCTGAAGGTAAAAAGTGAAACAAAATATTGACTAAAATAAAGTTTGGCATGTTTGGAAATGGTTGGCTTACCTTTGCCTTTTCCGATCCGCAGCTGTTTGTTATCAACGCAGTATTAAAGCTAAACAATCAACCGAGTCTCACCATATGCTGAGAGCTCATAAATATATTTATTACTTGATTTAAATTATATTTTCAAAGGAAAGGAAAATCTGATACGGTTTTGATCTCAGAGTTTTCTGAACATCTGTTAAAAGGAAGGGCACACATTTTACGCAATCATCATTTAGACCTATTATAGTGCTACTTGGAATGATGCATGCTGATGAAATATTAGAGTCATATGATACACATCTTTTAAATTATGTATTTCACTTTGAAATGTTTACTAAATGCTGATAAAACACGAACAGTTATCAAAGGTATGTGCATCTTTTGACAAAAAAGCTCAAAAGGTGAAATGTTGCAATGATCTTTGAAAATATACACAAATGCTGATGAAATAAAACT
The DNA here is from genome assembly GCA_022818135.1 of Saxidomus purpurata. Taxonomy (NCBI): domain Eukaryota; kingdom Metazoa; phylum Mollusca; class Bivalvia; order Venerida; family Veneridae; genus Saxidomus; species Saxidomus purpurata. The sequence goes on along the minus strand of JAFMSR010000016.1, from coordinate 24,748,387 downwards.
AAAATGGCTTCTCATAAGTGATTAAATATGGACACATCATTTCGAGCATCAAGACGGTAAATAGTAAACATTTGCTAAAGAAAGATACAAGAAAGATAGCAAAAAAAACAAAAGTTCTACACGGGTTCTATACACGATTTTTTTCCAATTTCAACAAGGTTCTGTTATGCAAATGCCCGAAAGAGTAGGCAGATCACTTTTGGGATTTTAGGTCATGGATATGTCGGATTTAAAAGTGAAATTTCAGTCAATGGAGAATCGAGGTTTGATATAAGCATTTCTTTTCGTAAATCAGCTTAAGTCTTGAATAAGCTTTAGTCTTATTGTCAATTGTCAAAACGCATTGATTACCCCGCGTATTAAAATATGACCAGTATATGAAACTCTCCGTATTTCAAATTAGTGTATTTCTGATATATAAAATTAACGGAAGTTGCATATGAGTATATTGAAATATACTCAAAGCTTACAGTTTTATATACAGAGATACATTGAAAATTATATTTCACAAAGGTTTTACACATTTCACCTAATCTCACTAGGCCAAAGACCCATTACGGTCTGAAACATTTTTCTTCGCTAACATACTTTTTCAAGAGTTGATATATATTTCAGATCAATGGAAGATCAATGGATGCATAAAGTTTAACGTACTTTAAGCGCTAATGATAAAAATGCTGAAAACTCCCTACTTATTAAAGACTTGCAAATTACTCGCCAAGTTAAGTATGTAATTTGACGGTTCAAATCACCTTCTGCTCATGTTTCTATCAGTACATATCAAACTTATAATGACGGTTATCACACTCTGACACAAAGAGTGCATTGGATATTTCTTGTAAAGTAGATGGATCTCGTATCTGAATCGCCTACTTGGATCCTTAGTTGAAAAATAGTTTTCCAGCGCTCGTATAGCGTCGTGTTCTCTTAAAACAGTTCAGGAGTGTCGCTAAATCTGAATACTAACTGAATTGCACGAATCCCTCTTGGGTTTGTTCAAATACCAAATGATGATTTAAATGGCTTGTAATGAACAACGGGATTGTTTTCCAACAAGTTTACTAGGAACAATGTTTGGAAGTCCACACTAAATTTAATTAATTCCATTTATGACTGCGCATAGGGACATGAACAGATATTAAGAATAGAAGTTTTTTAAAAGACAACTCTTAGGCGTATTGATAAATTTTTACTGATGTTCTTTTGTGAAAAATGTATGATACCATTGATTCATCGCAGGAAAATGCGTTATAAAATGTTAACAAAGGAAACTATTACATCAAACGGAAAACATTATTTGATGCTTTTTACAACACGTTTCTTAAAAATTTATCTTGTAAATGTTAAGCTTGTTTAAAGTTTTGAAGATTAGAAGTCAAGAGTTAAAGTAAAAAGCATTGGCATTCAATATTGTGGGCGAATGTGTCTGTTTGCTACGCGAACTGCTGCTACAAATTACCTTTTAGAAATAACTGAACTTGTCGTTTGGTTTTGCAGTTCAGATCAGAATGTATTTCTCTCAGGCACCTGTCAAATGGTAATGTCTAATGTCAAAGGATTCACGTTAACCTCTTTTCTACTGTCCTCTGTATAAAATACCTTGTAGCCTGTAATTTACTATTCATTCCGAATGCATCAGTCAATAAAAGCAATTAAAGGTGTTTTCATTGGTAATACGGTAGTGCCTGACCAAACCTAAAGTTTCTTTTGTCAAAATCTGCAATTGTGTTTATAGTTTTTGGCCTGGGGACTGAAAGTCCCCTAGGCCTAAGTTAGCATACCACATTTCAAACACTGCAGACAATTTAACTGTGCTATGTGCGAATAACAACTGTAAACATGCGCTATGCGAAAGTAGTGCAAGACAGACCAGATCAATCTTCTGTTTGAATGTCGCATATGATAAGAACATATTACAAATAAAAAGAGTACATACAACTTCAAACGATTGCAGAAAGGTATATAGCTTACGGGCTGCATTACACATTTTTTCTGTTTTAGAAATTAATGCGCTGTTAGCTGATTACGGAAGATAACCATATGCATATCACGGAAAAGTACGGATATTTACGGAAATTTACGGTAACGTACGGAGCTCGATATAAGAGTTTGTAGTTTGATTTTCAAATTTCCGATGTTATTTCATTGACAACTTTGTTATTTACGAACGATTACATATATATTTACCTAAAAATAAATTTCTCAAAAGAAAGATATAATTTACGTACATTCCCGAGAAGGAACTCACGTGATCAAAATCACCCGCCATTTATCGAGGACGCTGCATGTCAAGGCCCAGTGAACGGTTTCACCGATTACAACTACAAGGTAACCCAGAATCATTTTTGGTTTTCTCTGTAATACACATTGTACAGTACTGTATTTATGCTGGTATTGCTTTGTTTATTTCTGTTTCAAAGTCTTATCCTTGGTACACAATAATTTTCGATCCACATCATCAGATCATATCGCTTGAAGTTGTACAAAGCGCAGATCGAATTATTTTTATTGGTTTAAACAATTTATAATGTTGACTATGTGATTATTTTTCATTTAACGTACGTTTTATAATAAAACAAACTTCCCTGCCACCCATATATTTGTGAATCATTCATTCTGTGTCATATATTAAATTTCGTCCTCTGCACATTTCGACCCGCGCTTTAGGTAAGGTTCAGCGCAAAACACGTACGTCAAAAGTTGTTTTTCGGGGAGTTAACCTATAGCCCCCAGGCCTTCAGCGCTCACAGCGCTTTGATTATATCATGTTGTAGAAAGTATGTAAACCTACAAAAGTTTGCGTTTAAAAATGCACAATAAAGGTGTGATAGTGTTTATGACTACAAAACGGAATAGGTCACTGTTAGTAAAAGTTTTTCGCTGTCTTTAATGTTTGAACTTGGGTTACAACTCAAATAGGTTACACCTTGGGGTAAAGCCATATACTAAAACATTTAGTTCATGTGAGACGAGTACATATATACATGTACTGCCTAAGTGAAGAATTTTATAGAACTTTGAATGTTGCATCAATCCAATCCCGCTCGAAACTCATAGAAAATTTAATTGGACATGAATTTCTACAGCCAAGATGAAATGCTAAATCGTGTATATACCGGAAACACACTACATGTTAATTCGTGATCACTGACGCTCAGAGAAAACGGAGGAGAACAACTTGTCAGTACTATGACAGGTTGTTCGTGTGGCTGTGCTAATTGTTAGACATTTTCTGACAGTTTCAGGGTATTGCAAGTTTTCTTTAAGGAAAGCACGTATCACAAACATAGATTAAACGCCAATGTTTCGACCAAAATAAAGAAACATTTATGGATAATTTCGTTTCAATAATTTATTGCGACCGGTGTTTTGTTTTAATTAGATACTTGATTGTACATGTGTATGATTTAGATAAGGACCATGAAAGTATTTTAAAGAATGCAAAACAAAATCCTAAATGCTTCAGGTAATTTGTAAGAGGCCCGTGAAGCCATAAAATTGTCAACTGAGTCAACACAGGATATGTCCAACACACATGATTGCTATAGGATTTTAAAAGTTTTTGATGTTTTGCAAGGATTAATATGGAGCATGTATAATCGCAGGTGTACACGTCTCAAGGTGAATAGGACCTAGAGTATTTAAAAAAGAATGACCTTTTCAGTGACGACTTATTACGAAATGCCCTTTGGCATGAGTTGTTTCTTTTACCCTGGTTTTTATACTTTGTCACATGATTTCAATATTCAGTCATGGTTTATTAAGAGAAAGATAAACATAAACTTAAAAGCTGCTCGCTCTTAGATTTTTGTCAAAAAATTGAGTTCACAAAATTCTCTAAATATAACATATGTTAGAACGAATAGTCATTTTAAAAGGTCCAAGTATATATATCAGTCGAGTATATTTGAAACATTTACAATACCAAAATTCTAGCTCATTCTGCATTTAGCACCTTGATCTGATAGTGTATCACTAAAGATTAATATTGCGAAAAAGTTAAGTCATTGACCCATCATTATTTTCCAGAATTTAACTCGCAATATGTTAGTCTCCATAAAGAATCAGGGTCAATAATTTTTTTTCTTAGTTTGAATTTCAGCAGTGACCCCCTTAAAGACACATGATGTTTGAAAGTATATTCAAAACTATTATACAAATATACTTAAGTCTGGTTATATAAAAAAAATTAAATGAAATCTGTATAAGAGCCTTTAGTGGATCAGGAAGCCACGTTGTGAAAGAAAGCATTGAACAAACGTGAACATTTTAAACTGAACGGATCCATACTATATAGGACAAGCTGAGTCAATGGTTCTTTCGAAAAAAAGATTTTAGGGGGGGGGGGGGGGGGGGGAGGGGGGTCAGTGAAAGTGGTGCTGAGGGTCGTTCTAAGGATTTCCTGCCATATAAAAAGCATTGGAATGATTCAGCGTAACGCGATGTTTTAGCTGTCTGAAGACAATTTTTTTCATGTGTACAAATCGCAAAATTACATTCATTTCCGCTTTCCCTTCACAGCAATGCAGCTTTTGCAAGAAAAACGAAAATGAAAAAATGTTTGCTCCGGAGAAAAATGAATCAAGAACGACATTGATGTTTAACAAGTAATTAAAATCACCGTATTTTTGATTAAGTACCGCATTGCATTTAGAAAAATGCACTAGAAAAATGCACTCGTTTGAATCCAAGATGTTGCCATAAATTAGGAGTTGGAAATTACACCAAACCTGTGTCAAGAGATAGTTCTTTATCATTTTGCTGAATATCTTAAATGGCTCACTCTCTTTTTATTAAAGACTTGCATATCATTCGCAAACTTTAGTATGCAAGTTGACGGTTAAAATCACCTTCTGTCGACGCTTCTTACAGTGATACCGAACTGATTATAACGATTACCACACTCTGAAACAAAAACGCATTGGATATTTCTAATAAAGTGGATAAATCTCGTATCTGATTCGCCTATTTCATTCCATACATGACAATAGTTTCTCGTCGCTTATAATGTACCCTGAATCAAGGGAAAAAAACTCAAAACTCGTTTGTTTTGAAAAAAAAATCAAACATTTCATAACTATTTATAGGTGAAATAATCAATCTATAAAAGACAGCTTTTATAGATAGGGTAAATGCCATGGCATATTCTGTGAGTATTGCAGCTAGCCGAAGGTTTGCACAGTTACGTCCACATACCAATATGACATGTTGAACTGTTTACGTATCACATCGAGTTTCAAAATGAATGAACGAAAAGTGACAGCAGGTGACTAAATTATGTTCCATCTGTGCTAAAGCAACTTTGAATCTTCAAGTTCCATTCACATGCACCATATTAGAGACTGTAATAATGCCTTATCCATACATGTGTGAAAATAGTGTGAACAATTTGAGTTTGTATATCGATACAAACATTATAAGACGTGAAATACAACACCTTGCGACGCGGCATATCATTCGACATCTCCCCAACCACGGGTATATAACCAAGGGTATAAACTTAGTGTTACTGCCGTAGTGTGTCTACAAATACAAAACATTTACGCGGAACATTCTTTAATATGTCTTCTCAATCAGTGTACGTAACAGGTGAGCTGCTGATTCCTCTGATTGTTCTACCGCTCTGCCACCATTTGTAAAGTTGCTTCGTTGGTTTTCTGCATTGTTTCATTAAGTTGTTTTAATTGATCGCCGAAAGTGTTGTATATGATGGTAAGTGACCTATTGATCACATCTGAGAAAGCCTGTTATAGAATGTTGGCCTCTCTGCTTCATTTAGACTTGATTTTGTCTACATCCTGGCGCCGAAGCCGTTTAACGGACACGCCTGCAAAACATAAAAATGTAAGACGTTTCAATTACACCTTATATGGAATTAATTTTGCAGTGGTGATACTTTTATAGCCTTTAACAGCCTAATAAAACGGTTGTTCTTTTCTTGTTAGGTTGCACCACGTGACATTCAAAGACGGGAACATGTTACGTAATCGACAAGTCGAGTTAAGATGAATAATTGACATTGCAAGGGTTTTTTTCTTGTAAAGCGTTCAAATTAATAAAATTTAAAATGAAATCGCTATTATAATACAGCTACCTACTGACATCAGGCAAAAACAATGGTTATTATAAATTACGTGTAATTTATGTATTATTAAGCCAGTCATTGTAAATTTTGGGAAATAAAAGTGCACCGAAATCTGGAAATGTTTGCAAGGTGTGCCGGAATACAATTATGATGTATTCGGTAACTTACCTAGCGCATAAATTCATTTAAGAGCATTGTTTGAATGAACTTACCTACATGTGTATCCCCGCCATCCTATAACACCTGCATTGCTCCGCTCTTTCACTAGTAAGAAAATCAGCACTGGTACATTTAGTGCGGGCCGCAGTAGCCGCCCGCTCTATTTAATACGGGGTGAGTAAAAGGTGCATTGAGACTAAGGCACTAGATCGAAAATATGTGTCTCTCTTCTTTGAAAAATTTAGGTACTTCTAAGATGAATACTGTAGACACAGTCTATTATTTTCTTGAACGCACAAGTTGTCGTTACTTAGATGTGTCTCTCATCATTGAAAAAATGAGGTACTTCTGAGATGAATATTATAGACACAGTCTATTTTCTATCGAATTGTCGTTAGTTATTGTATGTGTTCTAAAACAAAGTAGTAACAATATTTCATATACTGTCCTACCTCCGAATTTAGAGAGCGACTTTAAAAAAACGATTCATATTATTCGATAACAGTATAGTTTTTATACTACAAGATAGTCAATAGATGTGGTGTTGTGCCAGTTCAGAAGCTTCCGGGCCGACTCGCACCTAGGTTAACTCGTACCTTTGTCGTCTCGTACCCTTATTAGTCAACTCGTACGGCTAGTACCTTCTATTTCAGTTTTATCCAGGAACAAAAGGGACTAACTTATATGTAATGTGGTGGGGACATATGGAATATAGCAAATAGCTTAATGATGTTTACCAACAACTGTGACTTCGTGACTATCTGTAATAACAAATTAGTAAAGATAATCATAACCTGTTAAATGTAGTTCAATGCGGCAATAAAACGAATGCATTAGTCAAACAATGCAAGTTAGAATAGGTCTCCTTTAATACCTTTGGGGCCATGCCATAACCCTTACCATCACCAATTTCCAAAATATTTAAATGTCAGTTTTGTTTGTTGGCCCGCTGTGATACGTAGTATTACAGTTTTTCTTGTATCTTCTTGTAATCATTTTAGACTTTTGCTGTGAAATGTGTATGCCCAAGTAAATCATCTGGGCTAGCGGGTATTTATCATATTACTGTATGAAATAATGATGTAAACATCTATACTGTCACGCGAAGAAAAGGCACATCCTTGTACAAGATTGCAAATGTCCTTCAATGACTTTGGGGAGGATACACAACACGAACACAAGATTTGGTTATTCATCTAAATCTGTCATTGATCAATCCCTCCTGCAATTAAAATCATTCCTTTTTTCTAAATTTGATGTCTATCACGTTTTCTATCACGTTTTCTGTCCTAGCTTATACAACTGCCATAAATTTGATTATGTAGATTTCCTACCAGATATGATAAGAGCGTGTCCCTCTCTGGTGTTTGTAAAAACCACATCATACACAAATGTTCAATAAGGGATAACACCGTATCCGGCTTGAAAACAACTTGGCTTGTTTTCACATTATAATATTGCTCTTCCTTAACCGCAAGAATTTAATCTGAGTTTGTGTTCAAAGAAACGAATGTGTTTGTTTACATTTTGCTTCACCTTTGTAAAGCAGGTGTTATACACACCCGTAAACCGAATCTAAATAGGTTTGGTGCGCCTAGTACCATTCGGGATGGGATACTATTGATAACGGTCACAAATTGCGTGTTAAGTTTACCTGTCTTTTTTATGTATTCCGTGTAATTTCCACGAAACATGAATACTGAGAAATCCAGTGAAATTTACTTAAAATTGATGATAATACGGTTGTTAATAAAGTGAAAATCTTCCCAAAGTTTATTCAATTTATGCGTTCTTATATTACCAGTAACGACAATTTTGAATATTTTTTACCAGTACCTCATTGTTGCCGGCAAACTGACTTTTAAAGTAAGAAGGGCGTTAAGATTTGGACCTTGTGTTGAAAAGGTAAGGCAGGTGAAATTCATTTATACAGCATGTAGTTAACTCGTTCCGTCGCGAGCCATAGACAACTCACGAGTCTTTTGGTCACTCAGTCGTGTTTAAGACACACATAAATTGGGTGCTCCGCCTCAAGAACAGTTGTTAAAATACCATCCGAAAGTCCGTTAGTCGGAGGGCTTAGCCTAAATTTGGAGACACGATTGACCGGAAGTCCAACAGATTGATAGTCAAAAGCCTGTAGATACGAAACTACGTTAATGCGAAGGCCAAGCATATTATGCGAATTAGTTTTGCACAATTTTTGCTTAGTAGTACGGCATTTTTTTAATGTATGGCAACACGTTTATGGTGAGTACCTTAGTTAAGGCGAAACTTAACGGTTCAAAATGATAAATCCATCTGCAAATATGAATTTCTCCAAACTATAATGAATGACATTGTTGGACTGCATTTCGTTGCAAAATTCAATTTGGGAAATTACTGGAGTGCCTTCGGGTTATCCCTGCTTACTACCGGGACGTCGAAATATCAGTAACGGACCTACACACTATCGGACATTCGAATATAAGGGCTTAAATATATAGGAGAGTCGGTCTGATATAAAATCTTGAAGAAAAGTAGCCTGGGTTTCGTAAATTTGGAAAATCGTACCAGTAGACATTTTATCGCGAAACTTTCTTTTCATGCATTCTCAAATTATCTTTTAGAGTTCAACTTTTCTATGTTTTTGTCAAAACATTCGTTCGCTTTTTAACATAACAATGAAGAATGAAGGTACCAATGATAGGTAGATCAGTTATAAAGTACAAACGATGTCGATTTTAATAAATTCAATGCCTTTTTTTTTCAATCGATTCTATAATATATTTGAAATAGGAACCAAAATAAAACCACGAAAAAAGAAAACACGGGGAAATAAAACATAAAATCAAAAACAAAGAACGCGCCATGTTATTGTTTCGAAAGCCAAAACAAAACAACACAAGATTAACGACTGATGTGTTACCATTAGGAAATTCAACATTACCTTGAACCTTTGAATTAAAGTAATGATAAAGTCATTTTTAGAGAAGACTGGTGGTGAAGAGATAAATGTATCAAATTAATGAAGATTAATACAGACGGATTTGCCCATGCGACCACGAGTATTTTAAGCGATTTTTGTCTTAATCTACCGCTTTTGAAATCCCCCGAGCGATTGTATCAAATTAATAAAGACTAATACATTTGTACTTCAAAGTACAGGTTAATATGCGAAACTTTAAAACTGAAAGACTGAATGGGTCCCAGAAAATTGTGTCACCACATGTCATAAGTATCCATAATATTGCGGGCCGCCGCAGCGGCCCGCTATATTTAATACGTGGTGAGTAAAAGATGCATGGAGACTTAAACACTAGATCGAATATATGCGTCTCTCACCCTTGAACAACTGAGGTAATTCTGAGATGAAAACTGGACGCAGTCAATTTTTTTGGAAAAGCAAGATATGTCGTTCGTTTCATAGAGGGCGCAATCTACGCCGATAAAAATAGAAAAAGCGCTTTTCACGTTTCAGGCGCAATCTACGCTGTGATAAATGGAAATATGATATATAATTTCCACTTATACAGCCTTTGACATTATAGAAACGAAGTGCAGTTGACTGAATATTCTTCGATTGCTTTTTTAAATATATATGATATTATCTTAGCAAATTTTTTCCCTTGTATAAGAAACTTGTCATCGTCATGTATTGGTAGGGACATTAGCATGCATACTTTTGTATAAGTGTACTTTTACGAATCCAAGAGTTCGAATCCCACCGACACCCATTTTTTAAACTTTTTTTCTGCTGTTTTAATTATCATATTTTGCTTTTAAACCATTTAAGAATATTTTACGGCAAATAATCATAAAAATCTTCATTCATGTCAAATTAATACGGATAATGGTAATGAAAAATTGAGACGTACCAGGAACGGTATATAGGGCATTCTTGGACATACTGTATAAATATTATTTGATAATAGTAAATTTTCGATACTTGAGGTCAGTTAGTAGATGTGATGTCGTGTCAATTTGCTTGTTCATCCAGAACTGGATACCTCGAGATCTTTTGGGGCCATGCCTCAACATCAACCATCACCACCAATTTCCAAAATATTTACATGGCATTATTGTTTGTTGGCCCGTTGTGATACTTTGTATCACAGTTTTTCTTGTCTTTTATATGGTCTTCACCGCACATCGAAATTAAAAAAAAAAACCGCATATTCGTATGCTTTAAGAAATTAATGTGTCCTGTCTGATACTCCTTGAACTGAGTATTAGTATCATTCCTATATTCCAAATAAAAGTAAATTCGATCCGTATATAACGACTCCGGATATCGCGACAGTCCGGATATAAGGAACAAATCATATGGTCCTGATCCTTTCTGATTTTATTTGAAAATGCTTTATCGATGTAACATACTTCGGATGATACGGGCAAATTTAAATAATGCCATGCGGAGTTTACTGTATGCCGAATACAAATGTGTTTATTTATGCGTGAAATGTATAAAATTACGAATACGTGACTATTCAATTATGATGCAAGGTTTATTCTGATTTTTTGTGGCGTTTATTGAACAGAAATCGTTTCGAAAGATAAAGAAGATATCTCTATTAATACCGGATGCTGTTGAGAGTTTAGACTGGCGGTGACTTCTCTGCCTTAGGTTGTAAACAACAAAGCCTAGTTTTTAAATAAAATATAGTTGTTTTTCCCCCACAAAATTTTCGCATAATTCCGCTTTAATTCAACAATGAGAACCGTTAAACATTTTGGCCAGTTTCTGATTCCAGCAATAAGTTTAGCAAAATGTATTAGAGCAGAAACGTGTTGAATTTGACATGGTACAGTTGACGTGGCACAGTTAACATGGTACAGTTGACGTGGTACAGTAAACATGGTACAGTTGACATGGTACAGTTGATGTGGTGCAGTTAACATGGTACAGTTTACGTGGTACAGTTAACATGGTACAGTTGGGAATGTCATAACGATACTAATTTTATACACTCGGTTTACGTCTTTCTTTATCAGCGTACTCGTAGCTGAAGGAGGTTATTCATAAGACGTACCTAATAAAACTGACGACGGATTAACGTCAATGACCATGTTGTGCCAGTTCTGAAGTCTTGATGTTTTGTTTTCTTTTCCTTTTTATTTCAAAAAGATATTTATACCAAAAGTAGATTCTTTCTATTCTTAGTAAAAACACTAAGTAGAACTCGTGTGTCTCTTTCTCTAGAAAAGGGACTATTATAATAGAGTAGTAAAATGTTTATATATAGAGCACAGCAAAATAAAAAAGACATTTCGGATTCTCCGCAACAAACAGCTATGTTTATCAGTCATTCAGGGGCGGTTCTCGACGCGATTGTCATTATCTAATACAGTGCTATTTGGTACCACATTGTCATGGATACAGCGGCTAAGAGGTAATGTCGACAATGATGCCGGATAGCACTTGAAAACAAAAATTATATACAGTATAGATATGAATGTATCGCCTCAGAGTATCTCCTCTTTTAAAAAATCATCATATTTAAATACAGAAATCTAGATTGACAATCTTCGAGAAAGTCTGCTACATTTTTTATATCAATGAAGGAAGTTGTTTTGATCATGCCAGTAGACGCGTTCAGTGGCTGTCAATTCTAAGGTAAGAGTCGAATAAAATTCAATAAAGAGCATAGTTTTCGATGTTTTACTGATGTTCTTTTGCAAACTGTTTTCCATACAACTAGGCATTTTTACGAATTTGCAAAATGCTGTCAATTTATAACTCTTGACAGACTGGCTTGACTAAAAAAAAAAATTGGCATGAATGTGTATAAGAATAGAATACAGTTCAAAATTGATTTCCGGTACAAACCATTAAATATTGAGTAAGTTCAGAGCTACAAATATTACTAGAATGTAGTTTCACAGACTCAGTAGCTTAATGTGAAGAAAGGTACTCAAAAGGTAACTCTCTGTGTATCAAGGTCTACAGTGACATTTTTGTTTTCAAATTGAAATATCAAAAAACTATGTTTAACGTCTATAGTTTTATTCATAAAATATGATTTCCACATACATGGCATAAGCAATAAAGTTTCAATACTACATTTTTTATAATTGTAAATTGCATGAAGCATTTTATTTGCAAACGTTTATGAAGATTTAAATATTTGAGAACAACATGTTTTTCTTCATATATAACAATCGGAATTTGACTTAAATTAACAATTCAAAAGATTATGTGGAAACAAAAGAGTTCATGTATATAACTACAACTAATTCATAATGTCGGATCCGGTGCGTAGTGTTTGCTGTCAAGACATCTAGGTCTGTTCCTGTTGTTATGACACACGTCTTATCATCATTCTAGAGCTCTTTAGCTTGTTCCACACATCAAAGGTATACCATGAACCATATCCATTCAGATCAGCATAGTAACATTTTCTAGGGATATACCACCAACCGCCCTGAAGTTGTACACAGAATACATTAGGTATTCATATAACCATGATGTAATGAAGCTTAAATGTAAGTCTAAATATTCTACCTAACTGCAGCAACATGTGAGTGTAATAAAGTTAGTATATATGGTCTACCACGCGCAACATGTGAGTGTAATAAAGTTAGTATATATGGTCTAGACTCGTTAGGATTTGACTCAGCAATTTGTATCAACATTGAGAAGGGTAAAACTATCCTGATCTTATATCAGAAATTAATGCAACACCTGATATATACATTTGAACAATTCACACATTCCTTCGTAGCTATGTGACCTCTGACCTTTCTACGTCAGTTTGGACACGAGTTTTTAAATTTATAATTTACACACGTCTGGACAATGCAATTAACTTCTCAGATAATTATACGTACATAACTGTATGTTGCAGCACATTGAAAGTTTGCGTCACCATCGTTATCACGGTCTTTGGTTGAAAACGGATGGTTGTTATGGTAACTGAGGGAGTCTCCCGCTGCAATAGAACCAGCAGGAGCGCCTGTGTATGATCCAATGGACAGTGCGTAGTTTGTAGATGAAGCTCCAATACTGAATGACTGTGCGAAAAAAGTAGATGCAAACTGTCATACAAGCTATAGCCTTTCATAAAATGTACACTTCCTCTATGTCTTTGCACTATCAACAGAGTAAAAAAGGAAAACTTGGAAGTTTTACTTTTAATTACGTCTACGAAAACGGTTGTGTAGTGTAACATATTTTGTAACAAGAAAAGATATCATCACATTCTACGCTAGTTTATAAGATTTGAATATACTCTAAAGGCTGTTCAAGTTAAACAAGTGATATTATGGCACATACCTGATACATCGCGATACCTTTTCGACCATCTTCACTTTCTACTTCTATGCGTAATTCGTATGTCCCTAAAATGTACATATTACATCAATACAGTAACTGCATTAAACATTAAAACGGGCACTGCATTTACATGAATACTTTCAATGCATTTTATCATGCTGGCTAATCATATTTGATACAATTTAAATTATATGAAAAAGTGCGAAGTAATTTTACAATGTGGAACTAAATGAATTGCTTGTATTCTGTAATACGGTTAAAAGCAAACAGGTATGAGACTGGGTCTCCCTAAAAAGTGACTGGATCTCCCTAAAATAGCAAACAAGCATGTTACTGGGTATCCTTGAAATGGCAAACAAGCATGTTACTGGATTTTTTAAACTAGCAAGCAAGCATGTTATGGGTCTCCCTAAAATAGCAAAGTATGTATGAACTGGGTTTCTTTAAAGTACCAAACAATCATTTCACTGGGACTCCCGAAAATAGCAAACAAACGTGTGACTGGGTCTCTCCAAATAGCAAACAAGCATGCGACTGGGTATCCCAAAGATAGCAAATAAGCATGCGACTGGGTATCCCAAAGATAGAAAACAAGCAGCGGCTGGGTCTCTCTAAAATAGCAAAGTATGTATGAACTGGGTTTCTTTAAAATACCAAACAATCATTTCACTGGGTCTCCGAAAATAGCAAACAAGCGTGTGACTGGGTCTCTCCAAATAGCAAACAAGCATGCGGCTGGGTATCCCTAAAGATAGCAAACAAGCATGCGGCTGGTTCTCCCCAAAGATAGCAAACAAGCATGTGGCTGTGTTCTCAAACAAGCTGCGGCGGGGTATCAAAAAAAGCAAACAAGTATGTGGCTGGGTCTCCCTAAAGTTGCAAACAAGCATGTGGCTGGGTCTCCCTAAAGTTGCAAACAAGCATGTGGCTGGTTCTCCCTAAAGTTGCAAACAAGCATGTGGCTGGTTCTCCCTAAAGTTGCAAACAAGCATGTGGCTGGTTCTCCCTAAAGTTGCAAACAAGCATGTGGCTGGTTCTCCCTAAAGTTGCAAACAAGCATGTGGCTGGTTCTCCCTAAAGTTGCAAACAAGCATGTGGCTGGGTCTCCCTAAAGTTGCAAACAAGCATGTGGCTGGGTCTCCCTAAAATTGATATTGACAAGCATATCATTTGCCCTGAAATATACCACTGCATCTGGCTAAGTTATTCTTACACGATTCAAACAGCATGTGGCTTCAATAAAGTTTTTTGGTCAGGCCAGCATGGGCGGTCTCTAGAAGTTGAGACAAGCATTTTTATTTCCGGTCCAACTTTGACATAATAAAAAAGTAATTTTGTGATTGGAAACAATCAGTATAATTGTCGAAACATCTTGAGTTATACCTGAAATCAATAACAGAAGTGCATTTCTTTAAAACAAGTAATTTAAAGAAATAACTGCACAAATGTAGTTACTATGGATAGGCCATACAACGAAAAATAATTCTGCACTAAGAAAGAACGAAGAAACGATAGGTAGCTTAACCTTGCTTTGTAAGTCTGTACATTTTCTCAAGACCGAGCCAAAAGTCGCTCGATTGCCCAACTAATCCGAAGCCTGATGAATACTCCTCCCAGCTCCTGTAGAAATTGGAATTTATGCCTTCGTTATCTGCACTGATCTGTCTTGACTGGATGACTGTCCATCCACCACCTGCTTCCATGTCACACAATGCAATAATACCTCCTAACCCATCTTCATCATGAAAAATATAAGTATCGTATTAACACATCTCTATTTTCCAAATGGTGCATACAGGCAAGTAGTAACTTATCATCGTTCCTGGGAAGGACTAGTGGTAGACGCCATTCTTCACCTTCATATATACGTCTGATTATCGACACTAGAAGTTTCTATTCAGTTACCATGTAGAATGAAAACGATTTATAAACACAGATAACATTGCTATTCTCGTCATCAGTTTTCAATGCTACACATAGTAATATATTTACACTTCCTACAGAAAACATAATATTTTAAAGACCTTTTAAAAAATTTTGTTTTCAAAATTCATTGAATAGTTGTAATAAAGTGAAGATAATACCTTGCGGAGTTATAATTTGCCGTCCAGTAACCACTACTCTTCCTCTGTTATAGATGTCCGTGCAATCAATGTAAGGACCAAGAGCAGCTGGTGGAGTAGGTGGTGCTGCAGTTGCTGCAGGTGTCGGAGTTGTGAGAGTGTTTAAAGAGGCGAGAATTGTCATTTGATTTGCTACAATTAATCGTAATAGATCTAGAATCTGTTGAAATATGTTCTGACGTTTTACCCGGGATTTGGCTATTCCTACAAAACAGAATCAACAATACATGCATAAAGTAATGTTAGTCTGAAAGAAGTTTCAATTTTCAAATGAAAACAAATAAAAAAAAACACAGACAAAATTACCAGGCGAGTGCATCATTTGGAAAATATATCCATGTATCTTTTAATCGAATATCGATGATTTATCCTTATCTGCTTCCTACGAAAATTAACTCTACGTGCATCTATCCGAAATGGCACCTTATCTGAAATGGCATCTAAATCTTACTCTGTTACTGTATTTAATTTTTCTAGATGCGAGGCTGCTCCGCATTTGCAAATATCCCTGACAGCTAATGATATTTTGATCAATATATGTATACGGTGTTATGTTATGTAAATACAAATCGTATTACATATTCTACACTATATATCATAAATGTTAATTTAAAGTTTATTTAAACAAAAAGATAAATAAGTAAATGATTAGTTAATTAATTATTAGTTAATAAATGAATTCATAATAGAAGCAAATTACTGAATTAATTAATACACAATAGGCAATTCATTAATAATAATAAATTAAAAAATACTTTTCAGCATATTGCAAAAAAGTTTATGTGTTGGAAGTTTTAGCGAGGAAGTTTCGTTTTACCAACAAGCGGACCTCTGTCATAAGTAATAATCTCAACAACAAATTGGATAATAGTTCCTAATTCTTTAACGGTCTACTGACTTAATGCGCTTTGACATTTTAAGTTACACTAATTTTTATGGCATTTTTCTTTTAATTCATGTTTTCTTAATCATTTTGTAAATTCATAAGTCTTACTATTAAACTTACGTAAATGAAAATTTTAAATATGAATGCAGATAAACTATATGCTTATATAATATGTTGTCAAAATGAAAAGCCATCTCGAAAAGTAAAAAGAAACAACTTGGAGAAAATATAGTGTAGCATCGTAGATCTATTTAATTAGATAAAGCTTACCGGTATCCCCGTCTGCCAATGTGTCTCCCTCATCTGCCGAAGCTAGGTTAAGCAGAAGAACAAGGAGAATTGCGAACAGTAGTGATTTAACCATCACGAATAAACTGCATTTGCCTTTGAAATGTTCAAGTTCACGTCACCCAGGTAATGATGCAGATATGTGCAATGTGAATGTAGATATATCTGTAGCGAATTAATAAACCAGCCAATCAAATCGTTTTGGGGATTTTTGTTTTATTTTAACGTTTCCGTTTTGAAATGATCTAATTCGAAGATTGTAGCCTTTACCTGTAACCAACCGTTGAAGATGTCTACATCCTACAGCAAGGCAATAAAATCCCCTACACAAAACCACCGATATTGTAGTTGGCTGGTACCAGTTGTGGAACGTCGCGTTTCGATGTTTCGTTCCTAGACAGTCAAGTTGGTTTTAACTGCACATAACGTTTTTACATCAATATTTAAATAAAAATCATTCAAAGCGATGCACACAAAGTACAATTATTACCCGGTGAAATCATTGATAATGTAGGAACATATGTTTGTGGAATAATTATGTCTACAGTTTTCATCTCAGAAGTAGGAACATATGTTTGTGGAATAATTATGCAAACGGGCGTATCATATGCGTCCATTCGTGATAAACAACGAAACCTGTGTAACGTGCTTCCTATATTGTGCTAAAATTACCCTAACGTCAATGCTATAATTTAGTCTAAATGCGTTTTGGGAATTTTGGAATTGCAACTGCTGGTAAACTACAGCTGAAAAATTAATTTGTCAATTTTGACGGAGAAAACTAACTGTTTTATGTCATACTTAATTACTATCCTGAAAAAATAAGCTGTGTTTACATTGCAAAATATATCTAGACATGTATACCAATCAAATAATTTCTATACTAAGTAATGATAATAATAGCAATAAACTTTTTATTTATTATGCGGACTTTTGTGGAGATGAAACGTTATTTTCTTGGTAATAAATGATTGCGGGCCGCAGCGGCCCGCTATATTTAATACGTGGTTAGTAAAAGATCCTTGGAGACTTAAGCACTTGATCGAATATATGCGTCTCTCTTCATTGAAAAATTGAGGTACTTCTGAGATGAAAACTGTAGACACATTCTATTTTTCTAGAAATGTAAGAGTTGTCGTTCTTTATATAGATTTGTTTATAAGGTTATTAAGTTGAAATTCTACCAAATAACGAAGTTTTGCTTAAGACGTGGTTTTGCAGCTGATAAACATTTAACCCAGTTACTTTTTGCCTCGCACATTACATTCCACAGACCGTGCAGCTCTTCGCTTCACCATTCCTTTCGTACATTTGTTTTAAACAAGGAGTCACGTGACTCCTTGTTTTTTGTAAGGTCAATTTTGAAAAACGAGTAATCAGAAGCCCGGACAGCTTCATCAGCTATAGACGTCCAATTTCGCCTGCAGAGTACATGTAGATCGACATTAGCTAAAACGGGTGGGTACTGTGTTTGCGATCATAACTTAAAATGGGTTCAAAGTCATTTCCGATGCCTTAATGCTGTAAATCATTGTAATACTAATGGTGGTAAAATTCAAAATATTTTAATTACTACGCCTTCAGGCAGTCATGTACACTTAATCGAGAGTGCATACAGTTCGCGTTTACATATCAGCGACTGTGTAAACAACTCATTCTGCAATTTATAGGGCAACTATCAATACGAACTTTATTAAGTATCTCCCTCACTCCAAAATCAGCCAGTTATAACAAGAAATATTGTTTTAAAAAAAAATAAACGGCGTATACATATATACATAAACATCGTTTCGGAAATCACGTGATCAAAACGGTCGTATTTTATTCACGCGCTTCCATTCGTAACATTTGAATGGTGCAAAATGTAGTTCAAAAGTCTGGACGAAAAAATGGTTAAAGAACACTAAATATTTTGTGAAGCCTACATAAGTTTCAAAGTATTATAGGTTGTAAAAATAAGACTGGGTTTTATATTTAGCTATTTTTAAGGATTAATTACGGTAATTGAAACTGTAGCGCTAATAGACTACTTACTACACGGGTGGTCCTTACCACCACAAAAGTGATGAAAGGAAACTGTGAGGTAACGAGTGGTAGGGTTGTGAAAAATCAACTAAAATGTGAGTTTGAGTTCTGTAAGTTTACTGTTAAGATCTTTAAATGAAGAACTTTAAAAAATCGGGGAATGGAGTTGCGAGTAGAAGTATTGAGACAACCTGTTGCATGCTCATAAGTTTGGGACAATCTCGATTTGCCATAACCAAAATGAAACTATCCGACGTTATATTTGGTCCCATATCCCGGTTTTCCAAATCTAGCTGAGATGCCATGTCTGACTGCATTCACGAAGTAAGCATTTCTTGTTAAAGGGTGATTCGGCGAGTAAAAAGATTTTTTGCAAATGAGGGATGGGTTGCCATACATTGCTTTAGAAATCTCTTTACATGTAAATGGGTATAAAAAGTGTCCGTCGGAAGGAGATGAAATATAATTTCATTAACACATGTATACCTTTATTGTTAACAAACAGTTTTTGACACTGGAAATTTAGTTGCCATGACGTACACTTAAGAAAAAAATGCTGCATTTGTTTTTTCATGATTTCAGGTCAATCATCGTTATTGTAGGAGTTCAACCATAGGTTCACCAAGCGGGCAGTTTACCTAACATCGTCCTCGGAAGAACCAGTACTTGGCTCTGAATCTCCTCAAGACACTGTCAACTTCCCAAATTAAAGAGACAACGTCCGAAGCTACAGTGATTTCGAGTCAGCGACTCTAAACGCTCGACCACGGAGGCGGATCTGGCTGGACATCATTATGAAAATATGATCTGCTATATATGTTTTATGATGTTAGTATATGTCCTTTACGGAAGCATAAATGCACCACCATCTAAATCTCAGGTTTCATGAAAATTTAGTGAAATAATAGAGGATTTTACGAAAAGTGCTGAGTAGGTCGTTTTACGTTTTCCTGAAGAATGTGTCATAAACAAAGCTGGTTAAATGCAATTTACCAGCGCGTTTTCCATATAAACATATAGGGAAAGCCTGTATTTTATTTTACGATAAAATACAGCACGTTTTTCCAAGGACGACGTGCCTTAAATGACGAACGACGTGACGTATGTAAACAAGCGCGTCCAATCGTATCTCGCGTTTTAAGGTTACAAGATGACACTACGCGTTAAAAAAGTTCGGGATTGTTTTCAAAGAAAAAACGTGTTAGAATCGAAAAAAAATGTTCCCTATATTTTATCATTGAATAAAATACAGTCAGTCATTGGATGCGAAAAATTAAATCACTCGTGCTACGCACTCGTGATTTAATTACTACGCATCCAAATTCCTGACTATATTTTATTCAACGATAAAATACAGGGAGGCATTTATTATTTCTTAATTTAAATGCACTCCATTTTACTCCGCCAAAAGGTCTCAACATAACTATGTTTTACCTTGAGGGATTTTGAATACATTAAAAACAACAGCAACATAATGTGTTATTAATGAACTGTAGTGTGATTAAAATAAACAGAAGTAACCAAAAGAAAGTACTGTAAACGAAGTATTGACACAAAGGATCACTCTTTGTCTGTAGTAGAAAAATCCCCTTGTGCTCATTTCGCAGTTAGTTTCTTGTTTTCAGCATTTTCAGTGCTTTGATTTTATTTATACGGCTTAACTTTATCACAAAAGCTTGGCAGATTTGTTTCATTTGATGTGATACCTTTACATAATGTTTCAAAACGATTATCAACAACACATTGTTCATTTTCATTTATTTGTAAAATATCAAACTTCTGCATAACCTCAAATGGTATATTTCGAGTATCATATACTGTTTTGTCTTTTTTTCAGCATAGTCCAGCTTCTATCTTTGTTTAAGGACAAAGTTTCTTTATAGGAAAAAATGCATATCAAAACTGAATGATCCGGCATACTTTTATCATCTGTCCCTGAGCTAGCCAAATCAGTCACTCGTATAACCGTGAAATCTGAAAGAAGGCAATATTTTCATAGGGTACAGCAATATAGTCTACCAAAGAAAGATCTTTACTTGAGATACAAGTAGAATCATCATTTTATCTAGTCTTGTCATTTAATACACAGCAATTACTGTCGATAAGAAAATTACAAACAATTTCACCATATGCATTTTTTGTAAAATCTACTACATTTCATTCTGGTAGAAAATCAACGCCTTCAATAAAATCTGGTAGGTCTGCTATTCTTGAATTAATGTCACCGCAAATACAAAACGGTCATAATGTTTGATATTCAAAAATACCTGTCAATAATAATTCATAAAAGAAATCATTTCGAGAAAATCCCATTGGAGGTAAAAAGCAAACACATATATTAAAACTTGTATCGCCATATAAAAGTTTAACATTTACCAATAAGATACATTCATAGTCATCATCTAAAATACTGACACTAACTTCTAACATTGACTGTTTTACATGTAGGCATACTCCACCTGACCCATTTCTAGCATACCTATGTAGCTCTTTTCTGTTATTACCATAAAATACATAATCATCAACACTCAGTTTACAACCATTTTTCAAGTGCGCTTCTGCAACTGTCAGAATATCTAATTTAAGATCATATAAACAGCCAGTTCTAAAAATACAAATATCTGTTAAAATATTGTCACCCCATCAATTTACATTTCAAAACTCTATTTTACCTATCTATTATAATTTCTATTTCCATTACCACTATATCTGTCTGAGTTATAACAACCAGAGTTTCAGTAAAAATCAGTTTGATTGTCCGAGTAATATCGACTTCCACCTTGCTGTTCATTACCACGACTTCTATCATACCGCCTTGTTCTTCTGACGATTCCCATCACGAATAGTTTGCCCATTACTGTTGCAATGGTTGTTATCTTAACTAGTGTAATGTGGGTT
The DNA here is from genome assembly GCA_022818135.1 of Saxidomus purpurata. Lineage (NCBI taxonomy): Eukaryota > Metazoa > Mollusca > Bivalvia > Venerida > Veneridae > Saxidomus > Saxidomus purpurata. The sequence goes on along the minus strand of JAFMSR010000016.1, from coordinate 24,726,668 downwards.
ACTTTTATGATTTTTAATGTTATCACTGCGTCTACTATTACTACCATTCCCCCCATTCGAGTTTTATTGCCACCCTTGGTTATTGTCCGTACTGTTTCTGTCAGAATACATCGCAAATCGCCATTATTACTTAAAAGAGAGAGAGAGAGAGAGAGAGAGAGAGAGAGAGAGAGAGAGAGAGAGAGAGAGAGAGAGAGAGAGAGAGGTAATTCTGAACTTTCTAAAACGATTGGTCATTATTAGAGCTTAGTAAAAGCGTCGTGCATCCGTTAAATATGATCAATAGTGACAACGGCAGATATCTTTTGTAAATGTAGGAATATTGTAGCTACATAAGCTGGTTCATCTCTTGTTGTAGCCATTAATTCATTAATCGTAAACACAATTCTTTAGAAAAGTCAAAGCTTTTTCGATTAGATTGAAAAAGCAAGTCTATAGATCTATTATTACCGTTTAGATAACAAAAGTTCAATATTTTTCGTAAATATGTAATACTGGAGATATCAGTGTTCTCTACAACAAGATCAAATCAGTCATATGACAAAATCTTTACCAAGGAATTTTAAGTGTTTCCTCTTGTTCAATCAATACTTAAACTTTAATCCATAGCAGTAACACTTTGGAGTCATCGATAATGTCAGTGGAGAGTACGACTGGGGAACTGATGTTTAGAAACAACTTAACTTAAGCCGGTTGATGTCACATAATACAATTAGTCGATTGACTATTTATTTATTGATTATATACATGCAGTTCTTTAGAACGCTTGCATCTTGTTACCAGGTTCTAGACATACCACAATTAATACCAGTAAGCATTTTTAAAGAATACATTACACAAAGACAGTTCCATGACAGAAAATATCTTATTTATTTAGTATTGGGATCAAACAAAGTACAATATTATTATATAGTACATTTTACCTTTGACTCAATTTCCGTTAGTGACGGAACCTGACGAAAGCTGACATTTAAGTCTCAAAAATCTTTACACTTGTTTTTCTTTTGCAGTATGTTCAGAAAGTATGTACACCCGAACCTTTACAATCTTTATAACTTTGAAACAAATGATGGAGCTTATGGTGACAAAGATAGATAGGATGACAAATATATTGAGGATATCTGTTTGTTTAGAGTGGATATGGAATATCTCTCATCGAGAAATGATACATTTTCGCGAGCGGAAAGCGCGAGTTAAAATGTTATAATTGTACCACTTGAGTTGAAATATATTCCATACCAATCCAAAACAAACAAATTTTCTTTTTATTTTATGCTAACTATTAAAATAAAAGCTAAATTATGTCTATGCACCACTGAAAAAAGTAGTTCCGGTAGACCTATATCACCCACACTGTGACTGACACTACATTTCACGGATATCACACAGTATTTCATTAGTTAGCATAAAATGAAATAAAATATTTTGCCCATTCTTATTTTTTTAACAAAGGCTTACTGCTAGAGCTAAGCCATAACAACTGAACCAGTATGACCCTTGACCTTGACCTAAATACATAATTTTGTTATTTTGATATGACATTGAAAAAGTGTAATCTATGGTAAACTCCGGAATAAAACTGTGCCGAATGTATTTAAAAGACATGTAAAACTATCCATTATATAATATTGAAGACTTTTACCTGAATGTGTGTTTCCCAAAAAGATGTGTCATTTATAGTGACATTATGCGCATTTTTTTTTCAAGTTTAAATCCAGCTGAAATAGGTTTGTGTATAAAAGGGTAGAGGAAATAATAACTTTTAACCCAAACCACCAAACTCTTCCTGCTACCAGTACGAAATAATAACTTTCCAAATATTACTTTTCCTATTTTGACTAGGTAGTCTTTTTTGAAAAAAACAACTGCATGCAGGAGTTGCTTCCCATCAACTGCCGAAATCTCTACAAACAACAACAAAAACACGAGGGAAAGGAGCTATTATTTCATTTGTCCGATTTTTTTTATTTCTAAAGCACCAACTTCAAATACTAAATGCGGCATTATCATTAATTTAACACATTGAAATGCACAGCAACCGAAAATTAATTTTATATAAAATTGTCACCAAAAATACACTATGTGCAATGAGATGCGCATAATGCCACTTTAAATATATCGAATGAAAAGGGAGAAGGATTGATTTTTATTTATTTGTGTAACAAACAAATTTACTTACCGTTTTCCGATGCCTATTCCTGAAAGTAGCTCCGGCACGTCAGTCAGCATATAATCCCAAATTATGATTCTTCATTTGAAACCATATGGCCATTGCAGACATGAAAGTTGTATTGTTTAAATATATAATGTTATAAACTCATGCAGCATTAGCTAAATTTTGTAAATATAACTAAAGTAAACTGTTTTCGAATAAGAACCGCGGATGTATTTCATTTTACAATGATGCGTAAAAATAAGGGACGATTTACTATATATATATATATATATATAATATATATACACCCTATAGAAATAGTTCCGATTTCTTAACCCGCCGGCCATTTCTTAAACCTTGTGCGGAAAGAAAACATATGTTTTGGAGTTTCTGTGACAACAAAATGTCTAACCCTGATCGTCATTTTAAAGAATGAAATATTTTGAACAGCCAGGATATTTACGCGCATGTTTACACATTCTCTTTTTTACGATTATATCCATCCATTCATAAATTTTATTCAAGGGACGTAATTATAACTTTCCTTATTGCTGATATGTTTATTCTAGGACTTGGCGCGAGATAGTCTGCGTTCCTACATGCATTAGAAACATGCGTGAGCACCTGAAGCAGAAAACAAATGTTAGGATACGTTAATGTCCATGGTTAAACGATTTGTTATATTTCATAGGTGGTGATTGTTTTAAGTAGAAGGCAATTTACCCTATATTCGACTGTAGGCCTCGTTATCTTGAAACGCATCGAATGAGCTATTTTGTTAAAATACATATCAATGACTTTGAACATCGTTACTTCCTGGTCTCAACCATATTCGTTCTATAAATGTATATTGTGGCATTATAGATACGCATTATTACTTTGTCGGTCCGTACAATAAATTGATCCCCTTATTGATCGGTGCTATTGCCTGCTCGTTTGTGTTATTGAAGCGCCCTAACTACTAACTAGCTGCTCGATCAGTGTCTGATTTTAGACGTGAACTTTGGTGAAAACATTTTGGGGGGGGGGGGGGGGGGGGGGGGGGGGGGGGGGGGGGGGTGGTGGGGGGTCTATTTTTTTTAAAAAAAAAAAAAAAAAAAGAATTTTTTTAAAAATATATTTTTTTTTTTTTTTTTTTTTTTTTTTTTTTTTTTTTTTTTTTTTTTCTTTTTCTCTTTGAAGATTACAGACTGAAATAGCCGTCACAACAAAACAAACAACAAATATTTTGAATACACAAACAAATCCAGCGTTTTCAGCGCTTTGATTCATTTGTTAAATCATGTGGACATGAAGACAAAGCAATTACGTATATATGTTATGAAACATAACAAGTGTTTCATACATTTATCAGGTTCACTTGAACGATCAGCAAAGAATGTCAATTCTTGATTTGTGTCGGGGTTATAACATTAATTCTAGTAATTTGTCTTGTCGCTGCCTAGACTTCACTACACTTTTTATTTGTTTATATCAAATATGTGAAGCGCTATAATGGTATATGTCGTGCTCTGTGAAAGAGAGAATAAACTTTGCTTCTAAACTATTTCAGTTTCGTAGATAATGATTTAAACATATATAGTAACCATGAATTTAGACTTGTATTGTGTGACATCGGACGATGAAAAGTTTAATTCTTGAAATTTAGAAAGAAATGCAATATGTGTCTATTTCTATCTGAAAAGAAAATTTTGCTTCGAAGACTGCCTTATATACAGACACGGCTCAAATAATTTGTTGACTAAACATTTACCCCAGATAGAATTTAATAACAGCTTTTATTGTAGATTTCTCTGGATGTGAAATCACTATATTTATATTTTCACATTTCTGCTTTGCCTTTTCAGCATGCGCTAATTTTTGTACATACATTGTTTCTAGATACTTGATAACGTACCTTGAAGTTCTGGAAAACATGTTCGCCGAGTCACTGTATTGGAAATGTTTGAACATTAAATATAACTCACTTCTGCTCTTTTAAAATGAAAATGATTTCTCGATATTAACATGATCATTGCAATCAATGTCAAGCAGAGTATATAAAACTTGTGAAGGGAAATGTAGTGTAGGGAGTTATGTATATGTAAGAAAAGAAACCATTCAAAGTAAAAAGGCACGAGACGAGAGATAATTGACAATAATGTTCAGCCAACGTAAATTACGTAATTCGTAATTGCTAAGCGATGTCGCTGTATTGATGTGGACTCTAGTCTGGTTCTTACTGAAAATCACTTTTTACAAAAAGAGATTATCTTTTGTTGATTAGTGATTCTCTTTCTCCGTTAACAAAGGAATTTTCCTTCCGGCAACAAGAAGACTAAATGATATTGCTACTATAGAAATTTAACTCCGTTTGTTTTATGTTGTCAGTGCACTTGCTTTATAACCAATGTTGTGCTCAAATCCTGTGTAGTATTCAAAAGGGATTTCTCCTTTTTATTTTGGTCTTCCTCACAGAAAAGCTTTCCATTAATATTATTAATATTATTATCATTATCATAATTATAAATATTTTTATTATCATCATAATTATCATCATCATAATTATTATTATTATTATTATTATTATTATTATTATAACTATTATTATTATTATTATTATTATTATTATTATACGCCCAAAGAGACGTATAATGTTATGTCTATTTTGTTATGTTATTCCTATTTCTCCAAATAGTCTACAACAAAATCCAGTTCTGAAATGTAAGAAACAATATGTTTTTATATTCCATTTATTTATCATTTTCTTGATTATTGATAATAGACGGGTGGCTAACTCTCCCCACCACCACAAAATGAGGTGCAAAGAAATTGTGGGGAGCACACTTACGAGGTGGTGGTGTTCTACAAAATAAACAAGAAATGTGAGTATGATTTTTGTAAATTTTGTTTTAAGGAATTAACATGTCAAGAGACTTGCAGTATGTACAACACCACCGGGCCGACGTAACGTCCGATGTCCGTCAAACATTGAATAATTGCCATCTTTCTAAATTGCATATAAAATTAATACCATTTGAAAAAGAGGAAATACTCATTTTGTAAATACAAGCAATTTCATTACCACAGTATTTTTGTGAAATATTTACCGTTTATTACATTAAAATGCGAAATTTAGCTAAAACCGTTACACACAAAGACATACAACTTATAATAATCTGCTGACACAGTGAGTGTTGTAACCTTCGAAACAATATAACGTTTTAGAATATGGATAAATATGCATTAAAATACTGATATATGAACAACATTTTGAAAAATATAACGTTTATGTTTCTCCATTTGACAATAACTGGCAACATTACAGTAATTCGGGGGCTGTGCAACGTCGCATCTTAATGAATTTGACGGAGGACATTTTCGCTAGACAAGCCTTATTTTGTATAAAAGTATCATTTTGTTAGACTGAGCAGGCATACGGTATCATTTGAAAGAAGAGAAAAAACGCATTTTTTATAAGATGAAGAAATTTACGATAAATCATCGGCAGAATTATAATTACAGTTTTATTTGAGTATATTTATACATTTTCTTACATTTTTCTGTATGTGGACATTTCGCTAGACAATCATAAATGTAATTTTAGCCGTTTTATTCAGATATATTCAAAAAGTAAAATTATTTGTATTAATCTACATTAAAAACGCATTTCTATACTTATTTTTTTTATATAAAAATCTTTGATTTTCTTTATTTTGCATTCATTTGAACAAAATGAAAATACATCTGTTCAAAGATGTGACACTCTTCCTAACAGAAGTTTTATACATGTCTGCTCGAAGGAGCCGTCGTTCTCAGTGTGTTTGATAACGCTTCACTTAAATTGAAGGCTTAAAAGTAATTTCTGTTACATAGTAATGTACAATAACCTTTTTCCTTTATTCACATATTTTTCTTAAAATTTACTACTATGCAGTCAGAATGAATCATGTTTACGCTAGAAATTGCCAAAAACCCTCAACATCGAACGTTACGGTGGCACCACCTCCAAATCCACACCGCCTCGTACTCCATCCCATCACCTCATTTGAGAAATTGGCTGTAATTTCAATTTATTTACTCAGCGGATTGTCTGGTGACAATAAATACTTATTTTGTACATGTACTCGTATGTTGCATGTAAAATTTAATTGGAAAAACGGGATTTGGGACAAAAAAATAAGGATAGTTTAACTTTGGTTACTGAAAATCGAGATTTGCTCCACCTTATAAACGTTCTAGAAACTACAATTTATGGAATTTAGTTTCCACAATTCGTGCAAACGGTAGTATCAATATTTCTACTGGTAACTACATAGCCCGATTTTTGAAAGTTCTTCAACAAAATAATTTAAAACAAAATTTACAAAAGTCATACTCGCATTTCTTGTTTATTTGCAACCACCTCGGAAGTGTGCTCCCCACAATTTCTTTTCACCTCATTTTGTGGTAGTGGGGAGAGTTAACCACCCGTGTAATACCATTTCTTTCTTTGCTCGCAGTTTCATTAATTATTCAAGATTTTTAACACTTTGGGTTATATATCATTATTTAGGTTAATATATTGATTTTGTTACTTTTGATTCAAATATCCGTATGACACTTATGTAGCATTTTGCTGTATGTAGAAATAATTGATGATGTTTACTTTTAACGTGCAGATTTTATTTTTTTCTTTCTTTCTCTCTTTTAACTTGCTTTGCAAGATCAACGACTAAAGTTAACATTTCATTAGCGGTCTCTTATATGTATATGACATTTTCTTATTTCATGTTGGTCTTTTTCTTTCTTTTATGTCAGTTTTTGATTTGATCAAGAAAATACAGTTTAACTTTTTACTTAATGTAGAGTTTCTATATAAGATACTGTCTCTTATACTTTGGTAAAAAACCAAGTCCTTTTTATGTTATTTTTTTTTTTGATCTTTTGTTAGATGTATCGCATGGAAGGTGATTCGCCCACTGATGCTTTAACAGAATTACAGGAAAAATTCTGAAGACAAAATCTGATGTATTTTTTATTTTTTCCAAAATTCTTTTTTCATAAGGGCATACAATTTTCTCGTGTAATTTGCGTTTGAAGATTAAAGGAAACTAGTGACGAATTCATATCCATTAACCATCTTCGGTTTAATCTAAAGAACCTCAACATACTTAATTACTTTACTGTAATTTATTTGGTTACGGTTGTGAAAGAAGTTCTTACAAACATAAATTATTCGCTCTCGAGACTCATTCTAGATGGAATTAACCTCTAAGAGTGGAGGCAATGTAAAATTAATGTGCCAAGTATTTTATCAGCATTTAAGCACCATCTTAAATAAGATCCCTATAGTATAAGGTTAAATATGGTTAGATCAACACGATTCGTAGTTTAGAAAAGGAGATGTTTAAAAAAACATCTATGCCTCTCTATGAAAGCCATTTAATAAATGAGAAATGATAACGTAAGAATGTGTGATACTGATGTTTTCAACCATCAGCTGAAGAAATGATATCCTTACCATGTTTGCATAGTTTGAATGGTGCCATATCATGACAAAACATGGAAAAGGACTTTAAGCACATCCAGTGGACAAGGAAAAGAAAATTTTCAAAAAAAAAATTCTTACTGTAATCAGGGCTTTATGACGTTTTACAAAAGAAACAAAAAAATGGGTTTGTTGTTTTTCCCGTGACTAACGGGGGGGCCTTATCATGTTCACAAACGCCCCGTAGGTGAAAGCGCGAGATCCGAGTTCAAAACCTGCTCGGGTAAATATTTTTTTACCTTTTTTTTGCTCTTACACAAAGAAAAATTTGGCTGACAAATTGAATATATTTGTTTTACCCAAAAATAAAATTTACTAAGAATTTGGAGTGCAGTCGCTTTGAAGCATACGTGAGGACAGGAAACAATTTTACTGCCGTCCCCTACTCGGCCTACTGACCGACATGAGAGCATTTATATCCCCGTTTCTTCGAAGGAGGGGTTTGAAAGATTTATGTATTGAACCAAGTGATTTTTAACTCTTAGTTTGAACACTACTGTAGGACTTCTGTTGTGGATGAGTAAGACTAAGAAAATCATACATTTGTAAGCATAATCTTTAGATGTTACCTAATATGCCTTACAAGCATATCTTGATTAAAACATTTCAATATCTAATGAATTAGCAAGCACGGATGGTACTTTGCATCCCGGAGTATAGTCATTCTGTAAGGAGGGGTGACGGGGGAGGTAGTAGGTATATGGTGCATGCTTGGTTGCACCATTCCTTGATGCACATACTAATTAAAATTATATTTCTGATATTTTAACTTCGCGGCATCATGCATGATGGAACTCACTAATAGGCGTTTTGTCGTTTTTAGTAAGACAATTGTGTAACATGTTAACATTTTAGTATTACATGTGTCAATACAACGTCTCTGCATGCTGAATAAAATAGTATACTAGAATTACGTACAGTTTGTATATAATGATCTTTTTTTTATTTACAAAATATGTTTTATATTGATGTTTTTTTAAATTTATTTTCAGTACCAGAATTAGATAGACCAACATACGAAAAAACGACTACTTCACTTATTATTCAGGTTTAGAAGTGAGAAAAAACAATAATTAATCATAAAGTATGTATATCAGCTTTATTTAATATACACCAGACAATAATTGTGTATTATACTGGCATCGGTAATATTCAATGTCGGTATTTGGAAGGAAATAGTTGCCGTATTACGGTCAACATGTCTTATTATGTTAATAAAATTGAGGAATAAAAAGAACTTTGCATAAACAGCAGTTCAATGGATGTTTTTGAAAGGGAATTAACTTTAACCTTAGTTTTGTATGAAAAGATCATACGTTTGTATTTGCTCTAGACTGAGTCATGACTTCACGTGTTTCCTGTGCAAAGGAAGATCCTATTCGTAGACTGCAGAAGAAATACACCACTACCGTAACTTGCTTAAATGGCATTATACAAGTAAGAAGTTTGTTCAAAACATTTTACGAAAGTTTCAAACTCTCAATGTACTGTCTGCGTCAGGGAAAAAATGTGGCATGAAATCAATTCGGATTAAACACTATACCCTAAATACGTATTACTGACATATTCTATGTTTTAGAAAGAGCATATGTTAAATTTGTATCGGTATATTAAGTTCTATATTATCTAGCGTCGACATGCATACACATCGATAAATTAAAACCGTGGAAGGATTTTTTGGTTTGAAATTTAGACCTTATTTTTACCTTGAAACGAATTATTGTTACTTTATGTATTGTAAAATAGATAAATAAACAGTTATCATGGACGAAATATTTCATAACACAAACATTATTTCCAGTTGATAGGCCTTGTTGTACTTGGTATTGGAGTGTTTGTGAACGTCGGTGGCAAAGCTGTGGGGTCTACACTGGACTTTGTATCAGACTGGATCAGCAGACAGCTCCAGGCCGCAAGACTTGATGATATTGACACATCTAACTTTGACTTAGGTAGGTAGCACAAACAAAAATTGGCAAATCACTGTATAGAAGTGAGCATGCTGTATGTGTGCCTAAGTTGAAGGAATTTTCTTACTATATTAGCAAAGTAATAAGCAAAGAAAGGTTTCCCCTTCCTTCCAGGTCAGCTACGAAACATTTGACGGTACTGTTCTGTAAATTACTGGGCTGAATGAAACTGTTATACTGGAGAACGTGTCTGCATCGAATGTTCTCTTGTATTTCTGAAGTTCTGTCTAAGTAAATGTGGAATGAGCAAAAAACGTTCCTAAGAAAAATATTCCCATTGCACACATTGCTGAAATAACAAGATACGATAACTAGACTTATCAGTCAATATCATGTGCGTAATAATCACCCTGTAAAACATTTAAGAGTTAGCTGTTCATCAATAGCAAATAAGAAAGTGTCGTTAAAACCGCCTTAGTTAAGTTTTCATTAAAAAGGGTAGTTGGTGCAATATCAAAACCATTAAACGGGAAAATAGATTGTGAACCCATCTGTTTTATTACGGAAAGTTACTACAATGTAATGTTTGTGCAAATGTGGTAAGGAGATCTAAAGTTCATACCATTTAGATTTACTTGAACAAAACATTACGATAATGCTGAAACTGATTAATTATATATAAGCACTGAAGCTTGAATTACAACCCCTGTCGTCTGTTTGAAATATTTGTCATGGAAGCAAGTTTTTTGTAAAATCATTGTCAACTACTCGGGCCTGTTCAAGCTGAAATGAATTTTCAGTAGTCTGATAAAAGATTCAGGTGACACTAGTGAAGTGATGACCTCGCCCCTTTGTTCATGTACATATATATAACAAAACACCGATTTCAATTTTTCTGGTGCATTTAATTCAGAATGTCTGTGTTGAATTTATGGCGTTAATTTAGTCCCTCTAGCTCACCATTTCGTTGATGCTAGGAACTGAATGCACTCAGCCTACCATTGTTAGATAAAAAAAACATGTCTTATAAGTTTAACTTTCAAAGGAAATTGAATTTTTACGTCTACTTATTCTTCAATGTTTTGCTTCAGTGGGATTGCTTCAGGAATTGTCTGCGCCACTCATTGTACTTGGTATATACTTCTGCTGTTTCTCAGTATGTGGAATATTTGCTGCAAAGAAAAAAATTACCGTCCTTATCATTATGGTAAGATTCATATTTCTATTTCTATTTCTACAGAGTATTTATCCGCATTTTTTTATTTCCCCGCCATTCTAAGAATGGTGGGAGGGAATAAAGTAGGGTTTAACCACTGTGTCACTCCAGTAGATGTATGTATCGTAGCAAAGCATAAAGGGGGCAGTCTTAAAATGATAAACAAATAAGCTCTTTTTTTTTTTTTTTTTTTTTTTTTTTTTTTTTTTTTTTTTTTTTTTTTTTTTTTTTTTTTTTTTTTTTTTTTTTTTTTTTTTTTTTTTTTTTTTTTTTTTTTTTTTTTTTTTTTTTTTTTTTTTTTTTTTTTTTTTTTTTTTTTTTTTTTTTTTTTTTTTTTTTTTTTTGGTTGTGGGGGGGGGGGGGGGGTTTTTTTTTTTGGTTTTTTTTTTTTTTTTTTTTTTTTTTTTTTTTTTTTGGGGGGGGGGGGGGTTTTTTTTTTTTTTTTTTTTTTTTTTTTTTTTTTTTTTTTTTTTTTTTTTTTTTTTTTTTTTTTTTTTTTTTTTTTTTTTTTTTTTTTTTTTTTTTTTTTTTTTTTTTTTTTTTTTTTTTTTTTTTTTTTTTTTTGTGTGAAAATTTTAAATTTTTTTTTTTTTTGGTTTTGTGTTTTTCCGCGCCAAAAGCCTGCTAAATAGTTACAGGGCAAGCGAAAGAGTTGACGACCGAGAAACTGCATTTCCTGCAATTAATTTCAGTTTCATTAGGAAAAACACCTAACAAGTCATTGACACCATGTTATGAATCATAATAGGTAGTTTCTGAATATATTTTACACAAAACAACGAGCACGTTCCAGTTTAAGTATATTACAGGGAGTGAGATAATTCCATAGCTCATAGCCGTACAGATAGCTGGGTCAACTACATATTTGTACAGTTTTAAAAAAACTGCATGGGTATAAGGTTTCATAGCTTATTCCGCTCTTGGCTATATCACGAGTAGATACTCGAGTGTTTGCAAACTGTTTGAATATTGACATTCACTGAAAAATACTACTGTTACATTTAACCCCTAAATTGATTTCGTTATACACAACAACAAAACACTTGTTGGCATTACATTTAAATCTCCATTTACGAAAGTATTCGCATCATATTTGTATCATTTTGTCACCGGTATTCATCCACATGTATTCTAAGTTGTATCAATAAATCTCCCTTTCAGTCCTACTATACTGCTATACAAGGCGTGTCCTGTTTTACGCCCCCACATATTACCTTAATAAGCCTTGTGTATTAAATAACCTACCTTTTAATTATCAGAATACAATAGCTTTGACATTTATGACAGTCTGGTCGTAGAACAAGAATCTGGTTAAAATAGTAATGATTGTGGCGAGACCGTAACATATGATACTTATTACCTGTGGGTGCTTACCTCTGCTGATATGATTTTACTGTAAGTTGGGAAAAAAATTCAAAGTGATACACTAACTCAATGTCATACAAAATTGGAATTTCAATGACAATGTTTTTCCCAGTTGCATGAGATCAAACATAACAGTTCTTCAAAGTGTGGTTAAATTTAATATGGTAGACGCATTAAACTAGGTAAAGAGTTTTTCCTTACGGTTAAATATATTTTGAAATAAACGATGATCTAGACTTTTATAAAAGGTCGTATTTACTGTAGGAAAATACGAAAATATCCAAAGTTCATGTTATTATCAAGCACATTATCCGCTAATTCATATAAATGTTTGCAAAGAAGTCATTGGGCAGAAATACAACGAGACAAACAAAACATATCATCCAACGATAAAAAAGGGTAGATGAATTATGTTATAGCTATAATATCGAGATATAAAATGGGCACCCTTTCATAAAAAGCCGTAACAAGAACATCACACAAAAAACCAGCCAACATACCAAATTTTCTTTTCAGCACAAAAACGTTAAATTATCTACAGGAAATAGAAATATGTTTACTTGTAAAACATTTTCGGTATAACAGAATGTACATTTGAAATGTTGTGAGTCATCAACACAAGTATTTATTAAGATATGGTGAGCACGCGTTAACGACCAAAACAAATACAACAGTAAGTAATGAATTTTATCAAAGTTTATCATCTTGGAACTTTCAGGTACGAAAATGTTGATAACTGGTGATTTAAATCAGATTCAAGCGCTCTTAATTCACTAATTCCTGAATTCGACTCTGACAATGCCCATTTTAGTGTTGAATGCAAAGCAAATATTATATCACTTGATGTCCGAACCAATTAACTCTCGGATATAAGACTCTGTTAATTGCTATGCTTGAAAGCATGCTTGAAACATCAGAATAATGACCCTATAATTGAAGCCTTTTTTATAGCAGTCATTAGGGTGGTTAACCTTCATATAATGCCGCTACTATTTCTGTTGTAGAACAATCTAACTAATACTTCCGCTAAGGGCTATTCCGCTAAGGGCTATTTAGTTTTGGAAACAACACATGATTTCTGTTCGCATACAATGTTGCTAGACACTGTGATAATTTGGGCTTTTAAAGCAATTCAATTTTCCATTCAAAATGTTCAACTACTTAAGAGGGCAAATACTGATTGTTTTACAATTTAAAAGCAACATACGACTCAACGACTATAAGAGGTATTTTAAGTTTTGGGGTTTATTTGTTATCGTTTTTTTTTTTCGAAATAAAGTTTAATTTAACTAAAACATTCGCACAAAGTGCAAGCCGTGCTCTTCGTCTGGTCATTGCCAAATGCAAATTGATGGATGGGGTTACATAGGACGTTTTCATAAGGCTCTACGATGCTGTAAGATTATCAGTTACGGTTCAACCATTTAGGGGTACATGTCATTTTCCTGCATTGATGTTGTTCACAATAGAGCCATGCGTAGAGAGGTATACTCCTAATTTGGCTCTTGCGAGGGAGATGGCCTGGACTCCTACAGTGGGCCATCAGTAGAAAACTGTCGCAGGTTTTGTGGGCCGTCTGTGTAACACCACAATGACTAGAGTAAATAGACTGATTGCAGTCTGGACTAGTTCTAACCTTGGGTGTTTTGGTTTGGTTTTACACTGTCAAACAGAAATTTCAAGAGTGTAATATTATATAATATATATAAACAATGTATATAGTTATATGTCTAAGTCATACGTTGTTGGTAAAACTGAGAAATGTATTATGGAAAATATGTTCAAGAATGGTTTAGTGGTATCAATACAAATACTAGTGATAGGGGTAAAGGCAACAATAAATTGAGGACATATTGTACATTTAAATCAGAATTTGTTTTTGAGGAATATTGTAAGAAAACATGTCTGCCTTATGTAAACTCCCGTGAAGTGTAGCACCAATACGCATAGAGACTGGTAGATATGACAATTTACAAGTTTAGAATAGAGTTTGCCCATTCTGTCCAAATACTGTGGAAAATGAGAACCATGTTATTTTAAAATGTTTCATGTATGATGATCTAAGGGAGACTCTTTTCAGTTGTGTAGTTAAAGGCAATGAAAATTTAAAGAATTTGTCGGAATCTGAACAGCTGAAATACCTATTTGCAAACCCAATGTTAATAAGATCTATTGTCAAAACTTGTTGCAAAATTTTAGACCGTGTGTAAATAATCTTATATAATATTTTAGATGTTTAACAACATTGGACTAGTTTTAATCATTTTGAAATGCTATGATGGTAAAGTTCTTTGGGAGGTTTGTATTAAGCAGGTTGCACCAGATCTGATCTGAAGTAGTATCCGTTCCTTTACAATATGTTTAGCCTGGGGACTGAAAGGCCCATAGGCCTAAGTTAGCATACCACATTTCAAACACTGCAGACAATTTAACTGTGCTATGTGCGAATAACTGTAAACATGCGTTATGGGAAAGTAGTACAAGACAGACCAGATCAATCTTCTGTTTGAATGTCGCATACGATAAGAGCATACAGTATTACAAATAAAAACAGTACATACAACTTCAAACGATTGCAGAAAGGTCTATAGCTTACGGGCTGCATTACACATTTTTTCTGTTTTAGAAATTACTGCACTGTAAGCTGATTACGGAAGATAATCATAGGCATATCACGGAAAAGTACGGAAATTTACGGAAACGTACGGAGCACGATAGTTTGATTTTCAAATTTCTGATGTTATTTCATTGACAACTTTCTTATTTACGAACGATTACATATATATTTACCTAAAAATAAATTTCTTTACAAAAAAAGATATAATTTACGTACATTCCGAGAAGGAACTCACGTGATCAAAATCACCCACCATTTATCGAGGACGCTGCATGTCAAGGCCCAGTGAACGGTTTCACCGATTACAACTACAAGGTAACCAAGAATCATTTTTGGTTTTCCCTGTTATACACATTGTACAGTACTGTATTTATATTTCATTGCTGGTATTGCTTTGTTTATTTCTGTTTCAAGGTCTTGTCCTTGGTACACAATAATTTTTGATCCATATCATCAGATATCGCTTATAGTTGAACAAAGCGCAGATCGAATTATTTTGACTGTTTTCTCAAACATTTGATATTGTTGACCATGTGATTATTTTTCATTTAACGTACGTTTTATAATAAAACAAACTTCCCTGCCACCCATATATTTGTGAATCATTCTGTGTCATATACTAAATTTCGTCCTCTGCACATTTCGACCCGCGCTTTAGGTAGGTTCAGCGCAAATCACGGAGGTCAAAAGTTGTTTTAAGGGGAGTTAATTTAGAGCCCCCACGCCTTCAGCGCTCACAGCGCTTTGATTAATTAATGCACCTTTGTGCTGTTTTCTGTTGTCAAATTTTATATGAATTCTCTGAGAGAAGTGTTTTAGGCTTAAACTAGTCAGGATTAATGCCAGATTCGCAAATTTGTGATGCAACTGTAATGATAAATGTGTATCATTTTTAGAGTACTCTTTATGAAAAAAGGGTTTTTAGTATATAATAGAAATCGTTAATACATATCTGTCATGGTTATTTATAAGTCTGAAAAGACTGCCTGCGAACAAAAGTTATATTTGTCTTTGTATATGAATGTATTGTAAGTATGCAGATTTGACTCTGAATAAATACATAAATAAATTCGCAAAGTTAAACGTGTACTACTTATCACAAAAAGAAAATAAGCTGTGAGTGAGGCACTGAAGTTACGCGTGGGTGTCTCAAATCAAACAGGATTTGATGAGCTCTCACCTACTTAAAGCGGAAATTAAAACAAGTATGGGATGTTTCAGACTCAATGTGAAACTGTTTAGGAAATCAAATGTCACCACACACAAAAAAAAAACGGCCAACATACCAATTTTTCTTTTCAGCACAAAAACGTTAAATTATCTACAGGAAATAAAGTCAAATGTTTACTAGTACGTAAAACATTTTCAGTATAACAGAATTTACTATAATAATTAATGATATTCAGATTAACTACTTTTCTCAAAAGAAACGGTGACACTTTTTACTCAGTCCGGAAACAATATAGTCACACTAAGAACACCTTGGAACAACTCTAACCGTAATCAGGGTAACCGGTCGCGGTGTCCGTTTGTCACCATGAATTTAAGTGACTCGACACGGTGTTGGGTTTTATCGCGTCTATCTTTTATTAACTTCCCGACGTCAAAGACGTTTTAATAACAATGTCCTTACCAACAACTAAGCATGCTGTCGGATCGAAATAAACTACCCGAGCAACACACGATCAGTCTATCAATAGAGACAAATATATTCACGGACTTATATACAAATACATAGGTCCGTGATATATTGAATCACCAAAAAGGAACTATACCAATCCAATAGTTTTAAAATCTAATTATCAGTCTGTTGTCTGTTGTCGGAGTTAGCTCATCTTTGAATGCATGAGAGTTTGACTGATACCAGACTAATTATGAGCCATGAGCTTGGAAGTTTGTGTGAAAATAATGTTTACATCTATAAATTACATGTATGTACTTTGTTTAAGAAATAATAAATGCCTCCCTGTATTTTATCGTTGAATAAAATACAGTAAAAATTTGGATGCGTAGTAATTAAATCACGACGCGCTTGTTTAAATACGTCACGTCGTTACGTCATTTAAGGCACGTCGTCCTTGGAAACACGTGCTGTATTTTATCGTAAAATGAAATACAGGATTTCCTTATACGTTTATATAGGAAAAGCAGCCGCTTGTGTTAGAATAAGCTTTCTTAATTTGAACACTTGAATTACGCGATAGTTTGTGACGCCACATATAGCTTCGCGCACTCGTTGCAGCCATCAGTTATTTTTCAATATTGTACACGTTTGTTAGACAATAGCCATTTTCTTATGGATTTCTCCACATCTTTTTTTGGTTAAAGAAATATCATTCATGTATGACAATTCAGTAAAAACCAAACGAAATCAGCTTTTGATAAAATATTACCACTGCTACTACTACTACTACTACTGCCGCTGCTGCTGCTACTGCTACTGATTGCTGCAGTTGATACTGATACTGTTCATGAGCATAACTATGCTTACAGGGAAATATTGAATAATGTCTAAAAATTCTCCAGACAATTTACGCAACTGGAAATTTGTACAGTTGTGTAATTACTCGTAAGTTTTCTTTAAACGCGGCAAATCACGTGATCTCAACAAATATACGTCCGCGTAGTAAAAGTAGTTCAATACAGAAGAGATCAAACCGTTGATTTTCTTTTACTTATGTTGTATTCTATCATTGGTTTACTTTTGACACAAAGTATGTCAACAGCAAAGCCAGTTTGTTTTTTCATTTATGTTACATTATTCATGTTAAGTAGTTTTATATTAAATGTGAGCTACATTCAGTCCGTAGAATTATTTTGTAAATTTGGGATGTTCTTCTGTTTTAAAAATAGCGGTTGCTTGTAGGTAAACGGATGTAAAGTAGTTGTGAAAGACGTCACACACAACTAAATACCAGATGCAATCCAGCTAGTAACTTATAGATCTGCTTTTAAAAGTTTCATTGCATATTTCACTCTAGAGTGGTGATTACAAATCTGGCTTTGAGATTAAGTCGAAAATACCATTCTGACTGTTTTATCGAAATCTTTGGAATCAAAACTCTTACCACTTTTCAAACAAGATCAGTGTTTCATTTGAACAGATGAAAATCCTAATCTTGTATACGCGTTCGATCGAGACAAAGCAAGAACTGAAAGTTTTATGTATGATTTGAAGTGCCTGAGTACTTATATAGGAGAAGAGACGGCGTTAATGATGCTAGAACATTATTGGGTTTCCCTATTCGTTTTACGATCGCTTATATAACAGCCCAAAACACGTGATTAAATCTGGCATGCTGCTTGTTTATAGCATATAGATATTTTCTTTCACGTGACATACAAAAAGCGGACACAACAATTATACCTTACTGCGAAAACTCATAGTGAACATTACAAATAGCAGTTTCAATTATACAAACAATAAGTAAATAAAATTAAACAATTCATCGTTTAACCAAAAGCGATTTCTGAACTTCAAGATGCTGCATTTGTAATAACCATTACTGATGTGAGTGTGACGTCAATATTTTGACTATAAGTCCACTGCTGCATTAGCACGGTGGGAAATTACGTGATCAAAATAATATCTAAACAAAAGTAAATCTATGACAAATGTTAAAAAAATTGAAAGCTGTTTAGCTTTAAATATGAAATGTAGCCTATCATATGGCAACACTAATGTTTTCTAGAACTACGCAGGTCTCAATCATAGTCTCCTTCCGATTTTGTTGAATACTCCAGGACACTGAATTAATTTATCTTTGAAGTGTTCAGCACAATCGGAAGGTGATTGTTATTGAGATCTATGTAGCTCTAGAATGCGTTAATGTTGTCATAAGATTAGGCTACTTTTTTATAATTACAGCTAAACGGCTTTCATTACTTTCTAACATTTTTTATATAAATGTATTTACTTTTGTTTAGAGATTATTTTGATAATGTGATTGCCCACCATGATTAGCTTAGAAGAGACATCATTGTTTTTGCCAGTTCGTTGAGGCGACTGGACTGTTCCATAAAAATAGGCGTATAGATACGAGTCATGTGCCTTAAGACAATTTTGTGAAACCAGCGAATAAACTTTTATCATTGTGTGTAATACGTCAGTGTAATTTCTTGTAAAATGTCAATAAAAATGTGTGTGGTACTATAAATACTGCAGGTTTTTTTTTTATAAAAAAAAAACAATAATAGAAAACTAGTTTTCCTGCCATAAGCAAGAAATGGCTACGGTAATTAATTAGTTTCCTATTCCGTATTTGACTCGTGTAATGTTGTTTATTCAGTTAAAATAACAATAAGTTTGCATTCGTGTTTAAAAAAAAACATGGAACAGTTCCTGTGTTCCTGGTTTCTTTCTCGAAAAAAGAAATAAGAATCGAGTTTCTAAGATTTTATTCGAAAGGGATAAAGAATAAGGAGCCAAATTTATAATGCTGATTTAGCCTTTTACTGTTCAATATAGAAACCCTAAAAACAACGGACTATCATTTGATTAACAGTAAATGAGGTGTTATGGATGACGAGGAAAAACAACGACCAGTCTCTATCTAATGATAAATTCATGAAATGAAAGAAGTTCGTTGTAATACATGTATTTTCATTGCTCGCTGTTGTCCACGTGGTACTGTCCTGTACTTTTAATACTTCTAGTCTATATGAGACGATGTGTGAAATTTGCGAAACAGACATTATAAACTTTTCATAGCATGAGTTTGTTATCACTTTCTGAACAGTTTATCAAATTGTGGGTGACCTTAGTCAGTTTGTTTCTCCAAACCTAGATTTAGATCATGTCTTTCATAATGCTTACGTCGTATGTATACATTTATGTCAAACGTATCACGACGTCTCTCCAAATGTCATTTCACGTTTACACCATCCCTGAAGCTGGCCTAGATATTCGTCGCATACAGTAACAACATCTAATATTCTATTTAGTAGGATATCCATATTTGATCATTTAACGTAGTCATTAAATAAGAATTTTGTACGGTTTCTGATCGTTAGATGTCTTGATATTTAATCCCGTCTAATAATGTTTGTACTACCACCTTGTTTCTGTAAGAAAGTAAGGATTGGGCAGACTGTAAAAGAGCACCTACCAAGTATGTCTTGTCATATGCATTAATTATTTAAGATGTTCAAGATTCATCATCAATGTAACTACTTTGCTCAATCTTTTGTCTGAAGCGGCAAGAGTTTATCCTCTAACTGCATGAGTAAGCACATATAAACAAGTTACGGAGCCCTAGAGTATGTGATTTGTCCATAGTGCACGTATCGCCTACATGATTGGTCTCTTTTGACTAGATTTATGAGGCACGAAGTCCAACATATACGTTTTATGATATACTTGTCAACTATTTATTAAATAACATATTTCTTGTGAAACAAACTTTATAGTTAATAGGAGAAATATGTTATTAATTTCCCTACGGGATCTATTTAATAAGAACTTGAAATATATAGTTTGTCATAGGAGAAAAAATAACTTTTAACTCATTTTCATTTGAAGTAATGTTATTGTTCTTTCACATAGAACAACACTTCCACATAAGATATCAAGTACGTAATCAACTGTTTATAAGCTTTTTGTTTAACAGCTTTAGAACATGTAAGGAAAATGAACATACGTATGACAAGTATATCTTGCAAACCGTACAGCTTTCAGGAGGTCATTCGTATGAATATTTGATATCGTTATTGTTCGAGCAAACAGTTCTCTATCAGATAGAGTACGGTTTTAATCTCCGTCCCCTTGCACAAAGCAAGATAGATGAATAGGTTAGTTTGGTCTTACATAAATTCATCTCAAAGCAATCCGGCATACAAAGATTAACAGTCACATAATTCACTTTAATTTCGCTTTATATAAGTCTGTGTACATATATTTTCAAACTTGGACTGTCACAGCGGTTTATGAATTTTTTTCAATGGAATTCCTGGTTCCTGATAAGTATCACCAATTCAGACCCATTCTTAGAACGTGAAAAACTTACATAACTACATGTATATACTTGAAATGCTTTCTTATAAGATACTTTCCTATTTGCAAGTTTTTTAACAAAAAATCAAAGGAGAACACATTTAACAAATGCATGTAGTTTGGTAATGGCATACGTCCATTCTTTTCTCATGTCGAAGGATGGTTGGAACAGTACATTTTAGAGGTAGCCGACATTCTTAGTATCACTATACCTGCTGCTTTATCCAACGTCTAGCGTAGCTGCACCTTGGTTTAGATCTCCCGCAAGTTGCTAGTTTGTTCTTGGTATTAGGTCTTAAGGACGCTTGTAGCACTAGTCAAATTGCACAAGAAACATATGTAGTAGCGGAGTATAGGAGGTCTGAGAGCAATGCAGCACAAGGAAATGGAAAACAAGAACTATCTTTAAAAAAGATAAATTGCGTTGAGCCGAGTTACCACCAAAAACAGTTACCCAAGATCCGCACCCAACATGCGTGTAGTGTTATGTATTTACTTGTAATTCTTTTATAACGAGTGAATCACGAATCTATAACATCAGTGTGAAATGAAGGAATATTCTAATCGAATATGGCCGATAGAAATAGGCACCATCATGTGTGATTTGAACCTGTAGAAGATTGCATAGTAGAATACATTATTAGATCATATTCGCCATCTAAACCTACATTGAATATGCTTATGTCGGCTCTTCCAAATATCAAGCAGATGTGATAAATGTTCTTTCTCATTTTAAATTTTAAAGAGGTCCTATGAAACAGGTTTGGAATAAAATCTTCAGCTGTGTTTGTATGTCTTCAGAAGACGAGATAAAATTTGTCTCAAAAGTAGGTCAAAACCTAGCTCATTCAGCTAACGCCGAAACGAATAAAATTGTTTTCGTCTGATCGCGATAAAACGGAAGAAACGGCATAACTTGTAAAAATATTTAGTTGGTCATGATGTTGGTTATTTAAGTCAATGGTGCCAATATTTGCCTATAAAGTACTGTACCAACCCGACAAATAATAAGTTTAATATCCTCATGAGTACAAAGTCAGAAACATTGTTAAATAAATTAGCAACATTTGTTTACTGGGCCTTTGAAAAAAGGAAACACATTGCCCATGTACAGCCTTAACACTGCTTAAAAAGCCATACGAGAACTATTTTATACTCAAATCATAACTATTACGGTTTGTACATAATATATTTAACATGTTTATAATATGTAATTTTATATATATGTGTGTATGTATATAAACAAAATATGTAGTTGACCATCTTTAGTAACTTACTTACCTTATACATGTACATTTTTGTATATGCATGTTTTGCTGCTGTCTTTTTATTTTGCATTATCTTTAAAATGGGGAAGATAAAGGTCAATTGATTTAACTTTCTGCTAAAAATAATCCGGTTTCCAAAAGGCTGTCCTTTAGTTTCGTTTCGTAAAGGCTAACAAATGGATAGGAAGAAAAATCACAACTGAGAACATACTTGAACTTGTATGCGTATACACATTATGTGGTGGTTTATATACTAGTCTGTATGTTAATATTGAATATGTAAAATTGTGTAATTGTCATGGGCCGGAGGCCAGTATAAAATAAAATCTTTGTCATTGTCATTGTCATTGTCAATGAACGGCCACTATGATACAAGAATGGAGATGGAAGCTGGCAGAGCAGAAGATAATTTTTACACTGACTATCCATTTGCAACCATTTTAATCTAGATGTGTGTATGTTTTGCGCGCTTCATTATGTACAGACAGTGTCATGTAGTACACTTCATGAGAGTTGACCAGGGTTACGAAGTAAAATCAATTTATAAAACTGATAAATGGCTAGAACAGATGGCAATGTATCCCGACCTTCAAGTGTTTAACAGGACTGATTCGGGGAATGAAGGTTGGAAAAGTAGATAACGTTGTGTGTGAACTGTCATTTTGAAGATATGCCGTTATTACAAAATTTCATGCTTCTTTTCTTCATATTTCTGTGCTGGTAGTATTGTTAAAAATAATGAAGCATCACTTGTTTTATGCTCTATTCATCTAGAGCAAGTACATTTGTATATGTTTTATATTATTTATTTCAGACGGCATTATGAAGTTTTCAGTCACTGGGGGATAATAGCGTTTGATAAAAACGTTACAATAAAAAATTACAAAGTCCTATCATAGAAAAAAGCCAATTTAAAGATAGCCCTAAACTGAACATATGTATTGTAGATCAGGACCGGGGGCTGCTATTCAACTTTATATCCTTGGTCACTTAATCAAATGTAATGTTTAAAGCTGACGTCTGCCTAAAACCGATTTTCATAGTTGCAAATAGAATTTAGTACCAAAGCATTGATTTCATTCGTACGTACCTTGCTCACAGTTCGACATGCTGACATTATTTGAGATATGAAACGCCTTCTATGATATTCTCTTTTTAATCTGTAAAGATGTTGAAGGTGTACTGTTTCTCATGCACAAATGTAATAATTATTTTACTTTTGCTTTGATGGATATTAAGGGGTCTTTGGTATAACTATAGATTTTGTATCTTGGCTAATTCTAGAAGGATATGTTTTTACCAGACGACTGTTGCTCTTATACAATATCAACTTCAAAATCAAAATTCCAGTCATGTAGCATATTTTAAAGCTGCTCGCTCACGGTTTCATGTAAAAAGACTAAATTTCTCCAAAATGGTATATTCAAGCATAAAATGTAAACGGGAATGCTAGAATTAAGAAATAATAAATGTTTCCCTGTATTTTATCGTTGAATAAAATATAGTCAGGAGTGTGAATGCGTAGTAATTAAACCATGAGTGCGTAGCACGAGTGATTTAATTTTTCGCATTCAAACGACTGACTGTATTTTATTCAACGATAAAATATAGGGAACAATTTATTATTTCGATTCTAATACGTTATTTTCTTTGAATATTACCCCGAGCTTTATTTAACGCGTAGTAGTACATCATGGTTACCTTAAAACGCGACATACGATTGGACGCGCTTGTTTACTACGTCACGTCGTATTTGGTTTAACGGCACCGCTACGCTGTATGTTTTTTTTTATATCGAGATGTTCAAAAGCGTTTGTAACGCTTTATTATTGGGTTGCGTATAATTTCAAATATAAATATATAGTCGACATAAATTTACACTGGAACCTTTTTTTGACTATTCGTTCTAAAATAAGTCATTTTCAGAGAGTTTGGAAAACTTTATTTTTTCACACAAATCTGAGAGTGAACAGCTTTAAGCAGCTGGAATTATTTACACCTAAATAATTAGTCTCAATGGATGTTGTTCTAATACCGAATTTTGTATTGTATTCAAGAAAATATTATATCTTACATATCAAAGTGTCTTTATCATATAAAACAAATTACTTTTCTGGTAATGGGAGTTCGTAGCATAGAATTAAAATGCATATAATTACCGCTGCTGGTGACAGCTAAATATTTCACACAATATGTATGTTAAATCATGTAGCATGAAATTGGCACTATGTATCACTGCGTTAGGCATTCAGTCAAGTAGACTATGGTATTCATCTTCTGTTTCTTCAGACGCTGTATCAAATATATGTTTAATGGTTTGTTTTTTGTCACGTATTATAAACTTTGCAACGTATATGATGTTAATGGTTTGTCTTTTGCCACGCATTATAATTTTGCCACGTATATGCTGTTGCTGTTTTGTCTTTTGTCATGTATTATAAACCTTACCACGTATATGCTGTTAATGGTTTCTCTTTTGCGAAGGTTTATAAACTACGCCACAAAATCGGCATTGTGCTCTACAATAATTATATTCCTTTTTGATAATCCCTGCGAACTTCGACATTTCATTATATATGTACAAGTGTAATGAACAAATCTTACGGTGAAAGGGAAAAATCTGGCCTCTGAAACACCATGTCGTATGCTCAACATCTTAATTGCACTACTTTTATAATATATCATGACTAATATTTCGAGGGTAGGCAAATTTCTAAATTTAGATACATATATGTATGGGAATCGGCCATGCATATTTAATAAACTCATAAGAAGTTAGCAGAAATTGGTTCTTAAATCTTTTAGAGACTAGTTTGAAATACATGTTTAATATTCCTCTTTCCCATACTAACATTTCATTTTTCACGTATTGCTTATTTTGTTCCTGCTCTTTGGTTTTATATACTCCGAGATAATTAGAGACAAGTATGTGATGAAAGCAGAAAGTGAGTTAACGTGGCATGAAATTGATATTTATGTAGGGTTTGGTTTCTAAGCTCTGAAGATTTTCCTTAATTTCTAATGAAAAGCTTGAAATAAACACTGTCCTACTTGTGAAGTAAAACCGCCGCATTATCACACAGAAAAGACTAAAGGACATTACGTAAAAATAGAAATGACACAAATCGAGACATTCATGTTTGTAGGTCAGAATGATATTATCACCAAGATAGGTAAAGGGAGGTAAAAATGATTTTTCAAACTTGTATTTCTAATGAATACCATCTATATATACAAATTTAATGCAAATATTTTACTAATAATAATACAATAGGTCTGATAATTATACATTTCCTTAGGCAAAGTATATGTATCAAATTTGTACTTATGATAAAATAACTCTATCTTGGTTTTGCAACCAAGGAAATCAAATTTTAAAAATACCTCCAGTGAAAATCGTACTTTAATTAAGCGCTAAGTGAACATAAATGAGTGTAAATAATCAGATGTTAAAGTTTCAAACAAATCTGTTTCATTGCCAAAACCTGATTATCCACCTTTAATGTCATACTATATTGGATGAACTCAGTACTCAAAAATATATGTAACATATTTCAAAGTCATTGCCAAAACTGATGTAAAAACTTAGGAGGATGTTAACCTAGGGCAATTGCACACTGCATTACAATTAAATGTCCCAAACTATCAAATGCAGTTTAAGCTTAGTTCAGGGTCGCGATAAGAAAACTAGCAAAATGAGTTAATTAAACAACAGAACAAGTAAGCGTTATGAGTTGATGAACTCAATGATACAATCTCCAAAGCATTCCGATAAAATCCACGAAGTATACGTGTTGGAAAATGGAACTGTTATTAAAATCATAGCACTGAGAGAACTGTGAGAAGCGACGTGCATTTTCATAAATGCAGACATCGTTGAATGCCTGTATAAGTGCGGTATATGTAAAGGGGATACGTGCTTGCAAACATAACAAATATATAAGCATATCATTGTATAAAACTTACCTGAGCAGAAGATTTTTCATTCATTGCAATGAATGCTATATTATGAAATTATACCTACACTAGGTGGGCCTAATTTTGCATTAGAAATTTCTCGCTGATTCTCCTTTATTACTAGATATGATGTGGACTAATATGTATCTTTATGTGAAGTCTTTATGTGAAGAATTTTAGGAAAGAATTCTAGTTTTAGTTTCAGTATAAAATAAAAACTGCTCTCATTTCTAAAATCACGTGGGACCGTATATTATTTTACTTCACCATCAGGTTTCCATGTAGTTATTCAGACTTTACATGTATTTTTCCCTTTTTCAAATAGCAGACTCTGCGTTATGATCCATTTGTATTTTTCTTTCCACAGTAAAGTCCGTGTCCAGATGCAATACGATTGAACACAAACGATCTCATTGCAATTTCGACTTACCAATATTTAGATAGTTTTAGACCTTCGTTCTGATATATGTTGAAGACAGTACCGCTTGTGAACAGTTAATTAAAAAAAAACAAGATTTTGCGCATTGGATGAATAAAAATGAATGCGTAATAAAACATACATTTTTACAGCTTACAATACTGGTATAAAGTTATTAATAAGATTATAACAACACCATCAAAATCTTGATTTTCATTTCTAATTCAAATGTATGAATCAAGATGAGGAATTGAAGTAAACTAACCAATCTGCTGCAATGAAATTGAAACGCAAACGTCTATGCATAAAAAGGCATGACATTATGATTATAAACAAGTTGGCGCACCCCAAGAAAGAAAGTTAACCTAGACGTGTTTATTTCTTCTTAAATTATCGCTATGATGAACATGTAAATTCCATGTTATGTCATGTGGAAGGTTTTATGGTGTTATTTCAACTGTCATTCAAGTAATAATAGAGAGCAGGTGTAAAGCAGTGCTGTCTGGCGATACTAAAAAGAAACAATTACATACATTCAAAAGTGACATATTAGCAAAACACTGTGTTTCTAGTAATTCAATTTCAATGCGCCTAGCTGTAATAAATGAACAAAGATTAGTATTTTTGTATTGTCAGTTCACTGAAGTGAAAATATCACTTTTGGTGCCCACTCGGTGAAATTATATCGTGATCTTACATCGATACCAACAATTATCCTCTATAAATATAAGTGAGGAGCGACGCTAGAAAACCAAACCTAATGGACAAAATGCTAAATGCAATTAAAATGCGCGTTATATCATAAATTTTGACGTGTAATACATATATATTTTTTATTTTGTCACAAACTTGCGTTTGAGAATCGTTTATCATAGATGTTGGCACAAATTAACGAAAAATGTTTGATATATTGCCATGGCAACTTTTTCCAAGAGTCTTTAACAATTTTGAAACGTGATTGTGATTGGCTTATCAGTCTCATATTTCTTTAATATAAACTGATTCAGACCAACACAAGTGAAAGTTCCCACATTGGAATATGACAATACTCGCTCGAAATTGTAAAATAGAATGCACAAATCATTACATCGAGTTCTGCTGGTAGTTTGTTGGTTTTTACACGTATATCAATCACATGTATTGTGTATATATGTTAATACGATGACTAATTACGTCACGAGCTTCAAAGAATCATTATAAACACCAGTTTATTTATAGAGTACATTACACGAGATCAAATTATATTTCATAAATTAATCAAGGGGAATGGGAAGAAGGGCAGTGAACAAAAAAGTCACCACTCTTAGGTTTATTATTTTTTAAAGTTTCTCTAAAACAGTTATAAGCCACCTATAGGTCTAAGACCGTTTGCTCGTCCGTCGATCCGTCCGTCAGGCTAACGATTCGTTCATTCCGTGGCCATATATTCCACCTAAGGTTAAGGGTTAGAGTGGCTATGGTGGTCATTCACTCTACAGCGCTTTAGAGCTGAGTTGGGAGTCCGAAAAAAGGGATAGAAATGTAGGGGTGTCCGCACTTCGTGTCCGGGCTGTTACTTCTATATGCACAGACGGATTTTCAAAAACCTTCTCTCAGTTGTTGCCCAACTACACAAGGATGTGCACGTATAGTTCACCCCATCAATGGAGCTACATTAAAGGTCAAGGTCACACTTACGGCTCAAAACCTAAAATGTAAGGTTATGTCTCTGTGTTTTGTGTCCGTTTTAAACTTCAACATCCATAAACTAATTTTGAAATACTTACATACAATTAATGCCCATACCAAGGCGTGTGTCATGGACCACAACCGAGGAGTTACTTTGAGGGTCAATGTCACACTTGAGTTAAAAACCTGAAATTGTTTAGGATTGAATGCCAGTACTTCGTGTAACTTCTACATGGAAATACTGATTTTGCAGTAACTTCACACAGTTGTTGCCCATACCTCAAGTGTTTGTCATGTACCACACCAGGGAAGTTAACTTGGAGGTCGAAGACAAAATAAGGAATCAAACTTGTAATGCAGTGTTATGAACAATTGTTTCGTTTCTGGACTGTAACTTCAACAAGGACTGACTGTATAACGTCATATAATTGTTGTCCACACCACAAGAGTGTGTCATGCTCTACACCAAAAGGGGTTAATATTAAGCTTAAAGGTCACACTTTGGGTTGAAACTTAATAACGTAATAAAGGTGCATGTTCTGGTATTGTATGACTGGGCAGTAACGTTTTTATGCATATACTAATTTTGAAATAAATTTTCGTAGTTATTTGCTCAATGTCAAGATCACATTTCAGGGTCATAAGGTCTTAAGAATATGTATCATTTATCCCTGGAAGGGTTGTTTGGAGACTTGAGTCAAACGTTCACCTCATGGAGGCATCGTGCAATATCCGTGTTTCAAACAAGCTTGTTGAAGGTCAAGGTCACATGTAGCATCAAAAGTCATGTTTTCATATCTCCCAAAATGTTTGAAGGATTTTCTTGCAACTTTGGGTAAATGATAAGCTCATGAAGTGGATGTAAAGAATCCGTTTTTCAATCATTCTTGCCGTAAAGCTAATATCAAACTTAAGGACCAAAGGGTACCAGGCTAATATCACTGAAACAGTTTTCATTTCACTTTTGAGAAACACATGGCACTGTTACATCTGAAGGACAAATTGGTAGTTATATAACGATATGTGTGTCAAGGCATTGGAATTTTAATTTGATACATTTAAAACCAGACCAATTTAAGTGAAATGTAGTTGTCTGTTCTCTGTTAAGTATCATTTTCCATCATAAAAAATGAAATTAACTTCAATTGATGATACAGAAAATATGGGTTTTAATTTGATATCTACAGATGCAACACCTGCTTTGAATAAACTAATAGAACTTTTTCTGAATGTTTTTGCTTTGGTGCAGTGTGAGAGACATGTGTCTGGTGTATAACCATTTGCTCTTAATCTGGCTCAAATGTGGTATGTTGAATGGGAGACTGGTGGTCTTATACAAAAGATAATGCCTACAGAATCAAATAGAAAACATCTATTATACAGATCAGATTCAAAAACGGTATATTAGTTACAATTATGGCAATGATGTGCATGATTCTGGACGTATAAATCAAAGACTGATTTCTTACTTAAAATTATGATGGTCACTTCGAATGGTAATATCACTACAAAACGCTAAATATTGTGAAATTCAAGTTACAAAAATACTGCTATTATTTCAATGTCTTTTTAATTTTTTTTTCGGAACCTAAAAATAAAACTACTTTGAAGTCAGACTTCATCCTTGTAAATGTGTACAACTGTCCACTGCAAACAACTTATTATAACAATTATCACCAGTATCACCCTGACGTCATAGTCAGTAAATTGCAGCAATACAGTCTGTGATGTTTTTTCAAACTTAAGGTTACATCGTTTATTTATGAACTTCAGTTCAGTTCGCGACAGGGCTCTGTTGTTATGTTCTTCTTTACAACTGAATTTATTTTCTCATAAAGTGTGCGAAATATCTGAGATACCAGATTTAAGAATTTAAGAAGGAATATATTTTCATCACGTAATGTTGCACGTCTTATAGTGTTGTTTTTATTTAAGTTTATAAAAGTGATATTACCCAAAGATTCCATGATAACCCTAAGAAAGACATTTTAGGAGCATTAATTTATGCTCTTAATCTTGAAAATATGCTTAAATAATGTTTGACTATCCTGGTTAAGTTTCATGCTCTTCATATTTTTTAGAACAAGACAGAAATTTCACAACATGTGCTTATAAGACAAATTACGAGCTGAGACCAAGAAAGGGCATTCCTTCAAAGACAATTTCAATTAGCATGTTCTCGTGCAAAACAAATAAACTACGGTTAGCTGAAATCTATGGTTATGTACTGGTCGTATACGTTATTTTGTTATAATGAGAACTCTAACACGAAAACATTCGCCATTATACAGTGAACTACATGTTATTTTCCTCTTAAAGCACCAAGATACGTGATACATTTGTACATATTCTACCCCCTGATCCTATTAAACTTGTCTAAATAGTCGTCTTGACATTTCTATTCAGTTTTTGCGGGCAAATATGTACAAGTCGTGTAACTGATGCAACTGTCTCGCTCACAACTACGTAATGTTGCTATAGCGACTGTAGAACATATATTTGTGACAGCAGGATTGAAAAATAAGATAATGAATTCAATATAGTTTTAACCCATTAAGAGTAAAAACATTGCGCAAATATTAATAAATTATTATAAAAAGAGATGTTACTGTTTTCTGAAGCCTTTTCAAAAGTCCCTCGTATTGCAATGTTGTTCTGTTTTTCCTTATCCGGATTATGACATAAAACTTAATCAATGAATTGATTCAAAGCTTAAAAACAAGGCAAACTACTAAAATAACAGCTTCGGTGTACAAGGACCATACCTAATTTTTTCCCATATACATGAAGATTGAACTTAATACACAACCAGTTTTAAAAATACAGACAAAACAAGTATACAAAGTGATATATACATTACAAGACAGAATATAGATAAACAAATGCAAGTATCTATAAAATGTATACATGGACAGCACAATTATATGATTTGCCCCTAACTGAAAAGTATAGCACTGGTAAGAATTAAGACGGGGAAAAAGCTTGTATTGATTTAGACTTCCCTCTAATCCGGCCTAGTGCGAAAACGAAACACTAGGAAATAGAGAGTAGGGAAACAAATCTACAAGTTTTAATTCAAGACATTTTAATGAAAACCTAGACCAGTTCACTAGATAATCGAAATGTCATTTTCATAAAGAAAATAAACGGTTACTGTTTAATTCACTACTATAGTAATCCAAGTTACACTGATTGAACAATTCATTAAAAAAATATTTTTAAGCAACGCTAAACGGAAATTCTGATGTTTGAAATGAATTATTTAACAAAAGATTTTAATTCCTATAACCACTTAATTAATGGTAAATATCATTCATTTTAATCTTAAATCTGCTATGCTACTGCTATAAATGGAGTATGAAACAATTGTATATACAGTCCAAATCGATACACTTTTGCAATATGAATACATACAGTAAATTTGCAATTAAATGAAAAAGATATGTGCGATATAAATTTTCATGTACATGTATAAAGCAAATCAAATATGCATAATTTTGGTTTTTCTCTTATTCATACACAAAGTTCAGCTTTGTTTCAGTAGACATAACATCGATAAAATAAAAACAATACTTTCAAAAGAATTGTGCTATTTTCTAATTAATGCACTTTGTACATTTTGAACATACACTTAGTCATCCAAAAAGTTTGAAAATTTCGTATCGTTATTCTGGATGGCCGCTAAGGCACCTGACACACTGCCCCTAGGCTCACGGCCGATCAAGTCCGAAAACCAGTCCATGCCAAGGCGGTCGATTACGCTGTTCCACATACTTTCAATTAATAAATTGTTTTCAGAACAGTTCAGCAGTAAATGCGTTGTCATATCGTCCGTTAACACCGAACACTTTGAACACATTCGAATATATTCATTTGAACAGAGAGTTCCAATGGCGGAAACTAATACGGAACATATATTCAAAAGAGTTTGGTTACATTTTGCTATCTGCCACAGTACATGTGGCTCATTCACTGTTATCACAGCTCTGAAAAGGTCGCCATGATCACTTGTCATTAGCCTGTTATATCGATTAAGTTTTTCAGTATCAATTATATGTTTTGTAAGTGTACGTTTCCAAGCGATTTTCGATGGAAAGGATCCCGTATCTTTGTATGTATGTAACACATCGCATAGTTATACTTTTGTAGAAGTCTATAGATATCTGGCAAAAATCCACGGAATGGAGTATTAAATTGCAGAAATCGAACTAGTCTGTTGTTGAAAATATCTTTTGCTAAATAATTGTTTGATAGATGACATAGTGTCCCAAAATGCAACTTTCTGTAGTCTATTAATGATTCAATGGACACCTTCAATGGAGCTTAGTACGTAGTCTGTGAGGTATTTGTCTTCAATGACTGTATGTTTTTAATACAGAATCTGTGAGATCGTTCAAGCAGTTGTAAATCTGTTGTAGAAATAACATCCCACAATCACAGCCATAAAGACTTTTAGGAATAACCACACTATTGTAGATTTTTTTGGACGATATAGGATTTAAGTTATCTGGATGGACACCACTATTGCAAATGCTCAAAAACGTAGTCTGAGCTGTTTTTTAGTTATTCCACTTTTTTCTGGCTCGGAGCTAAAAAATTATTGTTCTGAGGTATTGCTTTCGAATTTGGAATATAGGTACATACTAACAAGAGTGGTGTAGTGAGGAAAACTCTAGCCGGGGTCAATTTAGTTATTTCTTCTTTCCCGAAGCACAACAAAACCTAGTCTGGTTCCCGACTTCCTATAATAGTACGTAGTAATAAGGGGAAGGAACTTGTTACGTAGTAATAAGGGGAAGGAACTTGTTACGTAGTAATAAGGGGAAGGAACTCCATACTAAACAAAACCTCCTTTCACTCGATTTCAAACCTAATGTATTTATAACTGTTTTCTTTCAGTATTCGATATTAGTCGGGCTTGGACTGTTGCTGCAAGCCGGCGCTGTATTTATCATATTTTCACAAAGGAAACTGGTGAGTTATTGCAATATTTCTAGGAAGGTTTTAAATTGATCTTCCAATTTCACACTATTTTATCATGGTTGTTTATATCATATTTTAAGTTCTTATAGTTTTCTTTTTGATTTGTGTATCACTCTCTCTTTTGTTTATTTGTAAATAATGATAAGAAATAGCTTTTCACACTTCAGCAATAGTAATTTCTGAATGCAACATGTCAACGTGATTCAAATCTATGTCACCTCTATGTAAAAGCTGTTCAACATCATCATTAGCAAAAATATCATCATCACTGAATGAATTTTTAAAACGGTCATAAAACTCCTCTTTAGACACTTTAGAACTAAAATTTTGTCCTTTTTTGAGAGAGAAATGTGAATTTTCGTCTTCGCTCGCTTTTTTGCCAATTTATTCGTTACTAAATTACATCTATTCAATATTGATACGTTATTTGTGTGTTTGCAGCAACAAAGCTTTTTCTTGCTTGTTCGCAGTAATGGTCAAACCATTCACTTTTATACTTTCTCCTGTATTTATAAGATCTGATAGTTTTAGTAATACCAAATGTATATCATATGCCTTGTTGTACAATATATCAGATATGCAATCAACACCTTGATCTAAGCTTAATCTATTTCCTATAACGTCATTAAAGATAAAATCAATTTTTGGCAATTCAAAAGTAATTTGCTCTCTTAATATATTCTTCAAATTGTCATCAAATTTTGATTTTTTTACAGGAACGAATTCACTACAATTTTCACGTTGTCTACAATAACAATTCAAGCCACTATGTATCGGTACATGTGGAGAGAAAAGTGAATATATCATGTACTGCAATGTCACTTATAATTGACTTGAATTAGATATTCAATGACGTGGTGACGACAAACCCAAACACTTTCTCGTAAAACAACTTGATCTGTCTTTAATGCATACTTTAAATAGGATGCTCTAATACTCGTACGAAGATGTTCACTTTGATATAAAGTTAATCTACCATGTTCATGAGTTGTGGATAAGGAATTCCCACCCGAGGGTTGAGATACGTCCAAGAAACGAGGCTCTGTCGCGTTTTTTAAGTATCTCAACCGACGGTGGGATTTATAGTTTCTGTCATAAGCACGAGGTTCAGATCGATATATCCGTCACTGAGGGTAACTGTTTTGGCTGGAACGCGGCTCTGTTGAGTTCCCGCAAAACAGATACCAGAGGTGACGGATATTTTCATCTGAGCCAAGTGTCTCATGATGGAAACTTTTTCTTGCATAACACTTTAAAGTAGATTTCTAAATGAAAACTTATCTAAATGATGAATTATCATGAAAAACAAACGAAATATGTATCTCATAGGTGGGAAATGATTATACAACACTTTAATGAGTTGCAGTAATATCGGTATTTCTTATATTCTAAATTTACACTTGACAGAAAATCCCTTGAAACCATTTATGTCTCCTTTATAAGACATATCCTCGAAAATGCTGATGTTGTCTGGGATAGTATCACAGCTGGGTGAGCAGGAACAGCTTGCGCGTATCCAGCTTGAAGCTGCAAGGATTATCTCTGGTGCGACATCTCTTGTTTCATTTGCAAATCTCTATAAGAGACTTGGTTAGAACCATTCAAGGATAGGAGATTAGAAATTAATTCTTTTCTCTAGGATGTATCATTCCCATACTCCTTCGTAAGTTTTCAGGCATTATTCCTCCAATTGTTGGGGATACAAACACTTACAGTCTGCGAAGTTCTGACCACATTCGCAATATCCAATGCAAAACTCAACTTTTTGCAAGGTCGTTCTTACCTTCAACTATCTCAGCTTGGAACTCTTTCTCTCAGGATTCTCGAAATTCGCCTTCTCTCTCTCTCTGTTCAAACATGCTATTAATAAAGACTTAATAAAGGGAGTTCAACATACGAGACTCCGAATGCATTGTAGTGCTCTCAATGAGCATCTTTTCTCTCTAAGAATATAATAGACTCTCCAACTTGTAAGGGTGGTGCTGTTGGGGATACAAATCATTTTCTTTTAGTCTTTCCTCTTTACTGAAATCAAAGAGCTATTCTAGTGGACTCTGTCAACTCTTACATCAGTCACTTCTCACACTTATACTCCTACTCTTTTTTGGACATGAAAATCTAGAAACTGATGCTTATGCTGCAATATTTCAATTTTTCCAACAATGCATATCTCAAACACAACGATTCAAACATTGATCATACACATATAACAACCCACCAGGTGTCTGACTAATCTTCTGACCCACGATCTTTCTTTTCTCCTATAATTCTCTTTATTTCTCATGTCCTCAAAACAACCTCTCTCTCTTTTGTTTACTTGTATTGTTGATCTTAACAATAATTAAATTATAAGTTGCCTTCATTAGATTTTCTTATAGTCCTTTCCTTTATTAGATTTTCCTTTTCGTTTATATTGATACTAAGATAGCCTTTATTTAGGTTTTATACATTAAATTGTAGTACTTATTTCAGACCAATAGTGCAGCTTTGCAAGATAAACAGAAGCGAGGTTCAGAATAAGCTATATAGATTCCCCCTCAATTCTGTTTAATTACTAGAATCGTATATATTGATACATAATGCAAACCAACTATTTTCATATGTTTAGTTCTGTTATCTGTATAATGCATATATCATGTAAATATGAACTTGCTTGATAAATAAATATTGTTTAAACAGAAAGAGCAAAAACAAAATACAAGCACGAAACTAAACGCGTCCTGTCCTTCATTTATTATCTCTTAATTAATAATTGCAATAAATTATTAAAAGAAATATTTAGAATAAAACCACGCATACGATTTTGGACATTGTGAGGAAATGCTGACTATTTATGACTTAATTTTCAGCACCCTTTTTGTATTGTCTTGTCTTGCACATTACTTATATCATTTAAGTGAACTTGAAGTATTTTTAGCGATGATAATCTTTTCAACAGAACTGTTTATGAGCCCTGTTACAGACTACGGTTCCTCTTTGATCATAACCCACTCGTAATTGCCATGGAAAGCTAATGAGTGCTATAAATGGAAGCCACCATTTTTATTCCCTGAACAAGATAATAATATTATACGTAATTGGGTTTGATCGCTTAACAAGTGCATAGTTGAAAAGGGTATTTATTGATGTATCCGTTACTAAAGGCAGATAAAATGTCAAAGTGGAAGACGATACACTGCAAAAAAGAAGTCAAGGAGAGGACAAGGAATAAGTACAGTAACTTATCTGATGACACGGTATATCCTCATGCTAAGTCAAGCTATTAATGATCTAGAACAGATTCCCTGATAACAATTTTAGCATTGCTCTAAGTTATATAAAAATCCATACGCTACCATGAGAACAGTCATAAATAAATTCACAATAAATTAACAAAAACTGAAAATATCAACATAGATGTATATTGAATAGGAAAGCTGCTTCGACCTTTTCGTTTACAATGCAATTATCTTTGCTGGCAGTTTGTAATAACAAACATTCTTCTAAATGTTTATTATTTTGTTATTGCTGCATTCTATAAAATCATTATAACAAATTGATTTTTTACATTTTAAGATGTTTGTTATGTAACTGAATTAAATGTACTTTAATTGAATGTTTAGCCAAATTCTACTAAGCAAATGCATCGGCTGTTGTTAATATCTCGCACCGTAGAATGCGTCAATAATTTACAATTACAATCAGTTAGGTCTTTTTGTGTATTTTTACGTTATTTTAGCTAGATGTAATTCTAAAAGAATCCCTACTGACTGGACTTCAACAAAATTATCGGGGCTACAATGAAACAAACTTGTTATCCCAAACATGGAACATAGTCATGGTAACAGTAAGTAATGCACAAATTCCATACTTTTAATATATAATACATATAGATATAGTCGCTTTTAATGTCATTTCTTGCTCCTGTGCTAATTTCAGCACAATTTTAAAAACTAATAAATTTGAGACAGCAAGTGCAAGCATATATATAACAGTTTTATATTACAAATGATTTTGTTCAAAGCAGCTGTGTGAAATTAGTTCTCATTTAGTTAATAATTATATCATGTTGCGTAAAACATATTAATTTAATATTCCTGTACAGTTACATTGCTGTGGTATAAATAACTATAGAGATTTTAAAGAGGCGACTCAGTGGAGACGTAAACTTTTCCAAGACGGCTGGTGGTTTAACCTTGAAACCCCTGTAACATGTTGCAATATGGAGAGGAAGGATCCTGGCGACTTTGCATGTGCTGTGAACCCTATAGACTATACATCAAATTACAAACAAGTATGTCAAAGAATAAGTTGTGTTACCGTTTAATGACTGGACTTGAGTCAAAGAAATGTTATAAGACGTTAGCTATAATGTAAAATATTGTTTCAGACTATTCTGAAAGAGAATGGATTGCATTAGTTTGCAATGAAAATGTAGTGCACTTCACTTATTTGCAGCGTTATGATTTTACATTTTTGTGTACAAGTATTTTGAAACGAAATCAAACTAAATACTTGCCGTATGCACCGAAGACCCGCGGTTCGAATCCCGGCAGTGGCGGTCGATTTTTCATGACATCCTTAATGATACAAAACTAAATACTTTTTAATTTGAATACATGATTGGAATTGTCATCTACAAATTCCTATGAACATTTCTAAATTCCATATTTTATTATATTCATTTGTTGGAAAAAATCATATCCATGTCTGTATGTTATAGGGCTGCTACGAGGCCGCTTGGACACTTTTTGATTCATACAGAGGTTTTCCGTTGGCAGCTATTATAATTTTAATGATAATACAGGTATGTTTCTACCCACAATTATCCACTCTACTGTCGAATGATAACAACTAATTGCAGTTTATCTGCAATATCGATTTTTTTCAGATAAAATATTAATCTTTGCATCAAATAAGTTTAATTGATATTTAGTCATGGTCTTATCTATATGAATTTTTAATAGTCTGAGCAAATGTTTTTAATAGATCTATAGGGTCTCTTTTGATAAAAATTATATCTCGTGAGGTTGATCATTAACCTACGTCTACGATAATATTTGAGCAATCATCGTTGATCTCAATCAGTGTTTCTGCGTCACGTTCTATTTTCCATGTTCGTGATGTGTGGTGCTTCAAGCCGATTTTTTTGTATGCAATATTGAGGAATATTATGACGTACTACCATGATTTTTCATTCGAAATTAAAGTCAGAACCGCATCGTTTATAATGCGTCTGCTATATATCATACAAATAACTGTTTTGTAATTTTGATATTTGCAATTGTATACACGTGTTTTAATGGTCGCAAATATTCTTAACGGCTTTCGATTTTTGCGACTATATATACATTGTACGTTATTTAATAGGCGCACACAGAAAAGTATATAATCTGACGATGGGAAAAGGCATCGAACAGATATAAAGAAATATATTAAGACAATGCTAATGTACGAGAACACAATCATTAAACACAGATTATGCACTGAGCACGGGCTCATCACGTTACTACTGAATTAACATTTAAGAAGTTCACTTTGGAATTACCGTCTTGAAACCTCCTGCTGCCAGAAATGTTGATAACTAGTCGGGTTTAAATTTATTTATAGGATACTAACTTCACATTTTCATTTTTTAGCTAAAACTGATGAAAAGAATGGGTGTAATAAATCGTTCAGCATTATTTATGACAAGGATAGTTATATTTTAAAAGCGTTATAGATTCTAGTCATTAAGAAAAAATCTAAAATTTTCATTACATATTTGAAAAATAATGAAGTTATTTATAAATGAGTAGGTTGTGAAAAATAAACAAAATAATCCCAGTCGACGTGTATTAGATATAAGTATTCTTTTCTGAGTATTTATCATTAGCTTAATACTATAAACTATAATAATAGTCGTTTGTAAATCCAGTAAGACATTTAAGCAGATTGATTACTCTTTTCCCACTTTTCAGTAAGCTGGGCATGATGTTTCTTAACTAATAATAGTTCTCCTGCCACTTTTGTTTCCGAACCATTCTTGTGAGTAGATGTAGGATGAAATAATGTACATTTTTACGTCGGTCTGAATCAGATTTTGTCAACATATCTAGTCCTCTCTTTTACTAAATCAATGTTTCAATTATGATTAAATTTCCTTATAATTCCAATACAAGACATTTTATTATAACAAGTCGTTAAACGTATGTACTAATAAATAACACAAATAACAATTTTAAAGATAGAATAACTTAAATTCGCCATATAGATTTACAGAAAAATACACCAATATCTCTTAAAACTAAATACATTCATGTCCGAATGCTTTTCTTTAATACAACACTGTTCTAAACCAAAATGAAAGCTAAAAATAGATTTTATATTTTCAGTTTGTTCCTCTTGTAGCAAGCATTTTGTTGGCAAGGGAACTATCAAAGAAGTCAAATAAAGACTCTAAAGGAGCTGAGGACTTTCAACCGGAACAAGTCTACACTTCATCGGACTCTAACGAAGAACATATCGAGTTTGGGACAGTGGCAAACAACAGTCAGAATGGAAGACTTGGAGGTGGCGCCTATCAAACGGACGATGAAAGAAACTTTGATAGATCAACTGCCAGCATCTTTAACACATTGCCCTTTACTGGGTTAGGGGCATACTTGAGTGGAGCTAAGCGTGACTCGTTCGGCCCAGATTTGCTTTCGCAGTTCCTCTCAGGACCAAATCAATACAATCGAACGTCAAACGAGTTTGGTTTCCTTCAGGGTCGCATGCCATCTTTCGATTTGGGTGTTTCTCAGAGCAGAATACCATTTCACTATGGAATGCCTCAGAACCGAATTCCATCGGCTGATTACGGTGTTTCACAGGGCCCTATTATTTTGCAGTTACAGCAACAACCAAACCAGAGAGCTGGTATAATGGCAATTACTGAATTTCCTGATGAGGAATGTACAGATTCTGCTGTAAAGCAGGAAACACGTGAAACAGATATTGCTGAAAAAAAGTCCAGTGAGTCAAAAGTTAGTCTCCAGAGTATTGGTCGATGTAAATCAGAGAATTGCCTTCATACCAAAACGAAAACTCAGAGCAAGTCTGAATCTAAGAAGCCTGAGCTCAGCAGGAGGAAAACGCTTCCTAAAGTTTCGGAATCGAAGGAGGAAGCCTATGAGATAACAGGAAATGAGAACTAAATGACATACATTTAAATAAATATAAAGGGTTGGAGGCTGTGACGTTTCATAGACAAGTTATTGATGCGTAGCTTGATTCAGGGAAACCTCAGTCTGTCACTACATCAATTTTTCAAAAGTCTAAAACACTACATGAATTTAACTAAAACGAATATAAAATTATTAACCTGTATATATATAAACTTGGTGATAGATAATTAATTCATGGTGAAAAGGGTTTTCTGTAAAATGCTTCATACATTACAAGTTTCTTATTTTATAATTAAAAATGTTGACGCTAACTATTAAGCGATAATCCTTTAAGTGTTTGGTGCACTTATTCGATTATACTGGTTATACCATTATAACTGAACAAATCTGTAAAGACGACTTTTGAAGTTGCTGATTTTAATGTTTTAGTCATTGTGTCTATTGTATTCGTACTTACTCGTCTGATAATGATGGATTATTTGTATTCATATTTGCACTTAAGACCTCAAAATTTTAGTTACAAGTCTCTGACCGTATTATGTACCTAAGAATAGAAGAACCTTGCAGTGATTGACAGAATAAGTA
The DNA here is from genome assembly GCA_022818135.1 of Saxidomus purpurata. Lineage (NCBI taxonomy): Eukaryota > Metazoa > Mollusca > Bivalvia > Venerida > Veneridae > Saxidomus > Saxidomus purpurata. The sequence continues at coordinate 24,685,898 of JAFMSR010000016.1, read as the reverse complement.
TTTGAATTAGTCAACTAGTTTGTGTTACCAAAATTATGATGATGCGTACAGCGTATGAGATATCCAAAATGACGTTGTTAAATGTATTATCTGTATCATATGCAAATATCAGGATTGAACCAATATCCTAACATAACCAGGCAGCGCATTAACTTCTACACGAATAGTAATTAAAACAATATACGGACCCTGTAAGGTAATAAATGTGGCGAAGTCGTAATTTGTTCGTATGTGAATGACTGTATGTTAAAGTCCAAGGACAACTTTGAATTTTCTAATATAGTTAAATAAGTTCACTGAAGAGATAATGACAGAACCATGTTATATTCACTATAATACAGTTTTGACATATGCCTATCTTTCGTATTCAAGTCGTTTGTTCATGAAAAAGAGTTGCCAAAAAGCCTTTCTAAGTTTTTGCAATATTGTAATACTGAAAGAAACTGTTCTATAATTATTTCTGACATGTACTCGATCAAGAAGCAATGTTAGGCATATTTTTGGTCAAATAAAGGTCATTTACGCCGGTAAGGCATCTTTCTTGTTAAAATTAGAACTACTTGTAATTGTGCTCCTGGGACTTTTAAGTTATATTATTACCTTCAAAATTACAATATTGAGTTATGTTAAAGAACGAAGCTGAAAACTTAGTAAATGCTTTGAAAAACATGTAAAAAGTGAATATTGCCAAGTAACTTCTCTAAAAGAATGATTAAGAAATGATTAATGTCTCCCTGTATTTTATCGTTGAATAAAATGTAGTCAGGAGTTTGGATGCGTAGTAATTAAATCACGAGTGCGAAGTATGGATGATATAATTTTTCGCATCCAAACGTCTGTATTTTATTCAACGATAAAATGTAGGGAACAATTTATTATTTCGATTCTTACACGTTGTTTTCTTTGAAAGCTACCCGAATTTTATTTAACGCGTAATAGTACATCATTTTAACCTTAAAACGCGAAAAACGATTAGACGCGCTTGTTAACATACGTCACGTCATTACGTCATTTACGGCACACTGTCTTTAGAAAAAAAAACGTGCTAGCTGTAATGCTGTATTTTATCGTAAAACAAAATACAGTCTTTTCCCTATATGTTTCACAGGAAAAGCAGCCGCTTGTGTTAGAATCAATGATAAATACAGGGAGGCATTTATTATTTCGATTCTTACACGATACTGTCTTTTGTGCTCTAACCAAGAAAAAGCTATGCGGCCACAAAATGTTGTTGTAGAGACAATTGGCGGGATGGGGGGTACAAAAATCTATGCATGTGTTGATCATACAATGTGAATTGCATTGACCATCATTCTGCAAGCAGAACTAAACTTACCAATAATCGATAGGAAAAGAATAATAGAATTATTTCTTAACATAATAAAATAATTTCTTAAGAAAAACTCTTCCAGTTCACCCAACTATGTAAAGTGTTGTTGTGGAAATTAACGTTTGTCGGAAGGGCAACTTCAGTGTTCTGAACAGAAATCAATCAATCAAAATATTCATTATTTGTAAACGAAACTAAAGATTAAAAATTAAAGACGTCTTTTAAGCTATTTTGCATCTGATGCACATTTTCTTGCAGACGTTTGAAGTATTTTAGAGTGGCATTAGTCTTGAACCGTTTTACTGGAACATTATCAGGATATTCAACAAGTTTGTCTCTGTAATGGTGTAGCAGACCTATATATGGAAATACACCCCTCTCTCGACCACTCGTGAAGGTCCACACGTTATGTACACCCAGTGTAACAGCCTTATCAGTCCTCGCGATCATCTTGGATCTTACACGTCCAATGAAAACCACACTATCTCTTGTCAAGTATGACATGGTTAGTAAATTTGTTTTCAAATAATTCTCGTACTCTTCAGTCGTACTGGAAGAAATGAATGAATTTAAAAATAAATATCCGCTGCTTTCAAATGGAATTCTTTTGAGCATGTCGGACCATGTGATATCATCTTTGTGTTGAGGAATGATAAATTCATCCAAATCCAGGGAGACAATATACCGACTTCGTCCTTTAGTTCTGTAGAGACAGTCGTTTAAAGCTACAAGCTGTCCACAATATTGTAAGTGAGTTCCATGTTCACCAAAAGTACATAAATGAGGTGGTATTGACCAGGGTATGACTTCAAGAACGCCTTCAGCTTTATAATGTTTTAAAATTGTCTTTATCTTCTCAGTAACGTTGTTAACATAGATATTGAACTTTTGCACTCCGAGAATCCTGTTAAACTCGATCCATTCCATCAGCTGGGAGCTGTCGTTATATCCCGAATGCATGGGAGACAAACATACGGTAAATAAATGTGTTGGCTTTGAATTTGGAATACTCTTTACTTCAATATATTGTGCCTGCCTTGTTGTGTTGTTATATATTATTGACACCGCATCAGGAACAGGTAAATTGTGCAGCTGGCATATGAAATAAGCAGCAGTGTAGCTGAAAATTTAATAGAAAATGCTTAATTTTAGCAATTTTCCAGGTGTAAGAATTAGAGTGAGATACAAAAATAATCTACGCTGTTTTTCAAGCAGTAATCGTCAGCAATACTTACACCTATGTTAAACATTCAATATTAATTATATTGAGGGGTAAATAATGGGTAAATACCGTACGCTGGCTTTTATAAAAAGAACCTGCTTGTACAATCAAAAGTGTTTCATGTATAGCTTGAATGTTCAACACACCTAACATAGGATGTTATAAAAAAATATTTAATCTTGAAATAGTTATATAATTCTAGGACTGCGGGTGACCATGGTGACCACGTGCACTTAATACGGATATTGGAAAGTTTATACTTGCTTCAAGTCATGATCCTCTGGAATATTCTCTACAAAGCCGCTGATATCTGCTGTATTAAATGTATTATTTGGCATGTTATACCGGAGTCTACAGTGACAAGGTTCGCTCACTATGCTTCTGTTTTTGTTTACTGCTACACCAATTATTCGAAGTATGTTCCGTCTGAAAATGAAATTTTGTATATCAAGGTAACTTTTTTCTCAATAAAGGGCATTATGAGACAATAACTATACCCGTACACTCAACACCTTTGAAAAAGTGTAATCTTACAAGCTTATGCGCAAGGACCGGGTTTCAGTTTTTTTTATACAGTATGACATCTTCTTTCATATTTTCCTGGACATTTTTATTATAGAACTGTCGTTATAAGTATATTTTTCGCCGAATACTAGTTGTCTTTTTCACACTTTCATCCTCCTAAATATTCATCAGCCAAGAGATTCGACTAAAATTGTTGAACTCTTTTAAGAATATTCGTTGTTTTGTAAAATCTCGGCCTATGCTCGAAACGATAGTGAAGCGAACATGTTCTCAGGCTGCTAAGGAATACAAATAAGATTCTATGGACCTTGAAGGTGCTGGTATCTTCAACTTGTTCTAACTGTTGTTTTTGTATTGCACACGCCATATAATTTACTATAAAGCTGTTCACAAATGAATTAAGGGTATAACTGTATGTACTAAATTAGTAGGAATATTTACTGCTGCCTTGTCAATTTACTAAATGAAATATAAAGATAATAAATAATAACTACCCTGTCCCAATGTCCACAGCATATGCAGAATATATAAGCGTGTCCCCATTTTGAGACGCCTTCAAAAAATTACCCGACTGTGCATGGTTCTGTCTTGATAGAGAGTGCGTAATGTTGCCAGTCTGAACGTTTCTCCTCGTCATATTCATCCTCTCATTTGTTGATATCAAATATAACAATACTAATCCAAGAACATCGAAAACTAACAGCAAAAATACGCGTTTTGAGCACCTCATTTTTATCGCATAACCCTCAATCTGATCTGTTTAAAGTTCTAACTAAATACTTTATCTTATAAACTGATCAAAATGAATCGGAGTTATCAGGTTTCTTTTCTGCTAAGAATGATTTTTTTTTTAAACCCGAAATGTATTACATGTATTCCTTTTACACGAATAATAATTAAACTATACACATGATGAAGCAGCCGCACCAGTTTTCCCCAGAGGCTGACATAGTACATGTATAAACATGATACTAATTTTATTCAGTTAATAAAATTGTGTGATGTTTGTACGTTTTACTGGACATCGCAGTTGCTTCAGGCGACCTACATGTTTTATGATTTACAAAATTTAATGTCCATCACTAGTGTATTTAGGAAAGTGATGGAAGGTCTTTCTTACTTTATGTGCATCGAAAGTAGTATTTCTACAATCAGGACCCGGTTGCTCAAAACTTTAACCGTCTGTTAAACTAACCGACAGTTAAATTTTGAGCTAGATATTGCTAGTGGAAAACATAAGTAGAATATTTTTATATAATTTTAAACATTTTATTTTTCTTGAATACATAAATTTGTTTTAAAAAGTCTCTCAACCTATAAAAATACAACCATTTAAGTTAATCAACTGTTAGTTTAACAGCCGGTTAAAGTTTTTAGCAACCGGGTCCAGATATATAATATTGTAATAACAACTGATGCATATATTTAAAACCTATCTAAACTGTAAGTCCTGCCACTTTAAAGACATAAAGGATAATAATATGCATCAAATATGATAGACATATTAGTAGCAGTTGTCTCCCTTGTACGGTGTGTTTGCACATAAAATCGATAGGTAATCGAAGTCAATTTTTTGCAAAAGGTTGTAGAAGAGAAAATATGATTATACTTTGCTTTATTGGACGTACAACAAAGATGAGATACGATCAATGTTTACAGTGCAAAACAATCAAAAATTGTTGTCACAATTTTACTTGTAAAAAGGCACAAAAGTATATGCACAACGTTATGTGACTTCACATACCGTTCCGGAAGTTAATTTATCTAAACACGACGGCTTTTCGAAAGAGAGGCCGTTCCGTATAATCTTTCAAGAGTGAGTCCAATCTAGTGCCTGTCCAAAGTGAAGTCAATGCTTCAGGTGATTGTAAAAATAATCAATCTTCCTGGAGGAACGGGCGTCGATTAATAGAGCTTGGGTATTTCGCGGATCAGAATATGTGAGAACTTGAATTCGTCGTTACATTTGGCAGACCAAAAATGGGCTAGCATCATTCTTTGATGTCAAGTGCCGGCAATGCAGTTTCACTACAGCAGTCACAAGCGGCAAACGGCATAAAGTAACCGAAGACGGTAGTTGTCGCTGCTTCGATATCAATACAAAGATGGCAGCAGGTAAACATACATTTTTAACCTGTTTATTAAAAAGCATGTTTTCCAGATATATACTTTGAAATTTAGACTTCAGAATATCTTTTTAGAATTCACAGATAAAGGGTAGTGCATTTTATCATTTTTCCTTCTTTTTATGCAAAGCAGTAAAAAGCGATTTCAAGCTATTCGTTCTTTCTCCATAACACACACATGTGAAACAAAAGTATTGCTAGTATATGACATAACACACATCCTCAGGCATGCCTATGTCTTAAGTTTAAACTACATGTTATACAGATGAAGATAATATTATTTGGGTTGAATATCCGACTCTGTTTTACATATGTATAACCGTTATCATTTGTGCGCAGTAGACAAGTTCACTGAGCTGCGTGGTCGTTTGGGTGAGATAACTTACTTGTAATAACTAAACCGCTGGTTAATTTTATCCCTGAGTTCGAGCCCCACTATTGCCATTTTGTCCATGGAAAATGCCGCAAATAGTGATATTAGACATCTCTGTAGCCTTGGTACTATTTGGACTATTATGAAAAGATATTTTCAGCCATGCTGAACGTTGGTGTTGGTGAAACCCATATTTCAAACATTTTGACGGAGCTCAACATATCTCAGCCTAGTGCAACAACAATAAAGAAGCGCGAACGTGAAATTGGATCTATTATTGAGAAAGTTGCTCAATTGTCTTGTTCTGATGTTCTAACGGAGGAAAAGGCTGTCTTTATGGAGTAAGCATACTAATTCGCGTTGATGTCAATACTATAAAAGGAAATGATCAAGGCATTGGCAGTCATTTATTACCTGTTACGCCCCGATAGGCGGTTACTCCTTTTGTATTTTAGGACATATTAACGCCAGTATCAACCGTATTCCGGTCATTTCTATAGACTGGCAGTTTATCTTACCCTCGTTCATTGGAAGAACGAGAACTCATCTCTATCCTCCGTAAGAAACTGCCAACTTTCACATATCAAAAGACATGGTATGAGCAGGACTCAAACCCACGACCCTCAATCTATGAGAGGTAACAGTGATTTAAAGTCAGCGGCTCTAACCACTGGAACACGAGAAATGACTTAGAATATAATCTTATTGTTTCGTGTTGCCTCCACGTTTACATTATAATCAGCCGCTGAGCACTAGTTGGTAAGTCTGACACCCGTTAAGGGTCGTCTCCCCATGCATGTTAGCTAATGACTTACATATTTTAAAACGGTGAATATCACATCATAGCCAATGCCTTACAAGTCCATAATTGTATATTATTTTTTGCTAACTAATGAAATACTACTTGATGTATCAGTTGAATAAAAAGTGATGATTTAGATATCATATTAGTCACAGTGATAGTGATATAGGTCTGCCATAACTTCTTTTTCAGTGATGAATATAAATGATTTAGGTTTTGTGATAATAGCGTCGCGCTCATGATACTAATATTAAATTGTATCACTTATCTAAAAGGAGTTTTTAAATTAGTGTTTCTCAATACAACAGTTACACCTATTATAGTCATTATAGAAGTGGCCACTTCTATAATGACTATAATAGGTGTAACTGTTGTATTTTTATATATTTCTGTTCAATACACTAAACACTTGCAGACAGAGCGCGAAGGGGCAGTGTTGAAATATCTGTGTCTTGCCTAAGGAAAGAAACGTCGTATCACTGGTGGGGATCGAACCCGGGACCCTCTGATCCTGATTATACGATCAATATAATATCTGTGTCTATTAACTACATGTATGCATAAAGTATTGGCATTGTCACGCATTTTGGGGATTTTTACATGATATTTGAACAAAAAAGAAACGATGTATAGAATTTGGGGTTGCAAATAAATCTTGCAGGATTTGCAAATCAACTAAAACAAGTCTCTAACACGAAGTCATGACTGTAGAAAAATGTAAATGAAGGATGTATGTACATGTGCAAGGTAATTTATAAAAAAAAATTATGGTAAACTAACGAGGTTGTAAACAAACTATCTCAACTAAGTCTTACAGAATATTTATTAACCAATGGGTTACTAATGTCTACTAAAACATATACAATGTAGTTTCAAGCAGCTACGTTCCGATGCAGACGGCACTTTGGTTGTCGTTTGGTCAGAATTTAGTTTGTCAGTCTGTTGGGTCACTAATACGAATAATGCCTTTGTTTAGATAAACAGAAAGGCATAAATTGGAAAGCAAAAGATCCCATTTTAAAAATATATGTATAAACGGATTAATTGCTGTCGGCGCAACACTCATGATCAGTAAACTTTCAACCGTAAAATATGATTTCTTTCAATTATCTATTTTTCAGGTAAATGAACAGCATAATATGAGCCCAGGAAAGTATACGCTCGATAGGTTTATAGGGTTGGATGGAAAGCGTGAACGCCGGCGGACAAAACAAGAAACTGGACAATTCAAGAAACGACGCCTTCAGTTGAAGGAAAAAACCGCAAGGCCAGGAATTTCGCGAGAACCTTGTGTTTAAGGCGTTGTCTCCGGAACGGGAGGTCCTGTGTTCGAATCGCATCCGGAGCACGAGGTGTGCCCTCGAGTAATGACCCCAATGTCACACGTGCCTCAGCCCGTCCAGCTGCAAATGGGTACCTACGATGACATTTTTTAAATGCCTAGATGTTTTAAAGTACATTCCATGTGGCTAATGTTTCCTCTCATGATCAGCGATAACATATTAACATAAGATCAGTGTTGCTTTAATATAAAACTTATATTATTAAATAGATTTAGGACTTTAAAAATGTTTTTTGTTTGTTTAGACGGCGTCCGGTTGTAAAGAAATAAACCATTGCCTGATATTGCAGTTGAAATAACGACGTTGACGTTACATTTTGACGCACAAAAATAACGCATAACCGTAACTAAATTTCAAAATTAAAAAAATCTACTTAGATGACCTATTGAGTTGTTTTGATATTTTGAACCATCTACACTGTAGTAGTAATATATTTGAAAAATCAGATTGGGTCACCGGACAAACTTTTTCGTAAAACGGCAAAACGTGTTCAGAGGTAGCTGATAAATACTACGTTATTTACGTCAAAATTGGCGCAATATCATTCGAATTACCAATAAATATATTCAATATTTCAAAAATATGCAATAAAAAGTTAGGCTTAAATGTTTCTTTCGACCTAAAACTTGTTGTAAAATCTGTATTAAACCGTTACAATTAATCATGTTTTTCTCAAATAAAGGTCACATTTATTATTAGTGTTAGAGTTCAATAATAATAATAATAATAAAAAAAAAAATAAAATAATAATAATAATAATAATAATAATAATGTCTATCTTATACTACTGAAGTGTTATTCTAAACTTGTAAATGCTTTCTGCGCAGTTTCTATGACAAGGAAAAGAATCAAGCATGTATGCATGATTGTTTTCTTTTCCTTTTTCGAGATTAGTTTAATAGCCTTCCAACAGCCATTATTTATGTCATTTTATACAGTACCGTCAGTATGAAAAAAATTCCTTAGTAATTGCGATAGTTTTGATAAATACGGCTACAAAGAATCGAAATAGTCTATGACTTTGGGGGCTTTATCGACATTGAAGCATCTCCCGTCGGAAATGTGCCTGCGTAATAATTCATTCGGGCGAACAAGCCATAGATTATTTCTTAATTGTTTCAGAAAAGCGATTCTTATTAAGAGAAAAATGCCCAATGGAAGTAATTAAAACAGTAGTAATTAAAGCCATGGAAATACCTCAAAGTACTGTATTAAATGTTTCTTCTTCATTATTCAGATAGTCCCGGCAGATCCTGGGATTTCTCCCAGAGTGAACTTTCCATTATCCCAGTATGACTGCCATGCAAACTGATATTCTATTAAGTGCTCGTGAAAATAAAGAAGAAAGCATAACATATTTTATTTCAACACAGAATCCGAAAAAGAGATAAGTATTCGAAATACTTTTACTGGCAAATTTACATAATGATAATGCAATGAAAGGGCTAATAAATCATATTGAAATTATAGAATACAAACAGCAACAAATTAAAAACGTGTTCTTACTAAATCTGTATTTGACGAACATAACACCTCATAACACCTGTAATTGCCTATGATGTGGACTATGTAATTTTATTACTGAAGGATAATTGTTTACTTTACAAAAAATCAAAGGACTGAAAGTGCTGGAGGATCGGTTGTCTCTGAACAACACAGTCTGCACACATACATGTGTAAATATCAGGACAACATAGACTATACACATACGTGTGTGAATACCAGGACAACCCTTGCACGAGTAAAGTTATAAACTGGAGACACAACTGCCTTTCAGCATTTGTGTAAACTTTACTTTTGAGATAGGAACCCATGTGCTTACATTATGTCATTCAGTGACTATGTTCAACTACCCTATGAAGTATTAAGCTGTGAATCGTAACTGAGAAATGGATTTTGACAAAACTGGACTGAAAATTTATGGTTTGAACAACTTTTAATGTTATTCAAAAGTTATGGGATGTGCCCATAACGTTGATTGTATTGTGCCAATTAATTCGGATTTAACGTCGCACCCAAAGGCTAAGGTCATATTGCAACTTCCGGCTTTCGTGGAGGAGGAAGACTCTGAGTGCCAATTACCTGTATCAGAATTTGGGGGTCATTTAGAAATTCCGAGGGTCATACCCTTTATTGTAAAAAAATAAAAGGCATGACTATATGTTAAAGTAGTTTTATTCAGTTTACTTCTGTAAAACTGCATGTAAAAAATCACAAAATGGTGGGTAATCAAAGGGTTGACAAGACAGCAGGTGTTTCTATTTGGATGCTTTCCATTTTGTCACTGCATCTCAAAAGTCAAATTTGTCCACAAAGAGAATTTTTCATAAGTGCATTCAACCATAGACATTAAACTTGGATATTATTTGGCACAGTGAAACCCCTTTCAATAGTGACAGTCTGATCGAAATTACTACAAAATGATCATTAAAATCACTCAGAAAGACGTTTCTGTTTCCCCTTTTAAGGTTCGTCGACCATCTCTTGTTGTGCGTCTACGATACCATGATGACGTTATCATAAGAATCAACACACACACACACAAAACGCAATGGTACAAAATGCGGGTCGATCCGAAATCAGACGACAACGACGACGGAATAGGGTCAAAATTATATATATCCCATACCGGAAGCGTATTTCATAAACAATTTATCTTGCATTTCGACGCGTTTTGAGGTTTTGAAATGTTGTTTTGTAGTAATTTGATCATACACATTTTTATGACGCACATAGAAGACGCTCTTTGCTTTTTCTGTTGCGTCATTGACAAAATGAGTGCGTATAATTCGTAACAACGGAATATATGGAACTACTTGTTTGTATGTAAAGAGTTCGGCCGTAAGGAAGCATTACTCTGTTTACATTGGATCCGATTGAATAAATCAATCGATCCAAAAACCAGAAGTACGGTAGAAACGAGTGTTAAACCCAAGTAGTAAAAGGTAGATTTACAAATTGAAAATAAAACTAGTCTTTTCAGAATTCCTCCCCTTCTCGTCATGCAATTGCATAGTTTGCCTGTTCAGGTCAAAAGAATGCTATCACGTTAGATGTGAGCTCCAAAACTTGCAAAAAGTTATACATGTAGTTTCATTCGAATATATGAAAATGTACAGTTATACGTATTTATAACTCTTTTATTTTCTTTCTTTTTTCGAATAAATCCTCTTGCATACAATAAAAACAAATGTTTACAATTTATTTCCAGTTATATCAATAGAAACAAATCACGGTTTACAAATTTATTTCCAGTTATATCCAAAATGAAACAAATAAGGTTTACAAAATATTCCAGTTTTTCAAAATGCAACTATAAATATCTAGACACATTCATGCTTATTTCAACTAATCTAATATCATTTATGGTAAAGAAACCTGTAAACTAACAGCTCCATTTGCACGATTTCAGTAAATTTGATTGTTGGTATGACGCTTACAAGAACACAGTTACAAATGTTCTCCTAATCAGGTCCGCAGTCAGACCCACATATTTATATATAGATACGATCGCTCTGGTGTTTGACAAAGCAATTTGTGTGTTTCGTCTTAGCTATAACTTGATGTTGATTGTTTATTTACGGGTCAGGAGTCATATACGAGAAGCAGCCTATATATGATGTCTTAAACATTCGAACTTAAGTATAACATTTATACTGATTATAATTGTCTCAAATTCAATTACATTGTAAATTGTAAGATAACATATTCATTATGAACTGTATCTATCGAATGTTGGATATACTTGCCACATACTGCAATACAGTTTGTCCTGTCTTCTCTATGAGGTTGTTAATTTTAAAGGCAGTCCTGATATATGACTTAAGATGCTAATCTCTTACCTACTGGAACAGCCCCTTACCTACTGGAACAGTCCCTTACCTACAGGAATAGTACCTTACCTACTGGAACAGTCCCTTACCTACAGGAATAGTACCTTACCTACTGGAACAGCCCCTACCTACAGGAATAGTACCACCTATGGAACAGTCCCTTACCTACAGGAATAGTACCTTACCTACAGGAACAGTCCCTTACCTACAGGAATAGTACCTTACCTACTGGAACAGTCCCTTACCTACAGGAATAGTACCTTACCTACTGGAACAGTCCCTTACCTACAGGAATAGTACCTTACCTACTGGAACAGTCCCTTACCTACAGGAATAGTACCTTACCTACTGGAACAATCCCTTACCTACTGGAACAGTCCCTTACCTACAGGAATAGTACCTTACCTACAGGAACAGCCCCTTACCTACTGGAACAGTCCCTTACCTACAGGAACAGTACCTTACCTACTGGAACAGTCCCTTACCTACAGGAATAGTACCTTACCTACTGGAACAGTCCCTTACCTACAGGAATAGTACCTTACCTACTGGAACAGTCCCTTACCTACAGGAATAGTACCTTACCTACTGGAACAGTCCCTTACCTACAAGAATAGTACCTTATCTACTGGAACAGTCCCTTACCTACTAGGATAGTACCTTTCCTACTGGAATAGAACCTTACCTACGTTTAAAAAAATTTGAACGGACAAGATTCGGCCCGTGTGGTTTCAATACACAATACTTATCCGTGATAATAATTGTTATCGTCATTTAATTCTAAATATTTGGTTTAGTACATCTCCCAGAATTCCACCAGTTATTCAATTGATTGGCAGGCTTTCGAAATAATTCAAGATTGTTTAACTTGTAACACAGGTTACAATACGCAAGTTGAACATGTTCATCTTCACTTATAACGGTGAAGTTGTCCTTCCTTTTTAAATAATCTAAATATTCTTCCTCATCTGACCCTAAACGTGTCAAATATTTGGCAAGGTCTTCGGGTGAGGCAAAGTCGTCTGCATCGACGTATGTCCCTTTGGGCAAATACCTTTTATAGAAACGAGCACCGCGAACAACAACTATAATATCTTCACTAAACCACCTAAACACTTTCTCTGTAATATAATCTTCACACATAGAGTTTTCGAATGCGAAAAAGAACTTGTAAATATGTTTCACGTGGTCGCCACAATATGGATTATGTTTCGGACACGCATTTGTGCTGTTGCTGCATTTACCGAATACATCGATATCAGTAAATTTCATCATTCGTGACACGTATTGGTCTCGTTTGCTCGCAGCCCAGCAGTGACTTACAAACCACACTGAGGACTGCGTCTTTCTCCGGAAAATAGCCTTATAATTTTTTCTTTGTTTATCTGTATTAAAATCCACAAGGTCATCCTTCAATTGAAAATCTGCATAGTTGAGAAATTTGCTAGTTCTTTCAGCTGTTGATAAATATTCAGTTTTATTGAAACTTCGCGGTAAAACTGAGCCATAGAGATACGGAATATCAGAATCTCTTCTGTAGGTCATGGTCCAGTTGAAAAACTCTTTTAGAAACGGATTCGATAGCTTTACTATCTGTAGATATTGTGGCGATTCTATATTTAGATAAACGAATACTTGGTCGGTGTGAAGTCTGCTCGGTTTGTCTCTCGGCATGTTGTTTCCCTGAAAGACGATTGCATCTGCCCGTATAGGATCAGTAGAACATTTTCCACGATAAATGACCTCACAGTTGGAACTGTGATAACACTTTTTCATGTCTAATTTCGCTGCAGCCCATTTCAGTAACGTATGATAAATATGATATGTTACAATACGTATTTTGTGTTTATGCACAGTCTGCACTGAGGGTGCATATATTTTTTGTTTGTTTACATTCAACGAAGTCCTGGTTTGAAGATGTTTTATATTTGAAAAACTTGTGTTTAACAAATCTTTTGTAACATTACTTGAATTTTGATTTTTGTCCGCAATGAGACTGTTGGGTGGAGCTGCGTCTCCAAGTAGTTTCCTTGGGTCGTAAACATTCCAAGCATCACCGGACAAAAGCATCTGCGACTTTGAAGAAATGTTATCAGTAATTGCTAGTCCAATGTCTTTCATTTTAGATATATTGGATTGTCCGTCTATATTTTCAGAATCCAAATGTAACTGTACAGTTCCCGTCGTAACTATAATCCTCGTGTTAGTGTATATAAGACCAATTGAGATGAAAGACATCAAAGCAAATGCAATGAACACTTTGCACCTGAATACAGACATTCTTGGAACTGTACTGAAAAATAAAAAAAAACACCGTTATATCTTTATGATATAGTTATAACGCTAACATTTGTAAAAAAATAATCTTCTAGCTATATATCTATATATCAAAGTTAGTTTACGGTCGATGTTGTAGTTAAGGTTACTTTATATATCCGAGTTAGTTTACGGTCGATGTTGTAGTTAAGGTTACTTTATATATCTGAGTTAGTTTACGGTCGATGTTGTAGTTAAGGTTACTTTATATATCTCAGATAGTTTCGGTCGATGTTGTAGTTAAGGATACTTTATATATCCGAGTTAGTTTCGGTCGATGTTGTAGTCAAGGATACTTTATATATCTGAGTTAGTTTTGGTCGATGTTGTAGTTAAGGATACTTTATATATCCGAGTTAGTTTCGGTCGATGTTGTAGTTAAGGATACTTTATATATCTGAGTTAGTTTCGGTCGATGTTGTAGTTAAGGATACTTTATATATCTGAGTTAGTTTCGGTCGATGTTGTAGTTAAAGTGACATTATGCTCATCTTACTGCACATAGTGTATTTTGGTGACAGTTTTATAAAAGCAATTTTCGGTAGCTGTGCATTTAAATATGTTAAACTAATGATAATGCCACATTAATATTTGAAGTTGGTGCTTTAGAAACTAAAGAAATGGACTAATAAAATAATAATTCCTTCCTTGGCAGTGATCTCCCTTGTGTTATTAGTGTTGCTCGGCAGTGGAAGGGAAGCAACTCCGACATGCATTTGTTTATTTCTTAAATTGACTCTCCCAGTCAAAATAGGAAAAGTAATATTTGGAAAGCAGGAAAAGTTTGTTGTATTGGGTAAAAAGTTATTATTTCCTCTAACCTTTTCACACACACCTATTTCAGCTGGAATTTTACTTTTAAAAAATGTGCATAATGTCACTTTAAGGTTACTTTATATATCTGAGTTAGTTTCGGTCGATGTTGTAGTTAAGGTTACTTTATATATCCGAGTTAGTTTCGGTCGATGTTGTAGTTAAGGTTACTTTATATATCTGAGTTAGTTTACGGTCGATGTTGTAGTTAAGGATACTTTATATATCTGAGTTAGTTTCGGTCGATGTTGTAGTTAAGGATACTTTATATATCTGAGTTAGTTTACGGTCGATGTTGTAGTTAAGGATACTTTATATATCTGAGTTAGTTTCGGTCGATGTTGTAGTTAAGTGACATTATGCTGATCTTACTGCACATAGTGTATTTTGGTGACAGTTTTATAAAAGCAATTTTCGGTAGCTGTGCATTTAAATATGTTAAACTAATGATAATGCCGCATTAATATTTGAAGTTGGTGCTTTAGAAACTAAAGAAATGGACTAATAAAATAATAATTCCTTCCTTATCAGTGATCTCCCTTGTGTTATTAGTGTTGCTCGGCAGTGGAAGGGAAGCAACTCCGACATGCATTTGTTTATTTCTTAAATTGACTCTCCCAGTCAAAATAGGAAAAGTAATATTTGGAAAGTTATTATTTCGTACTGGTAGCAGGAAAAGTTTGTTGTATTGGGTAAAAGTTATTATTTCCTCTACCCTTTTCACACACACCTATTTCAGCTGGAATTTTACTTTTAAAAAAAAGTGCATAATGTCACTTTAAGGTTACTTTATATATCTGAGTTAGTTTCGGTCGATGTTGTAGTTAAGGTTACTTTATATATCCGAGTTAGTTTACGGTCGATGTTGTAGTTAAGGATACTTTATATATCCGAGTTAGTTTCGGTCGATGTTGTAGTTAAGGATACTTTATATATCTGAGTTAGTTTCGGTCGATGTTGTAGTTAAGGATACTTTATATATCTGAGTTAGTTTCAGTCGATGTTGTAGTTAAAGTGACATTATGCTCATCTTACTGCACATAGTGTATTTTGGTGACAGTTTTATAAAAGCAATTTTCGGTAGCTGTGCATTTAAATATGTTAAACTAATGATAATGCCGCATTAATATTTGAAGTTGGTGCTTTAGAAATTAAAGAAATGGACTAATAAAATAATAATTCCTTCCTTGGCAGTGATCTCCCTTGTGTTATTAGTGTTGCTCGGCAGTGGAAGGGAAGCAACTCCGACATGCATTTGTTTATTTCTTAAATTGACTCTCCCAGTCAAAATAGGAAAAGTAATATTTGGAAAGTTATTATTTCGTACTGGTAGCAGGAAAATTTTGATGTATTGGGTAAAAAGTTATTATTTCCTCTACCCTTTTCACACACACCTATTTCAGCTGGAATTTTACTTTAAAAAAAAGTGCATAATGTCACTTTAAGGTTACTTTATATATCTGAGTTAGTTTCGGTCGATGTTGTAGTTAAGGTTACTTTATATATCCGAGTTAGTTTCGGTCGATGTTGTAGTTAAGGATACTTTATATATCCGAGTTAGTTTCGGTCGATGTTGTAGTTAAGGATACTTTATATATCTGAGTTAGTTTACGGTCGATGTTGTAGTTAAGGATACTTTATATATCCGAGTTAGTTTCGGTCGATGTTGTAGTTAAGGTTACTTTATATATCCGAGTTAGTTTACGGTCGATGTTGTAGTTAAGGTTACTTTATATATCTGAGTTAGTTTACGGTCGATGTTTTATTCAAGGATGCTTAACAGTACAGCACAGGCGAAACCCCACGCATATGCGTCCATGCGGCATGTAAATAAGAGTCTGAAAGCATGGAGATGCGGCGGGAAATCAAACGCGTGACGTGACATCGCAAATTGTATGCGGCATTTAATTGCCGCATCTGAAAGACAAAATAGCATTCAAGCGCGACAACGAGTCCTGCCGCGTGATGCCGCGTGTCGCGACGTTATGCGGCATGTCATTTTCTATACAGGTAAAAGCGATGAAAAAAGAAATATGTACTATATTGTATTGTACACGTGTATAAAACTGGGTTTTTCAATAATGATGTACAATGTATTCCATATTGTAACCAATACAATTTCAGTCTTAAATGTTTTTAGTAATTACATGTGTATACCATTAAGTTTTAGTAAGTTAAACCATAAAAACATGTATGTAGAAACGTGTTTTAGAACTGTAAGATGAAAAAGAAATACCTCAACCCATACGATGTTTTTTGAATGAATTATCTCAATGCAGAGATCGACAAATACTACATTTAATGACAGAGTACGACAAGTGTTAAGAATAATATTAAAGCATCGTGATCACTTTAAATGTTGATAATTGAAAAAAAGGATGCTTAAAAGAATCACGACAGAAATAAGTATTTACTGTAAATTAACGCTGAAATACATGAGAATGGGATTTCCTTATCCACTACTTAATGGACATGGTAGATTTATTTTCACGCAAGTAAGCAGAAATAAGTGTAAATACAGAATGGGGATGAACAAATTAATAATGATCAGCTTTTTCTCGAATTCTACTTCAAAACTGCTATAAATGGATAGATGTCACTTTAAGGTTACTTTATATATCTGAGTTAGTTTCGGTCGATGTTGTAGTAAAGGATACTTTATATATCCGAGTTAGTTTCGGTCGATGTTGTAGTTAAGGTTACTTTATATTTCTGAGTTAGTTTACGGTCGATGTTGTAGTTAAGGTTACTTTATATATTTGAGTTAGTTTACGGTCGATGTTATAGTTAAGGTTACTTTTATATCCGAGTTAGTTTACGGTCGGTGATGGCTCTTTATATATCCGAGTTAGTTTACGGTCGATGTTGAAGTTAAGGTTATTTTTTATATCCGAGTTAGTTTACGGGTAGCAAGGATACTTTATATCTGAGTTAGTTTACGGTTGATGTTGTAAGTTAAAGTTACTTTTTATATCCGAGTTAGTTTACGGTCGATTTTGTAGTTAAGATTACTTTATATATCTGAATTTGTTTACGGTCTATGTTGTAAGTTAAAGTTACTTTTTATATCCGAGTTAGTTTACGTTCGATTTATAGTTAAAGATACTTTATATATCTGAGTTAGTTTATTAACAGAACTGTAGTACAGGTTACCGTTATATACCCCTCCATCCCTGGCATTAATTTAATTAAACTTCTAAAATGAGAGAAGTTAGCTTCATCTCTAAAATGCTGAGGAAGCGAATTCCTAAGTTTTGGAGCACTGGAACGGAAAAATCACTACCATAGGAGTGTTTTGCCGTATTTCTCACCTAAAATGATAACTTTTGTCTTTTATTGTTACTAAGTCACAAAGATATACCAGACCGTGTTTATTAATTAATTTATGAACTTCAAGAGCAATAGTCCTCATTATTCGCAGCTTCAATATTGGTAGTGTAGACCTAAATAGTAGAGAAGTGAAGTCGGACTCATAATCATCGTATATTAAACGTAATGCCCGCTTTTGGATTTTCTCTATTTTAGTGTATGTTTCCCCACAGAAGTTCCAAGTAAGAGTTTAAGTTTTAGCAGTAGTAAATAATGCGGGGGGATCAAATGCTTTCGACAAGTCAATCAATATGACAGCAAGACATTTACTGTCATCAAGGGTTTCAAATCTTCCACTACTTTAAGCAAAGTGCTCTGGCAGCTATAACCTGGACGAGAGGACTGTCAAAAAATTCAGATAGTTGTGAGTTGATGACCCTTTCATATATTTTTTATATGAAATATACTGCACAGGTGATCGTTATTTAAGTATAAATTTTACTCTAACTTGACATGTTGCTATTTATGTAGAAAGGTTGCTGCCACAATTAGCTATAATTTGTGAAATATACAGTACCCTTTAAACTGACATATTCAGGGAAGCATTATGGTGTACATTTGTAGAGGTAGAGCTTCGTACAGCTAGCCCGGAGGTCGCGGGTTCAAATCCCGTCAGAAGAATTTCATTGGGACCTACACAATCCCTTATTACGGTGCGACTAATGGTTCTGTGCTTATTAAAATAAATCGTGCTCCACTTAGTTATAATACAAAATGTTTTCCACGTGTATTGCCAGACATATGAAAAAGAAAATAGCTGGAGTTTAAAATGCATTTTAACTGAATTCAGTAAACTTAATATAAGTCGAACATGCTTAGACTGTTAAAATGTACCGTATATATACTCTTTATTTCCACTTTTACGTGATTTAAAATAACTGTATAACATACAAACATATATACAGACATATACATAATCAAAGTCATTTAAACATACACAATTGAAAGTAGAGTGACATATACACAAATGAATATACATTGTATATACATGTATCAAGTAGTATAATGAATTACCATGATATTCAGATTAGTACTGTTTTCATTCAGGGTTTAGGCATATACATGTACAAATACATATACGCATCCACAATAAGAAACAAACATATGGTAAACATGCGAATTAATATCTATATTTAACTCTTCATTTGTGAAATTTTTAAATACTTTTCTTCATGTTTTTGTGACAGTTTGAACTGGAAGATGACTGAAAATACTGTGGCGTTAACGTTTGCGTATATTTAGTTTTGACTTCAAAAATAAACTTACACGTTAATTGCATATAGCGCACAAGGGAAGTGATTTGGTATATCCGGATTTAGTAAGTTTGACAGAAACTATTAAGGTTATCGGTCTATAGTACAGGAATATGCGAGGGAGCGTCAGTGAACCGAAGCAAAAAGTTTGTTTATTCCTGTAATATGGACTTATAACCGGCTTACACTTCGTCCTATCTTCAGACAAAATTTGTTCTGAAATATACAAATTTTACATCGTCGGAACCCACGGCTAATTCCTGCCGCTTCTCTGTAATAGCCTGGGTTACCGAGGATGAAAGTTTAGGGCGGAGCTTAGATCTGTGATGTCACAGTCTCACTTATCGGGAAAATAAGTAACTATCTCATTATTTTCATATTGGAGGTAGTGAGTCAATATGGGGAATACAACTTGCTTTTGTTGAATGAGATGGGGGCATTAGATTGGATCAGATAGAACTGTTGTAGTACACAGATAAACACATTGACACACATTTGATTTGGTTTTTTTTTTCAAATTCGCAATTAATATCACATTGTTGCATTTATGTACCATCGTGACATGAACAACAATTATGTCCTTAGGCTATTTATTTACAAGATTGACTTGAGATGTATGTAATAATTGCATTTGATTATATCAAAATAGTTCAAAATGCAAACCTTATAAAAACACATTTTTGGGGGGTTATTTCATTTACAAACGGGTCTGCGTTTCATTTCGGGCATCACCTAGTACAGTGGCGAGTTTCTTTTATGCACAAAGTCAATCATCGCTTAACTATATCTATTAATGCTTCTATATTATATCTGTTTCAGAACTCGGCAAAAACTACATATCCTATTCTACCGTCATGCCAAAGTTAACGCTGCATCAGGTCACGATAGCGTTTTTCTATTTTGATTTAGGTACCTAACATCTGCAGAATGCCAACAGAAACTTCAATAGTTGACACCTTCAAATTTAAGCCCCCTCCTCCGCTGGTATCATGTGACTATTCGAAATGTAGTTAAGTTTGCCATAGTGACGAAAATAATAGTTGTACTGAAACGTTTTATATATCATACGAAATTTTGTATATGAAAACACAATCGAAACAGCATGGTTGTTTCTTGTGCTAGAATGACACATCTATAGTATTGGTGGGTAATATATAAATTTGCAAACGGTCATGGATTGGGTTACCAGACCGTAATGATTTTCCATTTAAGCAATGTTTAGACAGTCTTCTCCTGCTGAACGCGCTAAATCATACATTTTGCGATGATGCAACCAAACTTTCTGTCCGCCCGTCCGCCTGCACATACCCAGTATATAATAGGGTGTTAGGGTTTCTGAGCAACTTGGCATTGTGGTAAAAGTTAAAAGCGTTGGTGAGAGACCCTAGATTATTTTTTCCATTTTCTAAACACACATGTATTTCATTATTTTCAAGTTACAGCATGAATATACGACAATAATATTATTTTATAGAAAATGCGAAGGCCAAGCTGTAAGTGGTACAAATGTATACACATTTCGTATATACACGTATATACACCCGCTTTCCAATGGGAAGCTATATTCGGTGAATAAAACTTTTCAGTAACTGCAGAAACTATGCTCTGATCAAACTTCCGTGGAAGCTATACTGGAAAGGAGCCATATACGAAGTGTCCATATGCAGTCTGCCGCGGGGCTGCGGAAATGAGTTTTTAAGAGCCTTTGCGCGATGGACTTGTCCATCTTTCAATTTCGACGGTACCATTAATTGTTCAATGGGGTGCCCACTGAAAAGACTGCACGAGTCTATGTGATAATCATGATCTGAACTGGTCACAAAATCAAAATCATTTGTCACCAACATGGGAAGGGTTAAATACGCGATTTATGCATGTTCAAACAGCAGTAATAAGAGCAAAAAATACCTATAAAAATCAACCTCAAGTACATTGTAGTTTACTATTGTTGCGATGATGTGAAGTGAACGATTTTGTAACCTTTAATTGAGGCGAACTAACGGTAACACCGGAAAATTAATTGTTTACGGTGGCCTTAAGGTGACCTTAAGATCAACTTAATGCTTACGATGCTTTCGAGTTAGTCACCCCTAGTGTGCAAGCTCGTACAGGGAAAAACAATCTGGTTAAGTACCAGTATGGATGGGAGTCATACTGGGGTCTTGGCGAGTTCACCAGGGAAGAAATGCCACGGTCGGCCGGTACTTAAAAAACATTTATGTGCTGTAGAAACCATATTCTAGCACATGATCCGGAAAGGAGCCATTCACGAAGTGACCACACGTCTATCGTTATGAAATGGTGAAAATCGTGTTATACAAATGCGGCTGTGGGCGTGCAAAAGTATTTTCTTAGCTCTTACCCGCTGAATTTCTACAATGGATTGGTCCGTCTTTCAATTTCGACAAAACCATTAAATGTTCGAAGGAGGTCCATTGAAAACTTACAAACTGAACAGATGACTGTGGATTGTTCCAGCTCACAGCAAAACAGCTTATCTTATGCAACAATCGCTATTCAAACCCGTTTTAATGCATGCAGTTGTTGCAAACACTACTAAAAGGAAACTGGAGATAGATGTATGATTTCGCGCATGGAATAGTAAATATATGTATGTACTAACATCTAAAAACAGAATCAACAAATCTAAATCTTAAAAGTTTGTAAATCACGGAATCTCTCAATCACTGGCAAGAACATTTATTTTATTCTTCGATAAATTTTGAAATTGAAACAAAAAGCATAAATGATAAATTCTGCAAAGAAATTGATGATTTAGTTTTGAGGTTTATCTGGGACGGAAAAGGGTATCTTGTTTCTGCTGAAAATATGAAAAATAGAGACAGAGGCAGATTTAATCTTTATAAAGTATCGGGCATTGTTTCAGCTCATAGAATCAAAATATTATATAGAACAATTCAAGAAGATGTACAAATATGGAATGTAATTGGAAAACATGTGCTAAAAACAATTGATTCAGTATTTTATCAAAGCTATCTTTTATGTACCTTCTCTAGTCTTGAAAGAGTAACATTGACGAGAACAATATTTGATTTTTATATTGGAGCTCTTAATTATTGGAACACATTTGTAAAGTCTTTTAAAGCAAAGTCCAAACAGGTGGTCATATCTTCGAATCTTTTTGGTAATCACGCCATACGTTATAGACGCAAACCGTTAATGTTTAAACCGTTTCTTTTAAGCAACATAACACAAGTCAGAGACGTTAAGGACATATCCGTAAAGTTGGTTTGCAGTTCGCAGTTCGCGATTCGAATCGCGAACTGGCAACTGAGAAATAAGTTTGCAGTTCGCGATTCGAACTACGAACTGCAGACTAGTTGCCAGTTCGCAGTTCGCGATTCAAATTGCGAACTGCGAACTGGCAACTAGTCTATAGTTCGCAGTTCGCGATTCAAATTGCGAATTGGGAACTGCCGACAAGTTCCATGTTCTCAGTTCGTAGTTAAGATGAAGACTTGTTGCCAGTTCGCAGTTGGCGACTCGAATTGCGAATTGTAAACTTCAGCCAAGTTCGCTGTTCTAAGTTCACGATTCGACTTGTTCCCAACTTATGGTTCGAATTGCTGATTGCAAACCAGTCATTAGTTTACTTTTAGAATAGCGACATTTGGCGATTCGAATTATGAACTACGAACTGCGAACTGCGAACTACAGACTAGTTGCCAGTTCGCAGTTCGCGATTCGAATTGCGAACTGCGAACTGGCAACTAGTCTGCAGTTCGCAGTTCGAATCGCGAAATGCAAACTTATTTCTCACTGCTATACAGTTACTAGGTTGCGATTCGATTAGAGAATTGGAAATTGCCGAATAGTTCCAAGTTCTCTGTTTGCGGTTTGAATGAAAACTAGCTGCAAGTTCGCCGAGAGAAATCAGTTTGCAGTTTGCGATTCGAATCGCAAACTGCGAACAGGCAACTACAGTCGTCTATGGTTAGCAGTTCGAATCCCACATTGATTTGCAGTTCGCCATTCCACTCGCGAACTGCGAACTGGCATATAGTATTCATTTAAACCGCTAACTTGACTGGTTTGTATTTGCAATTCGTAATTCGAATTGCGAACTGTGAACTGGCAACTAGTTCGCAGGTCGCAATTCGCATTTCAAACCACAAGTTGGATGCAAGTAGAATCACAAACTGAGAACAGGGAACTTGTCTTAAGTTTGCAATTCGCAATTCGAGTCGAGAACTGCGAACTGACAACTAGTCTTCATTTTAACCGGGAACTGAGAACTGGGAAATCGCGAACTGCGAACTACAGATCGCGAACTGAGTTGGCAGTTCCCAATTCTCTAATCGAATCGCGAACTAATAACTGTATAGCATATTTCCAGTTTACAACTCGAATAATTTTTGCTGGAAGAGAACCTGATTAAATATTCATTCAGCACTATTCATAACTAAATACTTAACTTAATTTTAAAGAGAAATTGCATACCTTTATTTTTTTGGTATTACATTGACAACATACAAATGAATAATTTTCTTGCAATTTGTACTATGACCTTCATCACCATCCCAAAATATTGAAACCAATCTGCACATTTACATCTCTGCCATCCATCCATAACTAATGCATCACACCTATCTATGCTATTTTGGTTTTAAAGTAATATTGAATTTGCAATAAATGTCAAATCTAATTACTTCAAAATAAAAAAAAACAGAATATTTGCAAGAATTATTACTTAACATAAACGTTTAAGCTGTATATATTCCAGTCATCATCGGTAAAATCAAAATACATGTATACGGTAATGTTGTTTGGATAGTGATTTATTACAGACGGTCTCTTTGTTGATTATTTGTGAAAACATTTTATTTATTTATCATTTCACGTTTATTGAAGATATTATTTATTTTTGGATAATGAAATCTGATAGATATAGAAAAAATACATATATTTTACTCTTTACAGTAGACCAAGTAAATGTTAACGTCCAACTATAGTTAGGTTGTAACAGTAGACGAAATTGTTGTGTAGACGAAACTACAATTCGACCAAATGCCATGTGGAAGCGTTGTTTTGAAATCGGGCAAGTGGTTTCCAACCAGAAGAGTTTGAAAGTTTCCCCTACCGTCAAACCATGTGTCTTAAAGACCACCTTTGAATAAAGACCAGCATGGAGAAGACCTAGCAATATTCACCTACTGTTGAAATACCTGTGAATAAAGACCACGTGTTATCAAAAACCACCATAGATGTTCCCAGTCAATGGTCTTTGTTCACATGTTTGACTGTATGAACTAGTACATTGGAAGAAAAAGGACACAATACCCTAGCGATCATGTTATTTGAAGGATCGGAATAATTTGTTCAATTTTGGGATAGAATCAGTCAAGATATACAAATGTTTCTGTGTGAAACTATTTTGAATTCAGATTAACCTTTTACGACAAGATTTCATTTAAACAAATATTTTTAGTTCAGGTGGACCCTAGATACATAGGCTGAAGAGAACTCAGAATAATCTGAGCTATAGAAAATTATTAACCATACGTATTTCAATTGCCGACGGAGGAATATTTTCTTCGGCAGTTAAATATCGTTGTCGCAACATTAACCATATCCTAATATGCACTCGTTAATAAAAGTACAAACATGCAAACCTCAATGTACAAGAAACAAGTTCCTCTTCCTGTCAGCATCTCGCAAGAAGAAAGTTAATCCGAATGTATTCCATAGAAAAGTACATAAAACACATGCGTCAGGGGCAATAGATCATTTTGATTTAATTGTATAATTTTTCTCCAGCAATGATAAAATAACACGTTTATCATTATGAAAATGCAAAATATTATGATCAAACTGATATCGAACGCCAAACGAATTACAACTCAACAATTAGAATTTAATTATTTGTATTGCTCGAAGCTTGTTGTTTTCGATTTTATCTGTTTAAAACGGTTGACGTAAACAATACGTATTTATAGTACATTTTGTATAGTACAGACAGGGCAGTCAATCAGTCACAGTGTTTTTGTCTAGTTTCCGTGCCGAAAGCCTGAAACGTTATGAAATTTTAAGTCATTTTTCTAACATATTCTGCTTATTATAAAGTTTTAGACTACGGTACTGCTTAGACATGGCTGTGAGCAGGGTACACGTTTATGATTCAAATAAAACAATGGAAATTAAAACATGTTTCGGTTAAGACAATTACTGTTATTCGTTAAAAGAGTGAAAACCACATTGTTAAAATCTTGCAGCGAGATTTCGCGCAGTTGAAGTCTACCAGTACTAGTGATATATCAATCATTTGAGCACTTTACCATTCATAGTTTTTCTAACTGATACATTTGTATCATGTACCGGTGTTTAATCATCTACTTTCGTTTTCTCCACGAAATTATACCTCCGGGTGTGGTACAGAAAACTATCAAGGGGACACACATGGTATATGTGCGAGACATTTTTATGAAATAAGATTTATATCCGAGCCCTATATACATGTACACAGGGTTGCTGCAGACAGGACATTGATGCTGAAAGGAATAGTAATACCGTATATATGCTTCTGTTTGATATCAAATATTATAATATAGTTATTTTAATTTGTACTTGGTGGGTACCAAAAACTGGAAAACATTGTGAATTTACATTGAATAAATTGAAATAAACTGAGAGCTGTTGCAGCTTCTGACAAGTTGGCTGAAAATGTTTTGTAAAAAAAAATATTGTCTTGACAATGTACTTATTATTTATATTTTATATTTTGCCTATCTTCATGGGACTGCCATGAATCTGTTGAAAAATTAATAGTAATATCCAACTAGATGTCCACGTGCAACTTGTCGAGCCCGCCTTATGTCAAAAGGGCTAACGCCTTACCAAGTAGAGATGGGTCAAAATACACCTAAATATTAAATGTAACATGCATGTTGTACCACAGAAAAGTGATCTCGAATTTTCTCTACGGCCAGTAATAAAAAATTCATAGTTTGAACAACTTTTAATGCCATTCAAAAGTTATGGGATATGCCCATATGGTTAATTGTATTGTGCCAATTCATTGATTCGGATTTAATGTCGCACTCAACAGCTAAGGTCATATTGCAACGTCCAGCTTTCATGGAGGAGGAAGACCCTGGGTGCCAATTCTGGCATTATTTCAGTCACGAGCGGGCACCTGGGTAGAACCTAGATAGCTCCCAGACATAAAAGAATTCGACCCAAGTAGGGCACGAACCTACAGCGGTGAGGGACAAGCAACAGATGCCATTGTTTGATGCCAAGCAATTGTCTGAAGTTTCAAGGCTTTAATGGTTACCGAGAAAGTGAATTTTAAGAAAGCTTCACCAGATTCAAAACGACAGTTCCGACTGACGTCGAGAAGGTTATGACAATGGCTCTTCTGTTTTCAAAGAAAAGCTAAAAATTGTTAAATCAATCTTTTGTTTATAAATTGATTCAGTATATACCTATTGTAGAACAAGTACTTGCAGCTTACATAAAATATCCCCGTGAGTGGTCCCAAAATACTGCGAATTGCAATATACCGGGTCTTATGCGCACACCTAGTCATTACCAGCCTTTCTACCATACTGTTTTAAATTTTCATAACTTGTATAAAACAACAACTGAATGTTTTAATAGCAGGCTATTATCTTTCATATTTAACATATACTAGACTCTAGCAGTATTTCGTAATAAGTAATAATGATGATGATTATGATGATTATGATGATTATTATGTTCCTATATAATTAATGTATGTGTTAATGTACACGCCAAAATTTAGTGTAGCAAAAGAATCGTGTCCGGAATGTAATTTTATGTTTGAAGCATTTTAAGAATAACTGGCACAAATGTCTAGCATCAAGACGACGTTCGCCTGCAAGCGGGGCTTTAGTTTAAACAATATTTATTCTCGAAAATACTTAGTATATATAAATACATAGTACAAAGGTGTAACAATATAACTGGAGTCTGAAAATTTTTAAGCTTTCAAAAGAAAACTTGTATTAATTTTCATTTTCCTACTTTGGTAAAGTTTGAAGGTTTTAGTTGTACAATTTATAATTGAGTTAATATTTGTTCTTTGTAAATCACAGCATAATCCAGACAAATGAATTTGATTTTCCCTTTAGATTTTTGCATTTCTGTCTATATTCAAAAATCGTAGTTAAGACATGTAGATCCTTACAGTTATTCGTACCCATGAACAAATCGATTTCGCCGAAATGCGGACATTTTCGTACCATTTTCGAACCACGCATTTACGTAAAATACAACAATTACAACGTGTTTAAAGCATAAAAATATGTTGTCATATTTCAAAAAGACATCTACAAGTGCCTCTGTAGAGTTATATAAGTTTTATACCTTAACACATGAAGGAGTATTTTAGACTAGTTTTTCGGAAAATCTTTAGAGACACTAAATGACAATTAGTCAGGCCGAGCACTTTTGATGATAGAGGCGTTGGCAAGTTACAAAAAAATCGTTGTTTTTTATGTTGAATTCCGAGTTTTGTAATTTAAAATTCAAGAGTACGTAGTGGTTCGATAATGCATTACGATGTTCCGATAGTTTATGATCACAAACACAACATCGGATATAAAACACATTATTATTCAATTTTACAATATTACACTCTGTATTAGATCAATTGCACACATGATATGAAACAGGTAGAGCTAATACAAAGCATAACTGAGCCAATATGAGAAAAGCAGGGCCAATACGAGAAAAGCAGGGCCAATATGGAATTCAAGCATTCTGATTGGTTTAAAAGAGAGGGCCAATACGGAGAAGTCACTTCCGTTAGATTTTTAAACGACGCCATTTTGTTTTTAGACTCATGCTGATATCGAAAAATGACTGTAAAATTTTTATTTTTGAAATAAACATAGGGTTATGGGTAATCATTTTCTTAGTTAGATCATTTTCTATCCATCCATAACAGTTTCGAAGTAAAATTCAAGAAAAAGTTGATTTTCATTTTTTCACCCCCATCCTGTATATTTATTTCTTCTTACTTGTGTGAAAATGCGATTCAAGCGGTGAGAAAATAAATCTACCATGTCCATTGAGTTGTGGATAAGGAAATCTCACCCTCAGGTTGAGATACGTCCAAAAAAACCTCGGTATCTCAACTCTTGGGTGGGATTTCCTTATCCACAACTCATGAACATGTTAGATTCTCTTTATATTCTTGTTTATTTAGCCAATATTGTAAAGTTGAATAATAAAATTATCATTAATCAAGTGATTTCATATTGGCCTTGTTATTTGTTCTCGGGCAGTCGTATTGGCCCTCGGCCTTGGGCCAATACGACCACCCTCGGACAAATAACAAGGCCAATATGAAATCACTTGATTAATAACATTATATTATTCGGCCTGACTAGGTGTCTTTTAGTGTCACCGGTCTGACTTAGAAAACTGATCTGATCAAAACCGCGTAGGAAACTAGTTCTATACAGAACAGATACCTAGTTGATTTTTAGTAATTTTTAATGTTTTACATTTATTCATCAATATATCATAATGAAAACAGAATACAAGGTAATGCATTACAATTCTTTTTATTTCATTGAATATAAAGAACTACTTTTCGGTCGTATTCGACAAAAAATTGTGTTAAGAGTTGTAAGGGTCTGAAATACTCTGTTAACTTTGGATACGATTGAATAAATCCAATCGATCCAATAACATTTCACATGAAAGAAAATGTGGACTGTACTGTTTAAAATGTTTTATACACTTTAGTCCGCAACGGTTAACTGTCAAGCTGTTTGATATTGGTCAAACAAGAGATAAGGAATGTGTACATGTCTAAGTAGCAAATAAGAGACCCGTCAACAAGACAATTGCCTTTGAGTGGACATTTAGATATTTGTTCAAAAAAGGACCCTAAAGTATTCTGTAATCTTTGACGTGACAGGATTCCAGTCCGTCTTTTTCATAACAACACCGACAACCATAACATGATAATAAAAATTATAATACAAAATATACACATACCTCTAAAGGGCAAAAACAATACTAGCGAGGTATTAAATTAAAGTGACATTATGCTCATCTTACTGCACATAGTGTATTTTTGGTGACAGTTTTATAAAAGCAATTTTCGGTAGCTGTGCATTTAAATGTGTTAAACTAATGATAATGCCGCATTAATATTTGAAGTTGGTGCTTTAGAAATTAAAGAAATGGACTAATAAAATAATAATTCCTTCCTTGGCAGTGATCTCCCTTGTGTTATTAGTGTTGCTCGGCAGTGGAAGGGAAGCAACTCCGACATGCATTTGTTTATTTCTTAAATTGACTCTCCTAGTCAAAATAGGAAAAGTAATATTTGGAAAGTTATTATTTCGTACTGGTAGCAGGAAAAGTTTGTTGTATTTGGGTAAAAAGTTATTATTTCCTCTACCCTTTTCACACACACCTATTTCAGCTGGAATTTTACTTTTAAAAAATGTGCATAATGTCACTTTAAAATATATGAAACATTAAAAACAAAATTAGCACAGTTAAAAGTTAGCATCAGTGAATACCATACGGACATGAGCACATATTTTGATAAATTGTGAGCACGTTACAAGACATATTTACCTATTTAATCTTATTGACACAAGTCTTATCTACACCAAAAGTACATGCACGGAATGTAGTCCAACGACAGTCGTTCCCTTTACAACTTTTGACAAACTTTTATGGTAAAGATATTTGTTTAAGCTTGTTGAATCAGAATCGAAATTGTCAGTTTAATGATGCTTATATGATGCATCGATTTATAGGTCATAGTTAATAGGTACAAAGGCTTATAAATCGTTAGTCGGTCTAAGTACATTTACTACAAATAGCTTAAAATGGTGGAATAAACGTATACCCGTGATATAAACGTAGAGCTATCCCGCAGAAATGACGAATTCCCCCAAAAGATGTGTCTCGCAGTCTGTGTCCTTGACCTTCAATGTGTTGAACCGTTACTTGCGCATGAAACTTTATCTCCATGTGCTGAATATTTGTTCCAATTCATTAAAAAAAGTTTCTATGTATAACAGAGTTACAATACGGGAATGAACACGTGTATACATACAGGATTCTAATTTGTCTGACCTCTAAGTGTGACCTAGACCTTAAAGGTAAGAACTCGGGACATGCAAATGTCATGTCATCCCCATATGCTCAACAATTGTGCAATGTTATTTTAAAATTCTCCCATGCACGAGTTACCATGTATACAAGATTCCAGTACCTTAAATTCTAAGTGTGATCTTGACCTTTGAGGAAGGGTTGTGGGTGTTGTACGTGACACCTCGTCTTGATGTATTGGACATTTGTGCCAACCTGGAGTTATTTTGAAATTAATCAATGCTTGACAAAGTAAGATTCCGGACACGAATACAGGATTATATTACCTTTAAACTCCGAGTGTGACCTTGATCTTTAAGGTAGGGACTGGGATCCTGCACGCGACACGTCGACTGGGTGTGCTGAACATCTATGCCAAGTTATTTCAAAATCCATCGATGCCTGACAAAGTTAGAGTCCGAACACAAATGTGTGTATATATATACAGGATTCCATTACGGCGTCGTCTGTGTTCCTGGGGGGTGTTGTTGAATTGGTTGCCCGTGTCTTTTTTTTTCTGTTTTCTTTTTTACTTTGTCATACATTGAAGGATTTTAGAATAACTTGGCACAAATGTCTAGCACATCAAGAAGACGTGTCGCGTGCAAGATCCACGGCGCTACCTTTAAGGTCAAGGTCACACTTTGTGTTTTTAGGAAATGGATTCCTATATATATGCATATATGCACACATTCGTGTCCGGACTGTAACTTTGTCATGTATTGAAGGATTTTAAAATAACTTGGCACAAATGTCTAGCACATCAAGACGACGTGTCGCCTGCAAGACCAACGTCGCTACCTCAAAGGTCAAGGTCACACTTAGAGTTTTTAGGTAATGAAATCCTGTATATATGCATACATTTGAGTCCAGACTATAACTTTGTCATGCATTGATTCATTTAAAAATAGTTTGGCACAAATGCCCAGCACAACAAGCCGATGTGTCGCGTGCAAGACCCACGTCCCTACGTCACAGGTCAAGGTCATACTTAGAGTTTATAGGTAATGGTAATTTTTAACTTTTAAAAATGTTTACCAGAGACACCACTTTTTAATCAGATACGTGTCATATTGTTTAGATCTTATACTAGAAAAAACATACGTTCTAACATAACAAACGATTTTGACTCTTTATACAAAGAATAGAAAAAATATGTTTTATTTATGAAATGATATCCGTTCCAGCGCTGTCCATCGTCTAATAAACAATTATTGGAGTCTGGTGCGCAGTAAGTAGCCACGAAGGCCAGAGGCCTGAGTGATTGATAACTGTGCATCGTGACAACAAAAAGTTGTTAATAAGACGATAACAGCGCTGAAAAGGGTGTTATTTCGATTCTTACTTGAAAATGGATTGCAAAAAGTGAATAAATGTAAAGCGTTATTTTCTACCCGTATATTTATTGAACGTCATACAGAACAATATGACGTCATTATTAAGGCATATTGTTTCCAGCGTTATTTATGGCATTTTTTTTTTCGGTGGTTTATCGAAATGTAACGGTGGATTTTATTCCGATAAACTCACTGTCCACGCAGTAAAATTATCAAAATCAGTATAAAGCATACCGAGCCTAATGAATGCCGGAAACCATATGACCATGACGTTGTTAAAATGACGTCTAGTTTGCGATGCTTTCTGGTGACGTTCCCGCGAGTTTCGTCATTTTATTGAAAATAAACTCAGCAAAAGTAGAGTTTGAGACATAAAATAAACAGAAAAAGTGTTGGTATCGATGTCATATCACGATAATTTCACTCGTGAACACCAAAAGTAGTTATTTTCACTCGTGGCTGCGCCACTCGTAAAAATATCAGTTTTGGTGCCTACTCGGTAAAATTATAACGTGATCTTACACCGAAACCCACAATTATCCTCTTTATAAAATATATTTTTTCTACTCTATATATAGACACAAAATCGTCAGTCATATTAGAATATGCCATAGACAACGCGCGAACCAATATTCCATCGAAATGACGTCATAGTGTGCCTCATAACGTGAAATAAAAATCTCCGTTACATTTATTCATCTATTATAACATCTGGTCATGTTAGATTCAAAATAACATCCTTTTCAGAGTAGTTATCGTCTAATAAACAACACTTTCGTTCTTATGCTGAGGCCCTCGACCGTCGTGGTTAATTACTGCGCATCAGATATCATTTCACGATTCTAACATGACTCACGATTGTTGATTTTGTGTATCAGATCCTTGGTATCTAAAAATAGCCAGTGTAAAAAATTAGCATCCGAAAATAATTAACGTTGTGAGAAAAGAGGTATTTAATTATCACAATAGACAAACAATATGGAAGTTACATAAGGGTTTAGTATTATGCTAATTACTAATAAAAACTTTATTTTTATAAATCAGTTTCATAAACAAAAAGGATATACAGCTAAATACACAGAGGCACGGACCGGTATTACTGATTACCGAAAACAACTTTTTACCGGAAACAACCAAAAACAAATGAGATTACCGGAAACAAGTCTTAATTCAATAGTTCTTTATGATTTACACTTATTCTAAATGATAAAAATTAATGTATTTGTTGAATATGTGTAATTTTAGAAAGATACGTTAGATTTTAAGCGAATTAGTTCGACGTAACCAGGAATACTCTATTTATAGACGGTTCCTGATGTAACTTAGTGTGTACTTTATGTTGTAACGATTACCTCCCTTAGACGTATAAAAACCAAAAACTCATTGCAATCACGGACCTATATACACATGTGTATAGGTCCGTGTTGAAATGAAAGATCTTTATTAGAAAAAAGTGTTACTTTTCTTTTTTTGTATTTAAATAGTTCGATAAATTTTAGCGTTATTTTTTGTTCAAGTGCTTTGACAGTTTAACAACTTATCTGCATTTCCAGTTACGAAAATTCCCATGAGTGAATGAAAATAAAAAACAGAAACTAGAAAATCATTTAAAATCTTTTTATTTGCATATATCATTACAAAGATGAATAAAAACATATAACATAATTAACATAATGTGTATATAGGTCCGTGACAGAGGTAATGATCATTTTATGTAGTAAAAAAGGGTTCGCTGATGTTTACCATGCACATTTTATATAGAAACCTGCCCCAGTGCCCATCTCCCAGCCATGCTTCGAAAACAAGCGCGGCGTCTTTGATGCCTTGCATCAAAATTCGTCTTGTATCTCTATATACAAAGAGTAGAACAATGTGTCTAATTATGCCATAAACAACGCGGGAAACGATATGCCGTCAACATGACGTCATATTGTGCCGCATGACGTTAGATAAATATCCGCGTAGAAAATTACTCCAAATGGCAAAAATGAGTCACCATAAAACAACTTATTTAGTTTGCGATAAACATATGTCCTCCTTGTGACCAACTGCGTCTTAAACAGAGATACGAATGTTTGTAGCTGTGTAGCGGTGATTAAGTGATACATGTATATATCAGAGCTTTTAACTCATCTCCAAATTAAAATGACTAAAGTGGAATTCACAAGTGCTTCGCACCAGAAAATTCAATAGAATTGCAGTTGGACATTAAGCAATCCTTTCAAGTGATTTGTTTCAAATTTTGCGAGTTAAAGCTATTCTTGCTTTCAATTTTTTAGAATATTTAAAAGTCACGTTACTCTTGACTCGTGTAACAGTTACACCTTTCGGATAAATCACAGTCTCCTTCCGGTAGTGATGTAAGAGTCCGACACTAGGACCCACAAAATACTCGTCCCCTTTCCGTAACGCCCATACATTATGTATACCAAACGTTACAACGTCATCTGTCCTTCCTATCATTTTTGACCTGTCTCTTGGTCCATATATAAAACCGTCTCTCATCAAATTATCGGTAAATAAAGTATCTTCTGTAAAATTAATGCCTTTATTATATTTCTCGTTCGGCACAACAAACGAATTTCCAAACATATAAACACTTTTAGGAGGAATCCGCTCCAACATATCATGCCAAGTAAAATCGTCCTTATGCTGAGGGATTATCAGCTCATCTACATCTGTTAAAGCAATATAACGACTGTAACCTTTATTTCTATATAAACAATCATTAAGAGCTGCCAGCTGTCCACAGTAATGCATCTGAATATCGTCACAGAGTAGATCCTTCAGTGTCCATGGTAACAACTTAACCATATCATCATGCTCCTGGTAGAATTTTAACAGTTTTTTAACTTCAGTAGAAACACTTTTCACATATATTACAAATTTTTCAACACCTAGGATTTTATTAAATTCGACCCACTCTAAAAGATGAAAATGGTCATTGAAAGATGCATGTAAAGGTGATACACACATGGTAAAAGTTGTCTTTTTCTCTTGATCATGTTTCTTATGCACGGGTAAAATATTACTCGGGTTATGTAAGGACGATCTCTGCACTATGGATACAGCGTCAGGCACATCAAGGTCACAGAAGTAACATAGGAAGTAGGCAGCTGTTATTCTGAAAT
The DNA here is from genome assembly GCA_022818135.1 of Saxidomus purpurata. Classification (NCBI taxonomy): domain Eukaryota; kingdom Metazoa; phylum Mollusca; class Bivalvia; order Venerida; family Veneridae; genus Saxidomus; species Saxidomus purpurata. The sequence goes on along the minus strand of JAFMSR010000016.1, from coordinate 24,651,019 downwards.
TATAGAAAATAATTATTGAAACATAAATCCATTAAGAAATACATATTTCAAATCTTTTGATAGGATGTTTTTTTCGTTTGTCTGTTATATGTATCGTTGGTCAAGGTATATATGGTACGACCTGGTGATTTTATCGTCTAGACACAGAACTCTTAAACAGACGTATACTAGACAATGCTACACACCAAATACCTTGCCGTTTTGCATGGAATGAAACTTTTTTTACTTTGGTAGATATCTATGCAAGAGTCTCATGAAAATTGGTGATTTCAGAGGAGATGCTGTTTAAAGAGAAAAACTGACGGTGCACGACAAGTGAAACAGTAGGATCCTTAAAGCTTATATTGGCACTCCGTACAAGGGAGATTAAAAACTGTCAGGCGAGACTAAAAACTGTCAGGCGAGAGAACACGGATTTGGCTCACAAAGGAGCCTAACTATATTACAGGTGTCAGTAGTCAGGTACTGTCTCACTGAAACACTTAGCATCATTTTTGTCTCGAGGCTGGTGAAAGATAATTTAACAGAAGCAACAGGTGTCAGAAGTGAGGTACTGTCTCACTGAGACACTTAGCATCTTTTTGTCGAGGCTTGTGAAAGATAATTTGACACTAGTAACATTTCTGACAAATGATCATCAAATGCTTTCAGCTCTTTCAACATTTTTAAAATCATCGCGTTTAGCACTGTGTTGAAAGTGAGGTGAGCATGAAGTCAACTAAGAGACATAAAGTATCGGAAATGAAACACGTTGAGACACTTGTTCGATGCACATCCTCTTAATGACATCTATTATTGTTTGAAATTTCAACTTAAATTTCTTGACTAGGTTTCGCGGTGTGTACTGGACATTTTACTTTATAAAACATTTTAACCAACAAAAAGAATAACGAGAAAATTCATTGATTTTATATTGCCAAATGAATTTTGGTCGAAGACATACTTTTTATTTCTTTTCTGACCTTTATGTGTGAACTTGGTTTTGCACAATTATATTGATCATTTTGTGTACATTGTAGTAGGGTTAGTGATTGACTGATTGGGGTTATTAACTTGACACTGTCATATGACCGAGCGTTGACTCTAGTCGGACGGACTTAGCCAATTTAGGCCAATATCGTATCATTTGAGGATTTCTCGAAAACCTTTGATGTTTTGTTTAGCTTTCGAGCCAACTACATAAAAAAGATTAGATAAACCGGTTTCGGGCATTTACGAGATGTTTTTAGAAAAATGTTGAATAACAGTGCCGATTTGCATATATGAAATTTTATTTGACTCACAACCCGTCAATTGCTATTTCTATGAGCTTTTGGGAAGATATGAGCAAAATTAGACGATTGATTTACCGTACATCAAGACAAAAAAAGTTATTTCCTGCAAATATAATGCATATGGTTTGCATTTTCAGCTGTAAAACCACCCAGTTCTGTCAAGCGTAAATTAATTCCAGGCAAATTTGTTCACTAAACCCTTTCTGTATTACTTCATAAATATATACTGCTACAGTATACATGCATTGATTCTTCTGAAAGTGTTCTATATACATGGGGGACAAGTATAATACCTGAGTGATATAACAGGAAAAAGCAGAAAACATTACCTATTCGAGTCATTGTTTTAATATGTCTGACATGCTTCCGAGAAATCGTCAACATACGGTTATAATATGGACAGTGGCGCATTCTTTGCTACCAAACAAAATCTTCTCACATAATTTATATAATTATATGTCATGTTCCTAGATTCGCCTAGAATTGATTCTATCTTTTCAACCATTTCGTGTATCTGTTGATGCCGTTTTAGCGGGGCCTGAGAACGATGTCTTCATAAGTTCATAATTTGTTTTCAACCCTTAACACAATCGCTATTTAGTCTGAAGTTCTCTTCAACAAAATCATTTTGCAAGCACATAGACTAACGTCTGGTAAATGAGCTTTAGTTGTAGTGTTGCAAGTTACTGACTGACTTCTATTCGATTTTAATTTTAGTTTTATATTAGTAACTGATAAGTAGTCTCATTTTGTTTTCTAAAGGGGATTCTTGAATGACTTAATGGCAAAATCTATACAAGTGATATTCCCCCAGGGGTAGGTAGTTACGCTTTTTATTTCAATATGAAATATTTTATACAGATACAAAGTGGCACAATGTCAGGCTAGAATATTTGAAATTTCTTACGTGGGGAAAAATAACCGTAATTCTGTCATGCTGACTTCCCTCCATTGATCTGATACGTAAGACTGTTGTAAACCGTTTAAATTCTAATCTTACTACTCTTTTGGGGTTCAGTCAGGAGCTCTGGAACGTGAACAAGGTAAAATGAGGTTTGCGCATGTTTCGGGTTTTAAATTTTTTTAATCTTTTCCCACGCGTTTAAGTACAGAATAATCATTGATTTGCCTTTCCTTTGACACTGTGCACAAATGCATCTATGACATTTAAATGGTTGTCGTTTCCTTGACAGCGCCGTCTATGACTACAATGCTCGGTATTCAATGTATTTTCGAACAGTTTATCGATCGAGTCATAGCATGCACAAATGGTCAACGCTAATTTGATGAAGACCCGACAATGCAAGGTCACAACACCAGAGATGTTGTAAATCTCTGTAATATATGATAATTGTACATGCAATAAATTCAAAAATATTGTTTGAATATGACTGGATAAGTATATGTACTAGTCTAGTAAGTTAGGGAGCGGACAACATCACTGGGACCGCTTGCCCGCGCACCAGCCGAAATGGGTGATAGCCGTTCTATAACAACGTATCCAGCAAGTTATTGGAAGGGCATGAAATGCATAATGATCCAGAATACATTATAGCAAGTTTCAAACCTACAGTTCCTAAATATTTCTCAGATAGGCTATAGTACGCAAAAATTTTCAAAAGGGACATCAGGTTGTCAAAATATAGATCAAAGTTAAAGAATTAAACCTTAAGACCCTGTGACAGGTGTGGAGTTCCATGCCATAACACCAATTTAGTTTCTGATACATGAGCTTGCACTCAAAACTCACTAACGCAGATTGACTAGGTACAATAGTTGATCTAAAATGGTTAATTTAGCTCTAAATTTCTCTTAAGAATGGCAATTTACTGGGGAGGCGTTCTGAATCACACGTAATAGATATAGTACCGTTTGCGAGAATAATTACATTATCATGTCTGAGGAGGCGTAGCCTGCGAGAAATACTCAATTCTTCGGGTCAACAGTACTCTATCTATTTTGTATTATGGCACATTTGTTTGACATATTTGCTTTGTTGCGCTATTGTAACTGTTCCTGTTTTTGTTGTTCAGTGACAGTATGACTGTTCGAGTGGACCTATAGATTTTAGCTAAAAAATAAAAAATTCATCTCAACATTTTAGAAACCAAGACATTCTTTAGTTGGTCCCATAAACCATCATGGAATCCATAAAATAGACCTACATACTAAAATAAAATACAGGTCGGTAACCTGACTACAGTTTGCGAATGCTAAACAGTATGCCCAAATGTTTTCTGGTTAAATCTTAAAGTATTTTTCTAACCCCAGCATACATAATTGTCATGATCAGAATACGTACCATCTCCTGAGCACAAGATCTGTTTTGTTGACCCACGGTCGACATTGACATTTGACCTAAATACTTATACAGCACGGTTATAACTAGCCTCTCTACTACGCAATACTAAATTACTATTATTATTATTATTATTATTATTATTATTATTATTATTATTATTATTATTATTATTATTATTATTAATTATTATTATTATTATTGCAAGAGAGCCATGATGGCTATATATCGCTCACCTGACCACCAGTGCATTTACTTGAGGATGTCACTGGTTTAATGGGAAAATCACCGGTTGCTAAAGAAGTCATTGGTCACTAAAAGTCACCAGCTGTCAGGGACAGACAGTAGTAGGTAAGGGAATCACTGGTCACAAAGGGAAGTCAGTGATTGCTAAAGACAACTGTTGCTAGTTGCTCAGGAGGTCAATGGTTGCTAAGGAAGTCACTGGTGGTAAGATAATGCTGAAGGTAGCTAAGGAAGTCACTGGTTGCTAGGAAAAGTCAATGGTGCTAGGTGAGGTCACTGGTTGCTAAGGAAGTCAATGTGTGCTGAGGAAGTCACTTGTTCCAAGGGGAAGTCACTGATTGCTAAAGAAGTCACGATTTGCTAAGAAAGTCACTTGTTCCATTAGAAGTCATTGATTGCCAGGGGAAGTCACTGGTTCTTAAGGAAGTAGCTGGTTGCTTAGGAAGTCACCTATACCAAGGGAATGTCACTGGTTGCTAAGGAAGTCCATGGTTGCTATGAAAGTCAGTGGTTGCCAGGTATGTTGCTGGTTGCTATAGGAACTCATTGTAAGCTAGGTTTTTCCTACAACTCTATATACAGACAAGGGACCGCCGGGTGTAGTCAATTCTGACCCCAGGGGCATGATTTGAAAAAAATTGGTAGGGACCACTAGACAATGCTACATACTAAATATCTAAGCTCTTGACCTTGTGATTTTGGATAAGCTTTTAAAGTTCTGTAGTTTATGAATAGTATACTACATGAATTAGAAGTAACATAGCATGGTTAAGTACATGCGTTTGATAGTTACTCTTACAGAGAACTACAAGGTGGTTTCTACACAGAAGCTTAGAGACTGATCATGTCTAACGTAAGCATGAGAAGGTTACAGTGAACCCAACCAGAATTCAATTTACAAACGTTTCTGATTCAACGTAATCAGACCGCGTGAGTGCAATAAAACAACTATTAATAGTCAACGGTATCAGACCGCGTGAGTGCAATAAAACAACTATTAATAGTCAACGGTATCAAACCGCGTGAGTGCAATAAAACAATTATTAATAGTCAACGGTATCAGACCGCGTGAGTACAATAAAACAACTATGTAGAGTCAACGGTATCAGACTGCGTGAGTGCAATAAAACAACTTTTTAAAGTCAACGATATCAGACCGTGTGAGTGCAATAAAACAACTATTAATAGTCAACGGTATCAGATCTCGTGAGTGCAATAAAACAACTATTTATAGTCAACGGCATCAGACCGCGTGAGTGCAATTAAACAACTTTTTAAAGTCAACGGTATCAGACCGCGTGAGTGCAATTAAACAACTATTTAAAGTCAACGGTATCAGACCGCGTAAGTGCAATTAAACAACTATTTATAGTCAACGGTATCAGACCGCGTGAGTGCAATTAAACAACTTTTTAAAGTCAACGGTATCAGACCGCGTGAGTGCAATAAAACAACTATTTATAGTCAACGGTATCAGACCGCGTAAGTGCAATAAAACAACTATTTATAGTCAACGGGATCAGACCGCGTGAGTGCAATAAAACAACTATTAATAGTCAACGGTTTCAGACCGCGTGAGTGCAATAAAACAACTTTTTATAGTCAACGGTATCAGACCGCGTGAGTGCAATAAAATAACTATTCATAGTCAACAGTATCAGACCGCGTGAGTGCAATTAAACAACTATTTATAGTCAACGGGATCAGACCGCGTGAGTGCCATAAAACAACTATGTATAGTCAACGGTATCAGACCGCGTGAGTGCAATAAAACAACTATTAATAGTCGCGTGAGTGCCGTAAAAGAACTATTTATAGTCAACGGGATTAGACCGCGTGAGTGCAAAAAACAACTATTTATAGTCAACGGTATCAGACCGCGTGAGTGCAATAAAACAACTTTGTATAGTCAACGGTATCAGACCACCTGAGTGCAATACAAAAACTATTTATAGTCAACGGTATCAGACCACGTGAGTGCAATAAAACAACTATTAATAGTCAACGGTATCAGACCGCGTGAGTGCAATAAAATAACAATTTATAGTCAACGGGATCAGACCGCGTGAGTGCAATAAACAGCTATCAATAGTCAACGGTATCAGACCGTGTGAGTGCAATAAAACAACTATGTATAGTCAACGGGATCAGACCACCTGAGTTTTGATTTTGATTTGATGAGAATTTTATCAAGGTCCGTCCAAAAGAGCACTTATGTTAGCTTGATATTTGGATGAGACCCCGGCATGTCTCCCGTCATGCCTAAAAAATAAAATTTTGAAGCCAGAAAATAGGAGAAATTTACCTGACTGCAATTTCCAGCCAGTATAGCCAAAGTTTGTATTTGATTGGTTACCAAATAGTAGGCCAATCACGGCGACCAATGAGATCTAAGTGTGATTGACCTAGTTCAGACCACCTGAGTGTAATAAAACAACTATTTATAGTCAACGGTATCAGACCGCGTGAGTGCAATAAAACAAGTATTTATTGTCCACGGTATCAGACCGCGTGCGTGCCATAAAACAACTATGTATAGCAAACGGTATCAGACCGCGTGAGTGCAATAAAAAAACTATTTATAGTCAACGGTATCAGACCGCGTGAGTGCCATAAAACAATTATTTATAGTCAACGGTATCAGACCGCGTGAGTGCAATAAAACAACTATGTATAGTCAACGGTATCAGACCGCGTGAGTGCAATAAAACAACTATGTACAGTCAACGGTATCAGACCGCGTGAGTGCAATAAAACAACTATTAATAGTCGCGTGAGTGCCGTAAAACAACTATTTATAGTCAACGGGATCAGACCGCGTGAGTGCAAAAAACAACAATTTATAGTCCACGGTATCAGACCGCGTGAGTTCAATGAAACAACTTTGTATAGTCAACGGTATCAGACCACTTGAGTGCAATACAAAAACTATTTATAGTCAACGGTATCAGACCGCGTGAGTGCAATAAAACAACTGTTAATAGTCAACGGTATCAGACCGCGTGAGTGCAATAAAACAACTATTTATAGTCAACGGGATCAGACCGCGTGGGTGCCATAAAACAACTATTTATAGCCAACGGTATCAGACCGCGTGAGTGCAATAAAACAACTATTTATAGTCAACGGTATCAGACCGCGTGAGTGCAATAAAACAACAATTTATAGTCAACGGGATCAGACCACCTGAGTGCAATAAACAACTATCAATAGTCAACGGTATCAGACCTCGTGAGTGCAATAAAACAACTATGTATAGTCAACGGGATCAGACCACCTGAGTACAATTAAACAACTATTTATAGTCAACGGTATCAGACCGCGTGAGTGCAATAAAACAACTATTTATTGTCCACGGTATCAGACCGCGTGAGTGCCATAAAACAACTATGTATAGCCAACGGTATCAGACCGCGTGAGTGCAATAAAACAACTATTTATAGTCTACGGTATCAGACCGCGTGAGTGCAATAAAACAACTATTAATAGTCGCGTGAGTGCCGTAAAACAACTTTTTATAGTCAACGGGATCAGACCGCGTAAGTGCAAAAAACAACTATTTATAGTCCACGGTATCAGACCGCGTGAGTTCAATGAAACAACTTTGTATAGTCAACGGTATCAGACCACCTGAGTGCAATACAAAAACTATTTATAGTCAACGGTATCAGACCGCGTGAGTGCAATAAAACAACTATTAATAGTCAACGGTATCAGACCGCGTGAGTGCAATAAAACTATTTATAGTCAACGGGATCAGACCGCGTGAGTGCCATAAAACAACTATTTATAGCCAACGGTATCAGACCGCGTGAGTGCCATAAAACAACTATTTATAGTCAACGGTATCAGACCTCGTGAGTGCCATAAAACAACTATTCATAGTCAACGGGATCAGACCGCGTGAGTGCCATAAAACAACTATGTATAGTCAACGGGATCAGAAAGCGTGAGTGCAATAAAACAACTATTTATAGTCAACGGGATCAGACCACCTGAGTGCAATAAACAACTATCAATAGTCAACGGTATCAGACCGCGTGAGTGCAATAAAACAACTATTTATAGTCAACGGGATCAGACCACCTGAGTGCAATAAAACAACTATTTATAGTCAACGGTATCAGACCGCGTGAGTGCAATAAAACAACTATTAATAGTCAACGGTATCAGACCGCGTGAGTGCCATAAAACAACTATGTATAGCCAACGGTATCAGACCGCGTGAGTGCCATAAAACAACTATTTATAGTCAACGGTATCAGACCGCGTGAGTGCCATAAAACAACTATTTATAGTCAACGGTATCAGACCGCGTGAGTGCCATAAAACAACTATGTATAGTCAACGGTATCAAACCACCTGAGTGCATTAAAACAACTATTTATAGTCAACGGTATCAGACCGCGTAAGTGCAATAAAACAACTATTTATAGTCAACGGTATCAGACCGCGTGAGTGCCATAAAACAAATATGTACAGTCAACGGTATCAGACCGCGTGAGTGCCATAAAATAACTATTTATAGTCAACGGTATCAGACCGCGTGAGTGCCATAAAACAACTGTTTTTAATATCCTTAACACTAAGATCTCATAAATAATTATGTACATTGTTGTAGCTCAATAAGGCCATAACTTGGATTTAAACAAAAAATAAACACGTTTGAACACTTTAGTGAAGTTGTCACATCAATACCATCAAATATTAGAAGAGGCTCAATGTGCATGCAATTCATTCAAGTTATTAGGTCAGAGTTTGGTATGGTTAATGAGGTTATGTTCACGATAGACACTTCCGTGTCGTTAATTTTAATCAAGCTGAATCGTCGAGGTGAATATGATAGCCGTCTTAATTTATTCTCAGAACAATCGAGTTAAAATATAAGGAAATATCTGAAATATTGAATTAACAAATACATTCGTAGTCAATAGTTTAACATTTCTCCAGCGAAACAGGACAGAACAGAACATATACTTTGTTCTAACAATATATTTATACTTGACAATATTTGTAGAAAACAAGCAATAGAGCAACAGTGATATTGACACTGGTGACATTTTATTGATACTTTGCAATTTTGACAAAAACTCTAAACAAACAGCATAATGGTTGTATATAATTATAGTCATGCTTGAAAAAATATCTGAAAGCGTCCATTCATAATCTCAAAGTGTTTGTGTGCCTAATATGAAATAATATTTCCTCAAAATGATTAATTACTCTCACTTTTCAATTTAAGATACTCGGTCATATTAAAAAATCATTTCTTCATTAATAACAAGTAATTGGTATTTTATGAAATCAATTCAATTCTCTATTTACTCCGATCATGTTACGAGGAGCTTTATTTAATATTCAAAAAAGAAATCAAATTTGAAAAATACTTGTTATTAACCCCCAAACCCTTTCTAAGTTACATGGAAAGTTCCGAACAAGAAACCATCGTCTACCAATAGAAACTGGAAACTGGTCAAGAATACCTATTAACCTTAGGACTTGTAATACTTGTAATAACAAAATAGGAGATGAATTTCACTACTTATTAGAATGCTCCGATTTCAGCGATGAAAGAAGAAAATATATCAAGCCATATTATTACCGTCGTCCAAATATTTTCAAATTAGAGCAACTGATTAACATAAGTAACAAAACTGAATACATAAACTTGTGTAAATTTGTGAAGAATATACTTTTAAGAACGAGGTGAACACATTTCTTTATATATGTTTTTGTGTTTTTGTTGTTGTTTTTTTTGCCTGAATTGTCAGCTGTATGTATATGTTTGTATTGCCTTTGATCATACATTTCCATGTTCTTCTTTCACAAATGTTCTCTTCTTCTTTTTTCACAAACTCTAAGCGTCTTTTAAATATATAGTGTGTTTTACGTAACAACTTAACTTTGTAAAATGCAAAATAGCCGTTTTTCTCACTCACATATGACTATTCCCACAGTAATTTTTTTATTCTAAAAATAAATAAATAAAAAAATAATAATGATAATAATTATTAATATTTTTTATGACTCTCCGCTCTATCAACTAAATGGGGAGATCTTTTTTGTACTTGATATTCTTTGTTGTTTTGTTAAATAAGTATATGCTGCAAGCAATGTTAAACAAAATCTCGTTTGTGTACTATTTCGTGTTGTATATCCTTTTTGATTGAGCCTCTGTAAACATTGTTACAAACTAATCCTCATTTTTTCATGTAATCATGAAATGAGAGAATAAAGGTATTTGACTTGACTTGACTTGACTTGACTTGACTTGACTTGAATTTGACTTGACTTTACCTTTTCCCGTGGTTTTCATTGATATTTGCTATGAAGGCCCTGACAAGTCGCGTTGTAACAAAATGTCCTTTATACCACAGGATACAATAAAGGTCTGCATGTGTGTCGTTTGTGACGCCAATTACACGAACTTTGTCCTGCCTGTTAACAAAAATGTGTAAAAGATTGTTAAATATCAACAAAAAATATGAACACAGAACAATATTTTTGGATATGCACACGGTCAATATTACAAAGTCCATTTTTTGTTTTGTTCTTTAAAATTTGTTCTTGTCACTTGATAAAAATTTGTAGCAATCTTGCAAAATATGAGTTCATTATTTCATTCAAAATGCAAACACAATTTTAAACTATCTTCAAAATTAAGCAAACACTTATACGTGACGATGGACTGTAGAACAAACATTATAACCGGTATATCATACAGCCATTGAAGGACAATAAAACAACGAAAATACTGTGTTTCTGGTAAAATTGTGAATACGTTTAGTACAAAGGTCGGGAAATCCTATTAAGATTTCAAGATTATTCAATTAGATAACCTGAGCATCGTTCTTCTCTATACTGGAAAGTGACTAATCAGCTTGTGCCCCCACCTCCCTCCACAGACACACAAATAAGGACAGGGACCCCAGAAAAATAGGGTACGTATGGGCTATCAAAACAGAGAAAACAGGGGGCGGGGGGCTGGGGGAGTCGATCAAAAGTAACGTCAGTCAAAACAACAGCCAAGTTCGTGAGTTCTCTTTTAAACTTGAAAACAATGATTACAATCCGAATATGGTATTTTGGCCTCTGTATATATGACAAAACAATCAATATCGTATACCTGTCATAAATACTTAATCCTGATTGGCCGATAGCGCTCATGTGCCGAGTCCGCAAAAGTATGTGTAGACCTGGAAAATGATGTGTAGACCTGCACGGATTTCAAGGCGTCATTTTGATATATCTTTGCATAATTTTCACTACTTTTTATTAGGTATACGATATAATAATTTTAGACTAATGTTTCGGTCAATATATAGTTTTGCGGACCTGTGAAAAATGATAGACCTCGGACTTTGTCCTCTTAACAGGTCCGCAAAACTATATATAGACCTCAACATTAGTCTATAATTGTATAATTTACAGGAGAGGGAAAGTAGTTTAAAGTGACATTATGCGCATCTGACTGCACATAGTGTATTTTTGGTGAAAATTTTATAAATGCAATTTTTGGTTGCTGTGCATTTAAATGTGTTAAATTAATGATTATGCCGCATTAGTATTTGAAATTGGTGCTTTAGAGATAAAAAAAATCGGACTGATAAAATGATAGTTGATTGTGTCGTTGTTGATGTTGGTAGAGATTTCAGCAGTGGAAGGGAAGCAACTCCCGCATGCAGTTGTTCTTTTCTTAAATTGACTCTCCCAGTCAAATGAGAAAATCAATATTTGGAAAGTTATTTTTTCATACTGGTAGCGGGAAGAGTTTGGTGTATTGGGTTAAAAGCGATTATTTTCTACGCTTTTGTACACACACCATTTTCAGCATGATTGTTACTTGAAAAAAATGCGCATAATGTCACTTTAAACATACATTTACATGTATATACACGGTCTATCCATACAAATATGAATACTGCACTTCAAATGTAGTCATACAAACATACAATGCCATGTTCCACCGTCACGGTGTAAAGCCATTTCATGTAAGATTTTCTTTTGTTTGATAATCAGCCGTTAACTAGAGATCCACTACATACGATTTCGATCCATATTTAGTCAGCTAAACAGAATTGAGTGGGGTTATTCTTGCATGCCTACTATTCACGCCATATATTATGTTACAGTCACGTCTTGCACCTTGACTAACATCCAGTGTTTTCTCTATTTTGTGTTTGTATATTGATATACCGGTATAATAAAGATAGTCTTGATTGGAAATTGTGATAAATAGTAGCTGTATACCCACTTTAGTGATTTTATAAAGAAAACTGTAGAAACTACATTTACAGTATTCGAACCTATACACATGTAAAAATCATTGTAGTCCTCTTCTTTGAGTTTACAGTTCCAATATTTCGTGTTTTTCCACGAAACGCATTTGAGTGCTTTGTACTGCTTTGTAAAAATACAACGTTCATTTTATCATTATACATTATATTCATAGCTAACGACAAACGCTTTGTATGCTGTATCTATACGTCATTCACTATATCCTGTGTGCTCATTAGTAATTACAACTTCATCTGTCGATGATCGATATATATATGAGTCAGTTGGTGGGACGGTGATCTTTATAGAGTTGTAACAAGTCATTTCGAATGATGGTGCCTTATAAATTAATTGAATATGTAATACACCTATATGATTTCAGTTCATGTGAATTACTTGATTGTTAGAAGTAATAATCATTCAATTGAAGACCTCTTGCTTGAAGACTTTTCCAATGCTTCGTTTATTTCTCCACAAAAACATTGAAGTTTCTAATGAGCTATTGACTAAAATCGATCACTGATCGATATAATAAGTAAGTTATACAGGATTTACAGGTTTGGCGGGGATGTTTATTGTTTATGAAACTGGAATTTTAAATGGTGACTTCTCAGTAGCATCAGTGCAGTGATATGGGCGCGAGTGTGCACGTATGTCGCAGGACTTTATGCGCAACTCTCTCTCTCTCTCTCTCTCTCTCTCTCTCTCTCTCTTTTTTTTTTTTTTTTTTTTTTTTTTTTCTCTCTCCCCCCCCCCCCCTCTCTCTCTCTCAAAAAAAAACAAAAAAACCCCAAAACATCCTACCCGTCAGCATATGCAGAATAGACAAACACATCATCTGTTACTGGCTGGAAGTCATCTATCCATTTAGAGTCATTTCTAAGTGTAAGTGCCTCTTTGAACTTTTCCGTTGATGCTATATCAATGTTAAAACTTGAGCACACTCTATGTTGACTTTTCCACCATACGTGAGTCATAACAATGAGAAGACATGTTCCAAAACCGCATAGAAAAACTATGTAAACGAAAGAATATTTTAAGTTCATTGCAAAGCTATATCCATCACTTTATGCGAGATAAGGGTCAAACTACAGCTTATCTCTTTTTACTGACATGTTCCACTGCGCTCAGAAATGTTCCATTCTTATATTGATTAAATATATCACTGTGTAACCTGACATGTAGAAAACGCGTAGATTTAATCAAATTTACAATTCCTTTTATCTCTTGCAACTGGACTGCAGGAAATGTAAAGGCCACACTATTGTTATGATCATATTTACAAACAATAAATTTATATTTACTTTCAATCGGAGGACGCGTAAAGTTTTCTTATTTGTGTTACGTAAATAAAACGCGTATGTGTGAGTAATAAACGCGTATGTGTGAGTAATAACGCGGTACTTAGAGAATTAATGCTCCAATATCACTTTGAATTTACTGATGTACAACGTAGTTACATAAATTTATTGATTATTCTATTCTTGCTATTATTTCCGTTCAAGTTGTTTCTACAGTAAAAATGGCGGCCAGAAGCCTTTCTTATTTTTTGCAGTATCATTGAAAAGAATACTGCGCTGTTATTCTTATAAGTACTATTCGATTTAGAAATAAAGTAAGGAATGTTTTTGGTACAAATAAAGGTCATTTAATATCAGTAAGAAATCGTTCTTGATAAAATGAGAGCTACTTGTAAATGTGATCCTGGGACTTTAAGCGATATATATTCCGTGTGCTTTGTAAAGGTATAGGACATGTGAATATTTCAAAAACGACTTTTAAAACTCATAGGTGTATTTTGCGAGTAATTCCCATATCCTCACTGTACAGTAGAAGCTTTATGATACTGTTCTTTATGTATCCCCCCGCCGAAGGCGACGGGGATATTAGAAATGGTCTCCGTTCGTCCGTCCGTCCGTTTTGGGGGTGGGGGGGGGGGGGGGGAAAGGGGGGGAGGGGAAAAAAAATTTGGTGGGAATTAATTAAGTAGGTTGTGGGGGGGGGGTTTGTTTTTTTTTTGGGGGTTAAAATAAAGGGGGGGGGAAAAAAGGGGAGCCCAAAAAGTTTTCATATTTTAGAAGTCGTGCCGTCCCAATTTTGTCCGGAGCATAACTCCAAAAGTACCTGAGCGATTTTCTTCAAACGTCATACACTGATAGAGCACATTGGGAGGAAGTGCAGTGTGTAAAAACAATAACTCTACCTTGCCTACTTTTAGAGTTATTCCCCTTTATCAGATTTACTTGAAAAACTTTGTCCGAAGCATAACTCCAAAAGTACTTGAGGGATTTTCTTCAAACTTAATACACTGACATAGCACATTGGTAGGAAGTGCAGTGTGCAAGAACAATAACTCTACCTTGCCTACTTTTAGAGTTATTCCCCTTTATCAGATTTATTTGAAAAGTTTTGTCCAGAGCATAACTCCAAAAGTACTTGAGGGATTTTTTTCAAACTTAATACACTGAAATAGCACATTGGTAGGAAGTGCAGTGTGCAAGAACAATAACTCTACCTTGCCTACTTTTACAGTTATTCCTCTTTATCAGATTTACTTAGTCCAGAGCATAACTCCAAAAGTAATTGAGGGATTTTCTTCAAACTTAATACACTGACAAAGCACATTGGTAGGAAGTGCAGTGTGTAAGAACAATAACTCTACCTTGCCTACTTTTATAGTTATTCCCCTTTATCAGATTTACTTTAAATTTTGTCCAGAGCATAAGTCCAAAAGTACTTGAGGGATTTACTTCAAACTTAATACACTGACATAGCACATTGGTAGGAAGTGCAGTGTGCAAGAACAATAACTCTACCTTGCCTACTTTTACAGTTATTCTCTTTTTAGTAGATTTACTTGAAAAAAAATTTCCGGAGCATAACTCCAAAAGTACTTGAGGGATTTTCTTCAAACTTAATACACTGACATAGCACATTGGTAGGAAGTGCAGTGTGTAAGAACAATAACTCTACCTTGTCTACTTTTAGAGTTATTCCCCTTTATCAGATTTACTTGAAGAGCATAACTCCAAAAGTACTTGAGGGATTTTCTTCAAACTTAATACACTGACATAGCACATTGGTAGGAAGTGCAGTGTGCAAGAACAATAACTCTACCTTGCCTACTTTTAGTCAAATAGAAAAATATCATACCTATACTGATAATGAACATTAATATAATTTTGCAAACCTTCTCTTCATTGCCTTATTCTTTTTCCACTTACTTGAAAACTGTACTCAGCATGACCATAACTACACGGCTTTTCCTCTCACCAAGTAAAATGTACGAAAGTACAACCTTCAGGTAACTTCTTCCCGGCGGGGGGATTAACCATGTGTAACATGGCTCTTGTTAAAAACTGGATTTGTTTCGATGTGTCATTAACGATAGCTTGATTAGTTTTAATAGTGTGTACCTATAAATGTAATTTATCTACAGTAGTTGATGAGCTGGAACGTTAAACCACTGAACCATGAACACTTGAATAGAAATGTTTATGACCTTGGGTTTATTAGTTCTTGGTTCGTATTCATGAATTCATGAATTAGTTAGGAACGATACGGTTCTTTTGAAATACCGCTATTGAATGTTTCAGCATTGTTCAATCGGGTCATTGATCAATAGATCAATACACGTATTATTCCCTTTAGTTTTTCTCGTCAGTGTTGTTTTGCGAGGGGGATACTTTCGGGGGGCGGGGGTGTATAGTGAGTGCATCGGATCGGCATTTCCGGTGATTTTGCCCATGCCGGAAAAACTAGTCTGGCACCTATGCCAATCCCATATGCAAGAAATAGAACGGAGGTACTGAACAGATGATGTAGTCGTCGGCCGTATTGACGAGGGATTTGTGATAGCCGGAGGAGAGGAACAAAAATATGAAAAGTATGGTAGGATTTTAACTCTGAACCTCCAAATTAATAGTATCCGCACGGATATCCGTTTATAGCCATCCCCCGATGATATTGTTAGATCTTTCATAGATTAAAGTAGACCGTAAAGTTATCCGAAATATGCTCCCATGGAATGACTGAGAGGTCGCCTGTCGCTTAATCATCCAGTGTCTTACAACAGCATCATCCGCCGACCAAGTCCAGATTCCTGACATGGATGTAAAGAAGGAAGATGGAGAAAAAAGAAACGTCAACTGTATTGAACTGTCAATCATATAAAGGAAAGGTATCAGTAAGTCTTTTAACAGTTTCCGCTTTTGTGGTTGAATAAATAAATTACTTTATAATGTACGATTCGAATATATATGAACATGTAATAATACATTTGAACCATGCGTATTTGTGGTTATTGATTGTGGTTATTGATTGGCCGTGGTAAGTTTTCAATATATTCTTTTTTACCACCATACATGTATATTAAAATACATAACATATTAAAACCAGTTGAATGTGTAATATACATGACTTTGTCTGTGTGTGCATTTAGAGGGTGCTGGATTAAACACACCGGGTTAGTTTGTCTTTGATATTAACTTACACTACATATAAAAGATAAACAGACATACATTTTATTAGACTTTCACTATTTGTAATATACAAACACATTTACAGACCTAGAGCTCATATGTGCCTAGTGAACCCTGGTTAATCATGTCTGGGGTCACTTTATTTTATATAGGCTTATAGGAAAAACTTTTTAAGTAATCTTTTTTCAAACCACATGGCATAGCACTTAGATATTTGTCATGTAGCATTGCCCTTACGGATCTCTCCCATGATTGTTCAAATTAAGGACCCCGGATCAATATCGAACCTGCCCGGGGTCAATTGACTTTACCGTGATACATTTCAATAGGAAATTATTCTTCTCTGAAACCACAATACCTAAAGCTGAGATATTTGGCATGAAGCATTGCCTAGTAGACCTCCACCAAGGTAGACCAAATCTAGAACCCCGGGTCAAAATGGACACTGCGCGTGGGTCACTGTATTTTAAATAGGCTTATATAGGACAGTATGTACAAATACTCTTCTCTGAAACCACATGTCATAAAGCTTATAGATTTGGAATGTAGCATTGCCTAACGGACCTCTACTAAGCTTGTTAAAATTGAGACCCACCCTTCTCGCGATGTGATTGTTGACCTTGTGTTATAGCCAATGGTAGCCAGGTGAGCCGTATATGGCCGTCTTGGCCCTCTTATCTTTATATTACTCAACACAGTACACTCACAACACACACATCTAATGATTTAAACATTTTAGCTGTCTTATAATAAACAACACATAGACTTCACAATACACATTACAGACATAGTATACTACTCATAAAATATACAGAAAGGTCTTATAACACACAGCACAGATATCCTATACTAGTTTCACAGTACACAGAACTGACATAAAAAATACTCATCAAAGAGATTTTACAAAAAAGAACACACATATCCAACATCAAAAAATACACAGCAAAGACATAACAGGCATCTAACGATTAAGAAATAATAAATTGTCGTTGAATAAAATAGTCATGAGTTGACAAGCGTAGTAATTAAATCACGTGCGTAAAACTGTGGTAAACATTTATTATTTCGACTCTTACGCGAAATATTATCTTTGAAAAATATCCCCAACTATGTTCAACACGTATCAACATTTCATTGTAACTTGTATACGGAAGGGGTTGGTTTGGTTCATGTGTTGCCTGTTGGAAACGTGATATATTTCATCATAAAATAATGTACATATTCTTTTTTTCTATATTTATAAAATGTACATACATGCATATATTCTTTTTTCTATATTTATATGTAGGGAAGTTGCAGATCATGGTAGAATACAAAATAAATCATCCCATAATACATATCACAAACGTCTGGTAATACAGGGTTCGCATATATAGTCTAACAAAGACCGATCTTTCTCAATATTGTTCATGTGTGTTTGTATTTCTTTCAGGTACATGTGTTAAAGCATGAGACTGGAAAATTTCGTATTCGGTGCAACTATTTACTGCCACGTGGCAAAAGTTTTTACCGATTCGTCACAGATTCCACCGTATGTAACCACTCACCATTCTGCATTGTCTGGAGTATTGTATCTCGTATACTGTAAGTGAAATATATTTTATCAACTGTTAAAATGGAATTATGCACATTTTTTTAAAGTAAATATCCAGCTGAAATAGGGGTGTGTAAAAAGGGTAGAGGAAATAATAGCGTTTAACCCAATACACCAAACTCTCCCTGCTATCAGTACGAAATAATAACTTTCCAAATATTACTTTTCCTATTTTGACTGGGAGGTGAATTAAAAAAAACTGCATGCAGGAGTTGCTTCCCTTCTATTGCCGAAATCTCTACCAACAACAACAATAACAAAAGGGAGATCACTGCGAACAAGGAACTATGATTCCATTAGTCTATGTTTTATTTCTAAAGCACCAACTTCAAATAGTAATGCGGCATTATCATAAGTTTAAAGCGGAATTGCACAGCAACCGAAAATTGCTTTTATAAAACTGTCACCAAAAACACATTATGTGCAGTAAGATGCGCATAGTAAAATGTCACTTTAAAATACAGCATTGCCGGAAGAACGTCTAGTATTGTTACTGCAAAATAAACAATATAATACAGCAGTTAATTCAAGTTTCTCTCAAATTGAATGTGTTTATATTTTGCAGTAACTTTATCGCTATTACAAATAATATGAGCAAACGATAACTTTGCCAGACGATTTTTAGATAGAATTTATTAGATAAAAAGTTAAAAACGGTCAATATTTCTTTTTAAAAAATACCAATACAAAATGTATTAAACATTTATACCGGTATTCAAGAAAATCAATCGTCTGTTCGAGATATTGTACAACAATATCACCGTTTTCCAGGACATTACTTTGTATATTATACCGCAAACTAAATTTCTTGCTTTCCAATTAGTTAATTGTTCAATATTTAATTTACATTGTACACATATAGTTCAGCCCTTTACCAATGGAGCTTCTCATCTCGTTTTAGTAAAGTTTAACAACAGTTATTGTTGATTTCCGTTTCAAGACGAAAATAAAACTGCTGCACTCGAGACTCGTACCTAAAAGAATGATAGTATCCATACCTGTGCAGCAGCAACAACACAACTTCAAGAATATACATGATGACAACAACAGGCCCATAATTACCCCCTACCCCGCCCCTTAGAGCATTGAGGTGTTCAACAGGGGTTGAACCCCTTAGACATTAATCATTACTTTTATAAATTTCTCAATAATAATGATATTCAGTAAATCACCATGGCATGGAATTGAGTAGTCTCAGAATTATGTTATCGATATGAAGCCTGTTTTCACAGTATGTCACCCACACCTAATACGAAGGGAACAATGCACATATCCAGATGTACACGGCAAACATTATTCACTCACAAAAAATACGAGTCTTTATAATAATTATGCTTGAACTAAAGTCAACGGGGAATAATTCAGTTATCTCCGAGTTCAATATAAAACAAGAGTATTTACACCGTCGTTTGAGACAGATTTGTAATGGGCTGTCGACATGCATAGGCTGGTTTGAATCCATACTTGTGAGTCGAATGTTGTTTTTGGCACATCAATGCTCAATTAAAACCGCCAGTGCGATATTTTTGTATCTTTCAGTGGTTCTGGCAGTGTTAACACTCGTTGCTGTACTGGCACCCGGAAATCACAATGACTTGCAGGCACAACGTATGTTTCAATTCAATGAGAAAAGGAACGAGAGCGATCTAAATGCTGTTTATTGATTACATACATCATAAAAATAAAATAAGACAATAAACTAATCTGAGTTATTGTTTTAACTTCCATAAAAAGAAATACAGTAGTGACTTACACCTTGCATGTCACTTGCTTAATAATAAAGAATTCAACATCGTTTACTAATGTTATCAAATATACCCTAAAAGTTATATACAGCTCCTGTAAATATCGTATTGACCCCTTCTAATATTAAATAATGGTGTTTGTTCAGATGCATTCAAACAGTAAAATGAAATATGTGTGTGTGTGCACAGTATGTACAAAAAGGGAATTGTAACTGAAGTTAAAATCAACCGGGAAAAATCAACCGGGATTAAAATAAAATTTAACAAAAAATGGGATTTGGAAATAAAATGAGATTCACGGGAATACTGAATAAAGAATGATCCTTATTACACTAAATGGTTCCGCAAGCCAGATTCAATAAACAAGTCAATAAAAAAAGATTTTGAGGATCGTAGTCTTTGAGGCAGAACACATTAATATGTCAACTGCAAGTTTAAATGTATTAAGAATCGGATGTCACAGGTACATCAGAACGCCCAAGTTTGGTGTATAAGACGTTCAAGTGGTTTCAACAAGTGATGATACAGTTAAGTGTTTAGATATTTTGAAATTTCAATGTGATAGAATGGAAAGTCAGAAAATTGATTAACTGAGGCATTGGGAGACTCTGACGACGAATAAGTGGGGGACATAATAGTTGGCATTAATGAGGTTGAAATGGTTAATGTAGAATAACTGTCCCGCTAAAAGCAGGAAACTAGAGAAAACTAGTCAAAAAGAGAAACACGAAAAAGAAACAACAGAATACCCTACAGGTCAACCAGATGTCTGTTGCAGACATAAAGAAAGAAATGCAAAACTTCATGATCAATCGAATAACACAACGACTGGAAAAGAAGAAGGAAAAATGTGTTGCTGAAAACAATGCAAAATAGGAACTTGCACCCTTAAACAGAAACAAGATAAGGTATAGAATTTTGTGATTCTTACAAATGTTCACTCCACAAAAATGAGGAACTCATGCGATATTCATCTGCGTACTAAAGGTTGGTTATGCTAAAACATCAATATCTGGATTGGCACTGACCAGTGGCAATTACGCAGTACCCCTTTCTTTCTTAGGACATATATATATAAATTAACCAACAGGATATTGTTGATATTCATTACAGAAAAATGAATATTGTCTGCAAAATCGTTAGTTAGTCCTGTTTATCTAATATTGTGACAAAAATGCAAGTTAAGCTATACACTAAATGGAACGAAACAACATTGAGCGAAAAACACAGGTTCCACTTCGATTGGTTCCCTTTGCGAGGAAAGAAATTGTAGAAAACGGTGGGAAACATGATGACACGTGCTTCTTCATGACAAACATTACAAGCAACGTGTAATAAAATCATTTCAGTTTCACATCCTATCGTTTAGCAATTTGGATATTGTCGAGATATCCGCGGCAGAAGCAGTCCAGAAGGTAAACATCTCCAGCACGTGGTGGGAAAGGAGGCAGTTTGTCTGTTCAGAATGCATAAATTGAGATCCGGGAGAATACGTATCAGTGTGATGGAAATCAGCAAGACCGGATACTTGAACAGACGGCGTCAGCATCTGTACAGACGGATGTTTGCTAAAAGCCGTGCGCACATGATGTCATTATTATATATTGCGATGGTAATTCCTTACTCAACATAAACACATTAAAATCAGGCGAAATGACAGTCAATGGGTGGACGTTGTTCCGTGCCAGCTGCTTGCTCTCAAATTCAGATAAGGAAATAAAAGTCTTCAATCTCTCTGAAAATAACATACATTTTTGTATTTTAAAATGAATAGTCAAATAAACTGTTCCAGTATACATTTCTGTAAAGTACAGCTGTATATTTGAAATATCACACTACCAAAGTATCAAGCGTTACAAACGATTTTGAAAATCCCAATAAAACCATATAGTATTGCGGTGCCGTTAAACCAAACCTACCAGGATTTTCAATGGATTTTGCAAATAGCTACCTAGATTTTTACTTGTGTTTTTGATTCGAGCCATTACTTTCACATTTTGTGTTTTAGTATATCATTTTTGAAAGTTATGTGCATGAGCAGCTGTAAGGTGTGCCTTAAGACAACCTGGTCTGACATGAACCTCCCCCTATTTAATCCATCCCTGACCATTACTCCTCCGCCAAACCTATCCACTACAATGCAAAAGTCTGCAAATCGCTCATGCTGTAAACGCGTAACCTACCATCTGCGTGTTTGAGAGTGAACCAAGATTCGTCAGTAAACACTACTTGGTTCAAATTTGCACTTCTCCATTCCAGATGGTATCGCGCCAACAAAAGTTGCAGCTCGGTGACGCTGGGGCATTATGTGACCGGTGTATGTGCGGGTATAGTGTTGCTAACAATTACGAATCGTCTGCGCTAGACGGCGCACCACCTAACCATGACGGTGGCTGCTTACTGGCAATAGAGACAACCTTGTCCAGAGATGGTCTTCAGCGGTTCAGAGCTCCATTGATTGTGGGCCAGATAATATTTAGGAAGTACACAAAATCAGGAGCTCCCAATGCATAGTTGTACTTACAACCATTTAAACAGTTTCCTAAGATTTGCCTCTCATACAATGGCCGTATGATTAGAATTTACTCTTATTACGCTAGCCGACCATTTGGCACAGATCTAGCTACAAGCTTCACCAACCGCCTTACCCTTTTTCTGGTGTAAGTGTTACGATTGTTAGCATTATTTCAAATAAGAACCAATCAGAGAAGGCGTTGCATCAAGCTGTCTAGTAGATAGTAGTAATACATGTATTTCTGTATCTGTTAGAGTCTTAATCGCCGAGAACTTTTCTTCAAAAGTGACTCTATTGAGTGACTGGTAGCCTCTAACTCCTTGTTTTGCCAAGTGGCCTGTCATCTCATTGTCATGAACACCATATTATGTCGGTATCCATTGAAGGGAAACTTCCTGCTTCTCCCTCAACCTGTTTAGTTATTTGGCAAGTGATGTCAATTTAGCATTAGCAAAAGCTTCCAGGATTGATAAAACATCCGCTAGAATGACCACCTGATGACAGTAATCTTCAATGCAGTGTTTACCTGTTGGTATGCTAACTATCTCTGATCCACCAGTCGTGTGCATGATGAAAATACAAGCACCACTACATTGTATAGCAGCCGTCTGCATACATATTGACCCATGTATCTGATGGATTATCTTAGATCATAGCTTTTGTCATGTTTTTTTAAATATTTTTATCTTTCATAACCGATCGGAAACCATGTAGATCTACAGTATCGCACTGATGTTTGTCTGGTCAAACCTCCATGACTCTTGCAGTTCCGAAAGGTACAATGAATTGTTTGTGGCCGATGATAGGCAGTGCTTCTTTGATGTGCTCCCGATTTTACATACGATTCTAAAACAAAAACGAAAGTATGTAGATCTATGCAGTTTGTTGCATCCTAATCGTAGCAGTTGATGCATAATCTTCTGAATACCAAAGCACAAGGTCATCTGCAAAGAGGGCAGCTTTGACCCCTGTTTGAAGATCGGACACAGATTGATTTATGAAAAGAGCATTGCAATACAGCTCCTCGAGGGACACCATGTCGTTGTACATAAGAACTTACGACTTTGTATCCCATCAACACTGGCCCTAGCTCTTCAACTGAATAGAAAAATACTTGGCCCATTTGCACATTGTGCCTCTGATTCCATACCGTAGAGAACAACACAAGAAGACGTCAGTCCAGACTATGTCGATTGCTCTCTGCAGACCAATCCAAGTCACAAATGTAACGTTTTTCTCTTGGAAAGCATCTTCGATTTCCTTGGCAAGGTATGTAGACTAGCCTGGTTTTTCACAATTTCCTATAGAAAAAAACAACACTTATTTCAGTTCATTAGAAACCTACAAGCAAACAGGAATAACCAGACCGCTCCGCCCATATTCTAGATCTACAAGACAAACCTTTTCACTGGCAAACCTTTTTTCTTACTGTCACTGTTACACTGTCGTGAACGCGCACCGGTATGGTGTTTCCGTAGACCGGTACAGTCAACCAAGATGGCGGAGGAAAACGACAAAACAAGATATGTGTCAGTTTAAGTCTCTGTATCTTCAGTCCAATCACGCTTAGAAGTATATCTTTGACATTTACTGGCGTGGAAAGGGTTATTATTCTTGTTGCATATATTCTTACCGGACCAAGTGCTAAATTTACACTGCAAATTTCAGTCGAATGGGTCATTTCTAACCCGGTGAAATTTGAATCGCCACTTGATGCTGTTTTTGCATGAAAACTGACACGAAAGTAAAAGAATCAGCCAAACTTTAACAGAAACCTGCCCTAAATATATTATCCTTCGTGACCGGTATCACTTTTCCGTAAAAAGTCACCGGTACGGTCGCAAAAGCGCAACGGTACAGTCATCGCTCACAATTGTAAACGGTACGGTCACCTTTTGACGTGACGCTTGTCTTGTGAGATATAACTATTTTAATTTGGTATGTTTGTTCAGTTTTTGCTCTTCCTTTTCAGGTATTCTGTAACGGATGTGCCTTTTCATTTTATTGTACTTTTCAAATTATGATTAATCTGATCAAGGTCTTTCAAATAGTATGGTAGATCTACTATTTGAAAGACCTTGATCTGATACTATGATTTTGACAGGAAAAAATATGTAAAAGTGCAGGCTTTGTGTAAATGTCAACTGTCATACTCATTATAAAATCCTAGAAACACAATAACAAATAGCACATAGTGCAAATTCGAAAGAAATACCTTAATTCATTAACACCGTTACACTTTTGTGAAGTGGGGGCTGTATTATAATCATGTAGTTGTCCAGTCGTATCCCCTCCAACATAAGTAAAATATATGTATATTTGTTATATATAATCACTTATGTTAAGGGGTGGCCTTTTAGCAGGCAAAAAGTAACGTTGTACTCTGCCCAGCTTATAAGCTGTAAGGTGAAAGAGCAGCAACCTAACGATGACTAGTAGCAACAATCTGAAAGAAGTTGATCGAGCATACATGTATGTCAATGGGTTATTGTCTGTGAAAACTGTGAAATATTTGCCGTAAAGGTAGTCGTGGAATTTATCGGTTACCGCCCATTTCATTGAGGATGAAGACATGCAGCGTGCAAGAACCATATATAATTAGTTTGCCTCGTTCTCATTTGTCTCCCTTTATTTTTTCTCGTCCCGAGTTAAGCTCTTAAAACTCTCTAAACCTTTATGGCAAACTAGTTATGGTTCTTGCACGCTGCCTTTTAATACTTATACAAAAAATAAATACATTGGCATGATTGTGTTTAAGCTATGCTCTAGATATGTAGAAACTAAAAAAATGTAACGGCCAACGGACCCTACAAAGGACGAGACAATATTGAGTTATGTTTGCGAATTTTTCTCTTTTCAAAATTTCAACCAACCTCAACTAATTTCATTCAAATATCACCAGTAGTATTGAGATATTAAACAAAGAATATAATCATGGTTGACAAACAGGTTGGGCAGGGTTATGTTACTTTTTGTCTGCTGAAAGGCAAAGTGATTATATAGTTGTAACATTTATATGTTGCATGGAATGCGACTAAACAACTGCATCATTATAATACAGACCCACATCAAAAAACTGTAACAGGGTTAATAAATTAGGTATTTCTTTCGAATGTGCATTCTATGCCATTTTTCTAGGAATTTTTAATGAGTGTGACTACAACAAAGTGGAAAGACGCTTCCGTTACAGAATATCTGAAAAGGAAGAGCAAAGAATGAACAAACAAACCAAATTAAAATAGTTATAGATTTCTATCCCACAAGAAAATCGTCACGTCAAAAGGTGACCGTACCGTTTACAATTGTGAGCGATGACTGTACCGTTGCGTTTTTTGCGACCGTACCGGTGACTTTTTACGGAAAAGTGATACCGGTTTGTGCTGAGCGTACCGGTATGTTGTTGAAAGAGAAAGTACAAGAATAAAACGAACAGTGGCAAATCAAAGCTGATATTTAGCCAGTTTCATGAAAGATAATACATTTAAGGCAGGTTTCTGTTAAAGTTTGGCTGATTCTTTTAATTTCGTGTCAGTCTTCATGCAAAAACAGCACCAAGCGTCGATTCAAGTTTCATCGAGTTAGAAATGACCCATTCGACTGAAATTTGCAGTGTAAAAAAAAAAAATAATATCAAACAGGGAATGCCACGTACCAAAAACGCAGCCTCCCCAAAACGAGCCCCACAGCACCTAGAAGTGCACACCAGTGTAAATTTAGCACTTGGTCCGGTAAGAATAGATATGCAACAAGAATAATAACCCTTTCCACGCCAGTAAATGTCAAAGATATACTTCTAAGCGTGCTAGGACTGAAGATACAGAGACTTAAACTGACACATCTCTTGTTTGGTCGTTTTCTTCCGCCATCTTGGTTGACTGTACCGGTCTACGGAAACACCGTACCGATGCGCGTTCACGACAGTGTGTTAATTATTAAGCTCTTCTCACTTTCTATTTTCAGTGTTAATAGATCTAGATATAGTCTATTCTTTTCTTGTCGAGCACCAACAAAGCGTCTTATAATCTAGTCAAGTGTGACTGTTACGACGTAGATCTAGATGTAGAAAAATAGTTTAAAAATTGCCGCTCTTTTGCACACGGCATTGTCGCTGAATGAAATTTCACGCTAGAGTGGTTATAAAGGTTAACTTCCGGTGATCATTACAAACAGGAGTTGAGATTTAACCCAATTTTAATTGGAAACGAACAGAATCGGCACCAATTGTGCATTTGTATATAGGACAATAATACAAACATGCCGCCAAAATTGTGTGGACGGTGCAATAAAACTGTATATCCAACAGAGGAGCTGAAATGTTTAGACAAGGTTTGCAGCTTCTGTTTGACCACTGTTTATCCGAAAACGGGTTAAGTTGTAAAATGATTGATTGCCCTTATTAGGTCATGTCGTATGCTGAAATATTAGAACTGATGATTGTAAATGCATGTAAACACTAGAGATAATGTTAGATGCCATTTGTAAACGTTTTCTTCGTCTCTTTTCTGCCTGATATCCGCATAAAAGTTTCAAAATGGGCGGGGCTCGGGGGTTTCATCGTGCAAGATTAACTGTACACAATCACGTAGTAGATCTTCTGCTTGTTTTATTTCCCAACAAATGAAGATGCCTTTTAGAATTCTCTCATTTCAAATGAAACTATTAATCTGACAAATTCACAGTGCCCATTAAATATTTAATTGGTGGTAAATAATCAACCACTTGTAAGTCAAAAATTTTACTGGTCATTTAGATGTAAACTAGTCTTACAAATTATTTTGAAATGGTCAAAATTTATGACCTTGGTCTGATTTGTATTTCACTAGATCTTACACCGGTGCAGCACTATCAAGATTGCCTCGATAGAAAGACCATAGGGACACACCACATCATTTAACTTAAGTGTCAACATGGCCTGTAATACTGCCGAAATTTACTTGACAAGCTGAAATCAAGTTGGCTGTCAGTTTCCCGCCTCTCAATACAAATTGTATCATTAATCAAGCCTACATATTCTATAACTAATTTTGTTTCACTTGTATCTGGTAAAGGGAAACATATATATTTATCAACATGGACCTGTATATTGTTGTAACTTGTAGGAAATTTGTGAATATACAAGAATTTGTCACTAACGAACGAGAGCAAAATGCTATTTCGATTGATTTTAACACACTGAATGCCTTATAAAACTATTATCAGATACATATATAGTAGGGATGTCATTGATTAAAATTTCTGTATTGATACATCGATTTATAAATATCGACGATACAGCGATATATCGATACATGGGCGTAAAAAAGTAACTGACTACATTTTCTACCAAATCTCCTGACTTTATTTGTACTAAACATATGGTTCTGGTCTATAATATATATCAACCCTTGCTGTGCTGAAATATTTTGCCTATAAGACCACATTTCATTAAATTATTATTCGTTAGAAAAACACGGAACTCTGGGTAGAGTGATTGTTTATATTCCGGTTGAGTTTTGATGAAATTATCGAACGTGAAACTGTAGATCATTGCACGGTAAAACATTATTCGATGTACGATTTTTCAAAATGGCAATCGATATCGAATCGAAATTGTTTTATCGTTGATATATCGATATCGTTTGAATCGATTACATCCCTAATATATAGATTTGTATGACAAGAAGTATCTTTAAAAAAAGATATACCCGGATTGTGTCAATAAAATATTGCATTTCCCCTTTCTTCTAACAACTTGAGCGCCACCTTATGAGTAACTTCTTTCTAGGTAATTGTTTGATCAATTTTAAGAAGTTGCCAATCAATGTGTATATGGGTCTGTACTATCAATCACCGCATCAAGTGATTACATTTCTGCCACTAATCCGTTTAATTTGCTTTTTTCTTTGTCACACTCATTCACAGGCTTTGACACTAAGTGACTAGCGATGGTAGGTAGGCCCAGGTCCAGTAAGAAAACTAGGAGAACTACTGAGAACTGTAGAATGGCTTACCCAAAGGACTAGTAAAATTCAAGCCAGTTAATTCAAATTTAACTTATAATTTAAGAAACCATTCGATACATTTATAAACTGCATGTAAAAAAGCAACAGCTGCCTAATTAATAACTTTTTTTGAAAGAGTGATTTAGTATGTAAAAAAAAATCAGCTTGGATGACATCATTGTGCTATATTATGTGTCACCCAGGCTAGAGAAACTCTGTAAAAATCCACGTTTTGTGTTAAAGTTAGGTATAGATGTTCATTTTTTATTATTATATATTTATAAGAGAAACAACTCTTAGTCTTACATGTTTCAAAAGCATCTACAGTGTTTTGTGAATTTAATTGATATGACCATTTTGAGGGGTAGTATAACTTAGATTTATAAAGTGCTCAAACTTAACGGTATTTTTCTCAAATGTTGGTAGGTCATTTTTCATTTTGCATCAATTACGAGGCTGAGAATAACCAATTGTAAACTATATTACGTGTCGGAACACCCATGAAGTACTCAAAATTTAGCTCAGAATATGTTGGTTTCTTCGTCCGCAGGGATTTTGCAGATGTTTTAAAATGAAAAAAAAGTATATTAAGCCTTTAGAAGTATTGTGGAAAAATCACAGAAATTTGTTGGCTGAAATCTGTTTGAGACCTTATGCATCAAAATGAACGCTATTCTATACCCCTCAGGTCAGTATCTGCATTAGGTGTGCCAATATCCTCATTGGACAACTTCTTAATATATAGTATACAGAACATTATCAATTTATCTTGCATGGGTTCTAAAAATCACTGTGAAACTTGCCCTGAACTAGTCCAGTTTAGGCTCTAGCCAACCAAATCTACCAAACAAGACCAAGTCTTAGTGAAAATTCATAAAGAGTAGTCACTACTTTAGGTTTTGTTTACATACTTTTACTTTGGATATTTTTAGGAAATCTGTCTGATGGTCCTAGATTCAGGGATATCAAACAATTAAGTTCTTGACAGGGCCGTCTTGACATAATATCTTGCTGCTTGTGGCCCTTGTTTACATGTATACACATCCTTGTTTTTTTATACTGAACATTTTGTTTTATTGGCAAGCACTGAAAAAAGTTGAGCGCGCTGTCATACTGACAGCTCTTGTTTGTACTAATATTTTGTCACAAAAACTTAATTTTAGCTATTATTTTGCTTATAGATGACAGAGTTGTGATGCAGCCAAAATCTGTGGGTGAAGATTACATTTGACAAAGTTTTGCCCTTTTTGTTCTTAGAAGACAGCTCTTGTCTATTTCAAAATTCTCTTTTTTCTCAGTATGCATAAATGCGGCATACAAATTATTACATCCATTTGTTTCCAATGATCCTTTGTTTAGTCCGCGTCAATATTTCTGTGATGATGGAAATGCTAATCGTTACATAGAGCTCTTCTGAAAAGTGAAGCTTGTGCAAGCCACATATTTGTTCTCATCCATAAATAGGGAGGTCTTAAAGTAACTAGAATTTAGTTCATAGTGATACAAACTTGTTTGTATTTGCTTAGGTGTTGAGTATAAACAGCTGATAATAAAATTTACTGAATGATAATATTGATTGAGTTACTACTTGTTACATTTTGTACTTATAAATTTCTTGTTGTTATGTAAGTCTTGTTACTATGTACATGATGTAAGGAGATTCAAATTGGTTTATGTGACAAACTTGCTAAAACTTATAATGTAATTAAACCCAGGCTTTTCGCTCCAGTTTTTAGAGCTGTACAAATTTGTTATTTTTTATACACACTAAGGGACAATTATTAATTATGGGTAGTGATACACCTGCAGTGGGCGGGGTCCCACTCTCTAAGTCCTACAGATTTCATCCGATCTTCATGAAACTCAGGAATAAAATTGTGGGCATTATGTCGCGACCAAGGTGGATAACAAGCCATATCACCCATGACACTGGATTATGGCCCTTGGATTAGCCAAAATTTGGCTTATTTAGCCTTGTTTGCTTTCTACATCAAACAGTTTTCATCTAATACAATGTATTCACCAAACTTGGTGAAAATATTTGTGGGAATAATTACTAGGCCAAGGTTGCTAACACGGAAAATCATCCAAGGCACCTTTTGATTATGACCCTGAAATTATCCAACAATTATGAAATTAGCCTTCTCAGCTCTATAGTTTGAAGAGGTAAATAAGCCTTGGCTGCTCTATAGCTCAAACAGGCTTTACAAAACCTATGAACTGCTGGATACTGAGTCATGCCTTCCTGACAGGCGTGTTTTGTGACAGTTTGGCACTCATGTTAATTGTTGATTTTTAAGCCTTTTTTATTTCCACTTCAATGGATATGCAGAAGTCCAAGTCACAAGAACTTCAATAGCAGTTGTGTACAGTACATTTATGTTGTTCTTTAAAGGTGAAATGTATATGTTTTGTATTACTGGTACATGTATTGTATAAGATGACATTTAAGACAATACAGGTATGATGTACTGAGTGATAGTACAATCAGCCAAGGTTAGTTTCCATGAAATTACCATGGGCTGAGACACAATCTTGTATGATAATGTAATAAGTCATCTGGTATGTTGGGGATAGTCATGATGGCTGGAAATATGTACATATGATAACAGTTGTAAATAAAAGATCTTTTACTTTGCATAGTGACAAGACATGATTGTGTTCATAGTCAATTGTTGGATCTACATGTATCATCCTATGTGTACTTTTATGCATTCTCATAGTACATAGTAACTTTGAACGTTATTATGTAGTTCCTTCTGTTTCATCTGATAGGACAGTAGATTTCGGTATAGTATATAGTAATGAAGTCCATCTAGCTATCACTGTAATCTGTATCACAGAACTTAACTAATACACCCTTAGACCTTAGTTTTGCTGTGACATGTATATGGAATCGATGAAACATGTGAAAGGGATTAAAAAAAACGAAAGATAATTGAGACACCAGAGGTTTTCAAAACTTCAAGATACAGAAGTGATTCTATAATAATAACCTGTATTGTATATCAGTTCTACAATGTATTTATAACCTGTTCCTGATTTTTATCCCCTCCAGTTTAGTGTCAGTTTGTACAGTACTACACAAGTTGTTTTGTACTTAATGTCCATTGAGCCTACCTGTTTTAGTTTATGTCGAGTGTATTTCAGAATTAACGGGGAATAGATTGAGAGGTTTACTGTGATTGAAGTCATTTAAGTTAAATTTAGAAAAATACATCAGTGGTCTCGTGTAGATAATTATCCTCCTGAGTTTCACTTGCCGGTATTTAAAGTAGTTTTTGTTGTGACATTTTTCGTCAGATGTTTATGGGATGTTTGTTACAGCTTGACCTCGGGCTATAGAGGTTAACATATTTAGTATGCATCAGCCTGGTCAAACATATCTGTTTGATGCACTGATATACCTTGTAAATTTGTTAATGCAGAGATGAATAAATTATTGGTTGATTTATCTTAATACTACAATGAAATTCTTATGTCTTAAGTTTGTTACTAGTGTAGAGTTTTTGTCTTCTATTTATTTTTAAATATATCTGTATGATAAAATATAAACTTGGTCAGAAGCAGCATTTCGAGGGTTGACTGCAAAATTGTTATATGTCCTTCTTTATTTCATATAAGTTGCTGCAGTTTTGCAGTCAACCTGATTTTCTTAAACTGTCTATTTTTGCTGAGATCAATAAAACAGAAGCCAGGGACAACCTTTCTGCTGGATGATCATAGTGAATACATTCATATGGAGGAGCTATCGGCCAGGCTGATAAGTCGAGGTTTCTCACCCAGCTCTTTTTATTTACAGAGGTTGAGGACCAAAGGCAAGAGAAAGGGGTTTTCTATGCTTTCATAATTTTTTATCAATTTATCTTTATCTGGGATCATTTTGGATCACATTTTCAGTGAGATTTTTCTCCCATTTGTCAAATTCAAATGACATTTTTTCTGAACCACTGATATTTTTTTATGAAACTCAAATAAAAGCAAAAAAACTGGGGCTGTGACAATATGTGACAAAAAAAGATTTTCAGCTCCCAATTTCATGTGCAACATATCAAATAATTCAATGCTAGAAATCATTGTGAAATGTTCAGAAACTTACATTTTCCTAACATTTTGGCTACCAATTCATAAATTAAATCCCTAAGTTTAACATTTTAAGGGGAATTTTTGTCAAAATAGGGGGAAAATAGTTTTGATATGGCCACAAAAAAGTGCCCTGTAACTCTGCATAAATTAAAAGATCTACACATGATCTTCTTATACTCTTAATATTATTAAACAATGGAAAGCTTAAATAAATTTACTCAACAAGATTTAGTTGTATTTGTTTTACCTACATGTAGGCGTCAAAGTCGGCACTTTGATTTTGGGCCTAATTAATTAACCTAGCCAACACCAGACCTTTGTGCATGATTGCTATCCGAAATCACCGAAAAAAGGTGCATATAATGTGAAAGACATAGTCAATTTTGGGGTATAGGCTACAATAATCTATGTAAGATCTCATCAGTCATAATCCAAGAAAACATTTTTTTTCTGGAAAGAGGGGATTATGTGTTAAGTTTAGCAAGATATGAGCTAATGCCAGTGAACCACAATTCATCATCAGGAACATGTGTTTAGTACTTGAAAATGTAATAGAATTTCATGCAGGCTGGGCTGCACCTATCAGGAAATAGCTGAACGATGAATGCATAGCTAATTAAAGTATGTGTACATGTAAAATTATAGATAACAGGAATCTGTATCAGTTATCTAATGAAACTGACATTGAAAATGTGAGGTACATTACATTCCATACCAATAGTAACAATAAAAGGTTTATTTTAATGTGCAGTACAGAAGTACTGTGCAGATGATGTGGGTGTTTTGAAGTATGCAAGGGTTGATACAAAAATCCTGGATGTTTTCACAAACATGCAGATTAAGCAATAGCAATTTACAAGGTATTGCATTATGGTTTAAATTTCTGTTAGTCTGTCAAATGATGTTTTCATTTAAAAAAAAATATTTTGGGTTCTGGTTTCTAGTGAATTCCAGATATTATAAATCAATTATCATATAATTTAGGATTTAGAATGCACAAATTAGCAAATGAAGGAATCTTTAACCAGGGATTCAAGGACATAAAAACATTAGCTTGGCCTTGTGCACTTTTGTCTTATGCTTATGTTGAAATTAAAATGATTAGATTTCAATTCAATTTATAATCTTATGGGAATTCTGCAGTAGATGAACATGAGACTCATTTAAATACTATTACAGATTATTGTAACAGAGGGAAATCTTTTTCAACAGCCCTCAATATTTTTATGCTTGACATGGTTAAAGTATATATATTATTTGTTACAGTTTGTAGTTTGTATTACATGGTTGAAATTACAGGTGAATTTGTTTAAAGAAATGTTCACCTAACTTGTAGTTATACCTGCCACTTTTCCTTTTTGTAAAGATTGTTAATGCTTACATGACAACGTGTGGAACACAATAACTTAACATTTTAGCATAAAATTTCCATAATATATCCTGCAGAAGCATATTTTTGATCTTTTAATAATTGACATAAAGGAAAATTAATGTTAAGTCAAAAGCAAATGTTTCTAGTGTTAAACTTATTAAAAATATCAGGATTTTGCATGCCAACACACTACAACTCAATGAGTTTTACTTTAAAAGATCAAGAAACATGCTTGTCATAGAAAATGCTATACAATGATAATTTTTTCTGTTGCAGCATCCCATTTTTGATGCTGCTTGTTGCACCCTTCATTTATCAACAAGTAACTTGTGAGAATTGAAAGAAATATTTTCAGTAAAAAAATGTAGTTGATTTAAAACAATGCAAGTAGAATGTGTAAAATTTTACCTCGTTAAGAAGTAACAAAACATTTTTGCCAGTAATTACTTGTTGCCAAATCTTTACATATAGAATACAGGCTGTGTATATGAAGTGTACAGAAACAATTGGCAAACAACGTAGAAAGTTTTACATTAAACAACAATCTGAGGGTATTATTCAGTTGCACAATAGTTGTATTGTTGTAAGTGAAGAAAAATAATTCAATTGAAAGATTTATTATGTAAAAATGATTATTTATTGTAGTCTGTTGTTTTTCATCAATTTATTTAAAACAGACACAATACATGCAATAAGGCCAAAGAAAAGAAAAGTTATGTTTCTAGGACTTTCTTACATTTATAATGCAGATTATATACATGTATAAATGGACAGCTTGGTAATAATGGAATTATAATTTCAGTACTGCTTTATATATGGTGCTGGTAATGTAATGCTTTTCTCTAGAAAAACATACAGTCATGTGGTTTCAAGAAATCTGTATTTTTATTGAACATCAATGTTTTCCTATAAATCAGAAACTGTATAATATTATGTTTTGTCTTCCCTATGTTAATTGACGTAAAGGTAAAAACAACCCATAAAATTCATAACATTCTTCTATTTCTAACATTTGTACCAATTTTACATTACAGGGATACACATACAATAAATAATCCCAAGTAAATTGTTGAAAGTGATAATGGATGTAGATGTTCAGTATTTTGTAACTAGAGTAAAGAAAATGTTACCTGTTGGAAAATAGTAAATGTTACCTGTTGGATATAGTTTCTATGGAAACTGTTTTTATACCCACCTGCAATATTGATGCAGAAATATCATGTGTACTTTTCAGCTGTTGAGTTCAGTCTGCCAAAAGATTGACTGTGATAGACACTAATAAAAAGCGGGTATAAAGACAAACTTCATACGTGTAATACAATTATTGAAGGGATAACATAAGTCATTCAACAGCTTTAAGAAAAATTTAATATGCCTCTAAAATGATACAATATACTAGTTTTTACTACCCTGACCATGATAACGTCTGACTCTCAAGGTCATATTATTACCTTTATAACTTCTACACTGTGAACATTTCTTGCTGTGAACATTCTCTGGCCCTTTTCTTGGAAGCAGTCATGATGATGCTTGGTAAAGAACAATCTCTAGGTCAGGTTTGAAGTTGGATTACATACAGTAAAGAACTAGATCCCCTTGTAAATTCCAAGTAAAAGCCTGTGAATATTCTGTTGAGTAACCTATTTGCACTGAACCACCATGAAAATTGGACTGAATGTTTTGTCTTGGTAATACTGAAATAACTTATATGGCTTAAAGTCACACAATAATAAACCTTTTAAACACACATTAGTCCACAATTTAAAAACTTAGTCAGAATATTTGTTTGACAATGTTTAAAGACCATGTACCAAACCTATCCACATAGCACCACAATTTAAGACACTGAATGACAAGAATGACTCTTACTAGTGTTTGACCCCATTTGCCCACCAATCAAATCACTCAGATTTTCAAATAAAAGTCTTTCATTTTTAGCTCACTTGGCTTCGCCAGGGTGAGCTATTCTGATGGATGATTGTCCGTTGTCCATCATATGTCGTCCATCAACATTTTGATTCAAATGACATCTCCTCTGAAACCAATGTTGATGAAACTATGCAGGGATGTTCCTTGCATGAAGCTCTACCAAAATTGTTCAAAGAATTCCATTCCATGCA
The DNA here is from genome assembly GCA_022818135.1 of Saxidomus purpurata. Taxonomy (NCBI): domain Eukaryota; kingdom Metazoa; phylum Mollusca; class Bivalvia; order Venerida; family Veneridae; genus Saxidomus; species Saxidomus purpurata. The sequence goes on along the minus strand of JAFMSR010000016.1, from coordinate 24,615,029 downwards.
GAACTCTGGTTGCTATGGCAACAAATAGGACAAACTTTCGAAATCTTTTTCTCTGAAACCACAAGGTCTAGAGCTTAGCTTTTTGGCATGTAGCATTGTCTAGTTGACCTCTACCAAGATTGTTCAAATTATGACCCCCGGGTCGAAATTGACCCCATGCAGGTGGTCACTTAGTTTTGCATCTATAGGCTTATATAGGAATAACTTAAAAATCTTCTCTGAAACCACAAGGCCTAGAGCTTAGATATTTGGCATGTAGCATTGTCTAGTGGACCTCTACCAGGATTGTTCAAATTATGACCCCTTGGATCAAAATTGACCTTGCCCAGGGGTCACTTAATTTTACATAGGCTTATATAGGAAAACCTTTAAAAATCTTTTTCTCTGAAACCACAAGGCCTAGAGCTTAGATATTTGTCATGTAGCATTGCCTAGTAGACCTCTTCAAAGTTCGTTCAAATTATGCCACTGAGATCAAAATTGACCTTGCCCGGGGGTCACTTAGTTTTACATAGGCTTATATAGGAAAAACTTTCAAAATCTTCTTGGCCCTCTTGTCATTAAAACTAACTACTGAAATCACTTAATTATTAAGAGTCCGTCCACAATACATGTTGGTGGCTATGCAAAAGGTCAAATGAGGTTAAACGCTCAGTAAGTTAAAGTTTATTAAGTCAAATTTTAACAATTTAGAAACCCTTAGGGAGCAAGCTTTGACTTAATAAACACTAACTTATACGTACTGACAATTGAATATAAAATCATTCTGTACATACGTCACCGTGTGGTGTGGTTAACTCAAGTTCCTTGACATTGTCATTTAAGAGCAATGATACTTGGGTTAGCAATAATGGCCCATCATGGCCCTCGTGTGTATGGACATGAGAAACCTTGATTTTTGACCTGCAGTTTGTGTTTAACTTGAAATAGTGGCCGAGCATCGTTTTCGGGGACAATATAATATTTAAATTTTTGCCAACAGCATTAAATTGTTAGTCTCTTACCTTCATGGATTTTATAAAAGTACTGTTTTGATGATGTGTTTTATACTAGTTTTATAATACTTGAATATGGTAGACCTTTAAGTTTGTCATGTTTATTGCAACAATACAAGTGTTGGTTGTAAGTTGGCACTTGACTTTAGAGTGTTTTCTTCCTGAATTTGTTTTGATTAGTTGTTATTTCACAATGAAATATAGAATTGTTGTACAGAAATAATTAATAGTTGCCAGATGCATCTTAGAGCTATTTTTTGATTGTTTTCGCTGTAGTGTTGACACATTTTGTATAACCTGCAGAAAGTGTTATGCCAGACTATACTAGCTGTGATCCAAAAGAAAGATGTGGGAGTATTTTAGTTACATACTCAGAAATCATTATCACCAGTCTGGACAATGTCCATGATATTAACTAGGTATTTTGTTGAAATTTACAGCCACTCTATGAATGGCACTTGTGGAGAGAAGAAGCCAGCTTGACTGTTTATTTTTTTACAAATAAAGTTGAGGCAAATGGCAATAAAAAACAAGGTGTTAAAGTCAAGATTTGTAGGGAAAAAGCAGGTTGCATGCAGTTACCATGGTTACTGGCAACTCAGTCTGTAATATAGCCTCAGCCACTCAGTCTACAAATTGGTAATTTCTCTGTAATTCAGCCTCAGCCACTCAGTCTACAAATTGATAATTTCATACTAATTGTACATTAGCTGTACCTTTCAGATACAGTATTGCTGGTATGTGTATATGTGCAGGGTCTTCAACTCATTTTTAGGTCTTTCTGACATGCCTGAGGTAATCCACCCAAGAGTGAAAAATATGCTTGGTACTTTATTGGCAATCAGAGTGAAATAAATGAGCTTATATAAATAGGCATTTTGATAACAAACCTAATTAAAATTGGTATATTTTTACAATTTCAGTCATGGCACAAGGGATGTTTCAAATGTCAGACGTGCAACATGACCCTAAACATGAAGAATTACAAAGGATATGAAAAATTGCCATATTGCAATGCGTGAGTATGAGAAATATGTACAGTATCTATTATTATATATTACTTTAGTTTAAACTTATTTATTTTACATCGTTTGTAGAACATTTTACAAGTTCTTGCAACTTATATTATCCACTCTCGATGACTTCTTCTTGGAGTTCTTACCACTGCTCATGTCGAAAGAAGGGATTTTGGAGGTTGAAGCCGAATATCGCTGCCAGGATTCCAACCTCCAGGTATGGAGTCCAACGCTGTACCCTTACACCACGGCACCTCACATATATCTATTACTTTACTTCAGTTATATAAATACCAGTGGAACTTGTTCTCAGGTATGCATGCAGGCTTCCCCCTGTCTTACTCATGTCTGTTTTGGGCAATCTGTCAAAAAGATGGCCTTAACTCAACAAAACAGTTTGAAATACTTTGTCACCGAAATGGAAAAAATGGTCACTAAACATGCGTTTTTCTTCTTATTGGTGCGTGGCAGAGAGAACCTGGCGTGGTAACTTGACATACACTTTATCCTGATGGTGTTTCAGTCAAACTGTATATAATTGTAGAGCAACATTAAGAAAGTATGTTGCAAACAAGATTCAAGTTCTTAACTCAAAGCTCAAGGTCACACTTTGTACTCAAAGTTTTAATCATTTTTCAGCTATTGCTTTACTTCTTTTTATGAAATGTTGAAAGTTCGCAGAAGTTTTTAGTGCTACTGAAGGTATCACAGAAAGGTCAAAGTCATTGTGAAAGACCAACTTCTGAAGAATTCCATTTTCAATGATAGCTGGTACTTTATACTTTTTCCTGAGAACTAGGTTGAGAGATTTAGGGCTGCATTAGACCTTTTTACATAAGTTTTACCAAATGTTTATTTTACTATTTTAGACATTACCCCCAGACTAAACACACAGTAGTAGCAGACACTCCTGAAGCCAGAAGAATAGCAGAAAACACAAAAATACAGAGTAATGTAAGTATACTTCAGAGCAGGGTTCAAATTTAGCTTTTTTTCTACTAGCTAAAATTAGCTAGTGTTTTTTTAGTTCACTAGCTAAATAAAAAAGCTACTCGCTAAAATCAAACAACGATTTTTATTTTAAAACTGGAGGTCAACATTCAGTTCGCTTTGCCATTTTTGTACTGTTTTTAGACTGGCGCTCACTGGCTTTTCATCCAAATTATTTGATTTTTTGGCGCACTTCCACTAGCCTCTATAGTTTCGTTAGGCGCTGTCGCCGATTGTTTCAAGAAACTTGTTATTTTCTGCGACATTTTATGCACATGTAGGATGATTCATGAAGGTCACCAATGTTTTGGGAAATCCTGTAGTCTAATTTTAGTTTCTAAATTTATTAACCAATAGGAACTGTCATTACGCAGATAGCGTCATTTAGTGTATCTGTCCGAGGGTTCCGAAATGATCGACTATGGAAACGGCGATCTATTTTTAGGACTGTTATCAACCCAGATGTGACTGAAACTCAATTTTCATGAATATTTTTAACTTTGTTTATTTACAGTCAGATTTTTCTCGTAAATTATGACATTTAAATGATTTGGCTGGCATTTTATTGACTCACTAAAAGTTGCGAGTTCGTTTTACAGCCACTCGCTATTCTAAATTTCCACTCGATTTTAGCGAGTATGCGTGTCTAAATTTGAACCCTGTTCAGAGAGAATGTGCATTTTCATTGGATGCACACCACTGATAAGGTTGTCAACAGGTAAACTTGTAATGTACAATGTATGCTATAGGTGTCAATGAAGTTTTTAAGGAGTCAGGGAGGAAGCTTTTCCCTTCTAAAAAGGGACAAACTGGTCGGAGATATTCTGCGAAATTCTAACTGACTGTCTTGTACCCCATTTTCTTGTAGTGGCAGAAATTAAGTGTTAGAAATTAAGTGTTAATTCAAGGTAATCAGAAGTGGAATTTCCTCTCATTGTAGCTGCTTATATAATACCTTGAGCAGATACCAGTTATGTTGATAAACATATACATAAGATTTCTGTCCTGGGAATTGCCTGTTTTGTAGAGTTTGTAGAAATCAATGAAACACAAATGTCATCTTAGCATGTGTCTATTGTATTTGACCATTTCTGATTAAAGTTAATGCAGGCATATGGAATTGTTATCAATGATGGGATTTTTGTTTTCAACTGAATGCTGTTACAGAATGAAATGGAAGACTCGTGTCTAGAGAGTAAGGTTTTCCTCATTAACAAGAGAAGATACCTCTGCCCTTAGTTTAGCAAATGCAAAAATATCTTCTGTAAAATTGAATTTAGAAGACCACTGTACGGTGTGAAAACAGCTGTATATGGTGCCTGCTTTTAAAGGAAATAAAGCTCTGGAAAGAACTAGCAGTTTCCATATTTTATAGATTAAAAACTATTAAATGGAGAGTAGGCAACTTTTGTTACCAAAAGAATTTAATCTAATATGGCGAAGTTCTGATATAAAATTATATTGTTAACATTCAGTATAAGTCAACAGTATTCCGACATTGCATGATAAAGAACATTTTCTTATTTTACTTGTGTCTGTGAGAATGTATGACAATTAGTTGGTGCATTTGACAGCTAGAGTACCACAGGGAATTTGAAGCAAACAAGTATAAATGTAGCCAGATATGTGACACACCAGTGATGAGAACACACCTCCGAAACACACAAAATATCAGTATGGTAATGCGTTGCTGCCATATTAGTTCTAACCATTGCCTACCTGCTCCTTGTTAGTGATGTGCCACACCCCTGTTGTTGTGCTAAAGCAATTGTTAGCCTAGGAAAAGTTCTTGTTTGATTCCTTATTGTGGCAACAAGAAACTGGTTTCTGATTTGTTATTTGACACATGGGATGCTTGTCTTATTTGGCTTCTTTTTATTTGCCAACTGCAGTGTGCTGAGCTATTAAGATTTCACTGATTTCCTTGTTTTTTCACCCAAGTGATGAAGATATGTCATACTTAATGCAAAGATTAATGATAATTGACTCAGTCACACAGACAGCTATTTTGTTAAATGAGAAAATGCAGGTGAAGTCAAAACATTGAGTGCAATACAGATGAAATTCAGGGGCATTTTAACTGCCCTGAATCAAGATAAAAAATGTTTAACTCGTCTGTCATAGAAAGCTACGGTGAGATTTAAGAATCCTGCTGTGTCCGTCTTTGACTATCCTGCGTCATCAGCCTCAGGGTCAGTTGATTTTGTATAGAATCGCATAGGAAAACTTTAAAAACCTTCTTCTCAAAGGCCTAGTGCTATGATATTTGGTGTTTAACAATGTCTAGTGGATCTCCACCAAGTTTGCTCATGCAATATCATTGGAGTCAAAATTGACTACACCCAGGGGGTCACTGGTTTTCATGTACACTTCTTCAATACCACAAAGCTTAGAGCTAACATGTTAATTTAGTATGTAACATTGTCTAGTGGATGTCTACCAAGTTTGTTCAAATCATGCCTTGGGGATCAAAATTGACAATGTCCTGGGAGTTGCTGAAACTGTGTAGAATCCTCAGACTGCATGGACATGTTGATCTTAACCAGGATGTGATATCTATTGATATTTAGGTCACTGGGTCAAAGGTCAGATCTATCTATCATGTTCAATAATGACCCTCACCTTTGGCATTTGTTTTTTAAGCTAGAGAGATGAATTTAGGACTATGTTTGTAGTTTTGTAAAATAATTTTACGAAATTCCTATGACAGACCTTCATTATGACCTTTTGACATACTTTCTTGTTTTTGACTTACTGTCTTGTTATAAAGGGCAGTTATACTGCCACTATGTATATTAAGATTTCAATCCCTGGCGATTCATTGGTTATAGAAGTTGTTCTTAATTGAAGCTTAGACAGATCAATTTGACTTATCATTATTTCAGTTATTTTGGAAGCCTGTTTTAAGTTATGTTGCTACATCTTAACTTTTACAATTTTAAAGAGCACTAATCTCTAAAGAAGGGGCCTGTGTATTACGATCTCCAGCATGTATCTTATTTTCATATTCTTAAGGAAAGTTTGGCATAATTGTGAACAGCAGCAAATGTTACCTTTGTCTGTATCTATGGCACAGCCCAGACAATGCAGTGTATTTGTATCATTATCAGTGCCAGTATAATTATGTAATACCTAAAGGCTGTGTTTGTAATTACATTCTGTAAAGTATAGGTAGATCATTTATTATTTTTGTTTCTTAGGAATTGTTTTGATCCTGTGTCAGTTATATGGCATATATGTTTATAATGCTTGATGCATTTTGTTGGGTTTTTACCAATTTGTCTGTGACCTAACAGTAAACTGTTGACTTTTGTATAGATATATTTACTGTGCTTTAAAGGCCCAGATCTGAAATATGTGCAGTGCAAATCAAGGTCACATCTATATAGATTTAGTTATAGGTAAGGTCTTGCAAGATATTCTTCTTAGTTTGCTTAGACCAGTTTGTTTGTCTTCAATGCCTGTTAAGTTCTAAACCATATTAAAGGTCAAGGTCACCAACACCAGAAAAAGAAAACAACTACAAGTAAGATCTGTTTTGAAGAAATTCCATGAAACCTCACACTGATGGGAGGATATTGGATTCAAGTTCAATTACTGACATGACTTTCGATGTTCCAGTCCAATTACTGACATGACTTTTGATGTGGTTCCAGTCCAGTTACTGACATGACTTTTGATGTGGTTCCAGTCCAATTACTGACATGACTTGATGTGGTCCCTGTCCAATTACTGACATGACTTTGATGTGGTTCCAGTCCAATTACTGACATGATTTTTGATGTGGTTCCCATCCAATTACTGACATGACTTTGATGTGGTTCCAGTCCAAATACTGACATGACTTTGATGTGGTTCCAGTCCAATTACTGACATGACTTTTGACGTGCTTCCAGTTCAATTACTGACATGACTTTTGACGTGGATCCAGTTCAATTACTGACATGACTTTGATGTGGTTCCAGTCCAATTACTGACATGATTTTTGATGTGGTTCCAGTTCAATTACTGACATGACTTTTGATGTTAGGAAATTAGGAGTTTTTTGTAGAGAATAAAGGTTAAGTACGAGTCCATTCCAAGTATAATAGTTAGATAAACTGCCCATCTGTACATTATTGAAGTATTGCTGAAATCCAGAAAAGGAAGGGAAAAATATAGAAAGCCAGTTCTGAGATGCATTATGGACATTCTTTGTTTTTCTGTTATCTACAGGGAAAACTGGAATATGTATAGTTTGTGCTGGAAATTTTTAGGAAAACAAAGTATTTCCATATTTCTTGACAAAATGATACAGCTGTAAGGTGTCTTTAACCTTCTGGCTTACTCATGATCTGTTACTTGCTTTCCCCCGAGTTGTGTTTGCTTGCTCTATGATAAGAGCACAGAGTTAATCTATGAACATGCAGTTATAGAAGTTTTATTAATTCCAATCTTTATAAAACCACTACTTTTCTGTGAAATGTATTATAATACTGAAAAAAAGAACATGTATTTAAGACAAATGTGAGAAAAGTCTGTTGTGTATATTTTTACTATTTTTTAGCTCATCTGAGGAAAGCTCAGCATGAGCTACTAGTATAGCTGCTATGCCCTGAGTTGTCCACACATAGGTTTGTTGTCACATTTCCTGTGCAATCTTGACCAAACCTGCACCAAAGATATCTTTGACAAGTTCAATACTGGGTCACATGGTCTACAGGTCACATAATGGCCCCAGTCATCATGAAAATTGGTCAGAATATTTGTCAAGTCATAGGATAGGAAGAGGCTGCATTTTTCTTTGGCTTTTCGTGAAACTTTGTCAGAATTAGTGTTTTGATGAAGGGGGGGGGGGGGGGGGGGGGGGGGGGGGGGGGGGGGGGGGGGGGGGGAAAAAAATCGAGGTGCAATGGTACTCAGGTGAGCGATATAAGGCCATCATGGCCCTCTTGTTAGCTTTACACTGATGTCTCCAGATATTACTTACCTATAAAACTGTTTTAGCACTCTTTAGGCTACATTCTGTGCACATTCATGAAATTTGGAGGGAATTATTGCCTTGGCAAAGTCTGAGGTGAAGTCAGAATTGGGTCATATGGAGTCAAATCTTTGAAAAACTTGTGAACATCTTAGTTGTCAAGAAAGACTGTCAGTTTGTCTTGATGAACTCTAGATCAGGTCACATATAAGCAAAGAAAGGTTGTCTTGGCCCTCTTGTTTTAAGTTGTATTTACATAATAGTGTATGGAAAAGTCATATGTATGTTGAACTGACTGGCAGTTACTAGCTATCTTTGTCAGAAAGCACATACTTTTCATGCTCCCTGAAGGGTGTGCATATAGTTGCGGCTTAACAATTTACAGGTAGGAATGCAAATTATATTTTGCTTAAAGCATATCATTAGATTGTTTACACACTAGCACTAACTTTAAAATTTATTATTTTCAGATCAAATACCATGCAGAATATGAGAAACAGAAGGGTAAGAAAATCACTGTGGCTGATGACCCAGAGACCCAGCGTGTACGTCACAACATGGAGGTGATCAGTAATGTCACTTACCACGGTGAGAAAGAAAGGAGATCACAGATGGAGATGGCCAGGCCAGCAGAACAAGTCGAAGGTGATTATCCTGCTCTGCATTCAGTTTGCAGTGATTACATACGCATTTAATCCATACCCAGCAACAAATAGATTTGACCATCGTTCAGTATGGGCAGTTTTAAAAAGATGTCATGTGAAAAAATTCTTCAAAAAGTTTCACATTGTAGCCCATAATAAGGTGGCAAATTAAATCATTTGACTTCAGCTAGGTAAGGATTGAATATAAATGTTATGAATGTTAACTCCCAAACATTCTAAGAAGCCTGCACTGACTGCATCTGCTAGCAGAATGTAAGGCAAGTAAGCAAGCTGTTCCAAGGATTGAAGTGCTGTTCAAGCAAAACTTTGTTACAATGCTAGTTAAACTTTCAAAATAAACAATGTTTCAAGTGCAAGATGTGTATGTATACTGAACGGCTGAAACGTTTATACTTTTGAATATATATATATGATTATGTCCTTTTGAATTATATTTTGTGATACTTGTGTTTAGATTGATATAAAAATGATATAGATCACTTTTTTTTTAATATTTCCATTTTTTGTTTCATTGACAAAATCAAATAAATGCATCATTTTTCCTAGCAAATGGTTGCACTACATTTGCAGACTGGTTCAAGAATTTTTGGTAAACGTTTCAGGCTGAGGTGTCATTAATTGTTATTGTTTCACTTATTTGTGTTCTAATATGCAACAGACATAATAAATTAGAACTTAACCTTGCATGTTGGATCATTATTCATGGAATGTAGGTCAGTATGGAGGCCAGTCGGCGAGACGAACGTCCGATTCAGGGGCAGGTTCGTGATTGACTTACAAGGCTATAGCATCTTTTTTCTCTTCTACATACAGAATACTGTTTTATAAGCTTCAACTATCTAAACATACTATAAACGGCTCAAGCTAGAAACACAAAGCAGTGAGAAGAAATTCAATGTAAACTAGAACAAAATCAAGCTGTAGTTACTGTTTATGTAGTTGATTTATTGTTTAAAGTGAAGTGGATTGCAAATCAGAGGCTTGTATGTCATATTTATACATACAAGTACAGTATACTTTTATTAACTTGAGGACCTGGGCATTTTACACGGGTCAGTGGGACTTTGAGTTATCAAAGTTTTACTGTAGTTTGGATGATGTTAACTTATCTGCTGTCTTGTATGCGACTCATCTATCAGAAAAAAGTCAAAACTTCTAGCTTGGGCCTTCCTTATTACAGGCATATTTACATACTCTAAGAACACAGTATAGGTATAGGTCAAAGTAACTGTACATTTTGGATTGAAGGTCTCTTGTTTCACTGCTATCTTGGCCTACAGCGATGCTAACAAGAGACTAGGCTTATTTATAGCACTGGACTGATTTCTTGGCTTTCCCAAGTTTTATCTGAGAAGTCATATAAGGGAGGGAATAGAATCCATGTAAGATATCAATAAACTTCAGTTGCTGATATTACACATGAAATTAAATAACAAGGACAAAGTTGCTGCAGCTTGTGGCTTTTTCTTGCCTTCATGTACAGTTACTTGTTCTCTAACAGTTTGCTGCAAATAACATAAGCAGGTTTTTCAATATCTGTATAACTGTTATGTACCACAGGGGTGAGGTTGAGACTGTTTCAGGTGCACATGGAGATACAAAGTTTCACTTTCACCTCATTATAACATTATTATCAAATACCTGTGAAGGATTTTTTCTAATTCTGGTTGTGTGGACAAGGCTTCCAAGGTTGTGTGGACAGGCTTCTCGAGCTTTTTGATACCAAAATAATCTTTCTGAATTTCAGCAAGTTGTGTTAGAACTTAAAATCTTTAGAAAAGAATTTTAGAACAACAAATGTAAGAAATCCTTCACAGTTTATATATCTTCCCATTATCTTCTGTCTCCAATAGCGCAAAATCTTGTGCGGAACATAAAAGATGGTACGTAGGAATGTCTCGTGCTGTAAAACTATGGCATGGCTGTACTGTCCTGTTTTGTTGAAATGAGAACAAATGTTTGTTGCTGTTACATTTGGTTAGGAATTCTGTCCTTAGATACACTGGCAGCACATGTAGTCAGTCATACAGAGCATTGCTAAATGTATAGGAATAAGGTCTCATTGCTTCATTCATAACATCACATTTGAAAACATTTTAGTGTAGATGTGTACATTTCCATGTGCATGACAATAGGGTGCTTGGGGAAAGACAGCATAAACAATTCATTTCATTTTAAGTGTTTATTTAGGATAATTTAAAGAGCATGTTCAATTAATTTAATATGCATAATTATATAAATTTTATAAACGTTTGTACAAAAGAATATTTAAGTTTATTTTATTGCAAGGAAGATTAAAACCACAGATAGAAAACTGTTTTATGCAATGTGTCATGATTTTAATACTCTAAATAATTACTTTTGAGCACTTTTATAGGACTTGTCAAAAACGTTATTTTTTTGGTTAATAATAGTGTGTGTCTGCGAGTGTTGGTGTTATTGTTGTGTTCCAGTGATGATGCTTTGTTTTTACTGGTTTCGGTTTCAATTAAAGTTGTTTGTTAAATGGTTCTTATAGGTGCAAAACCAATAATATATATGTAACTGACAGATAATGTGTAATGTTAGTAGTGTATTGCTTGATCCATGCCCCACTTCGTCCGGAAAAGGCGTGTTTGCCTGTTTAGTCAGGAAACTCTCAGAAAATTATTCAGTGTTTGTCTTTGTCTGTTACAGCATTACACAATAAATCATAGTGAAGCATGTACTACTAGAAATACTGAACATAACTAATTTAGAAGTGGAGTTTTTTTTACACGAACCAAAAAATAAATCTCCAGCTTGAAAACTTCAGGGAACTGTTTAATTTAGATGGTAACTATTTGTAGGAGTCAGTAAAACTGGCTCTGTTTTACCTTAGTTTGTAACCACATTCACTCAGCTATTTATTTAACTTTGAGAATATATCAGTCACAAAACTTTGTTTAAACAGAAATACAGATAACGGTCAGAACCATACTTTTCCTTGAGGCACATATTTATGGGGATTTAATATTCAGAAGCAAATTTCTTGCCAATCAAAAGCCAGGTTGTCAGAAGTTAAGATGCTAGCTGACTGACATAATAATACTGTCATTTGTTAATATGCAGTTTGTCCTATTTTATATGGCAAATATATATTTGTATTTAATTGACAAAGGTAACATTGCTTACTATTGACTCTTTATTTTCCACAGATGAGGATGATGGTACATTAGTTTCATTCATTATCACACCCTTGCATCGCTTTGTCATGCCTTCGCTTCATTGCTGACTGTTCATTGTTTCTATCTGACATCACTTCTCAAGTAAACCTTGAGTATTTAATGTACAAACATGAGGTATGTACATGCCTGTTCAAAGTACATCATATAATACCTGATATATGTGTTAGTTTTAGATAATTTCTCCACCAAAAGGTATAAAAAAACTATCTTAACATTAGCATGTGAATGTTAAAACACCGAAGTCCAAGTGATAAAACTTAACTTGACACTCAATATTATAAAGTATTCCTATTTTGAACTTCAAATTGTCTAACTGCATAATTTTATTCTGTTAAATCTTGATCAACATAATATATTCCATTTTCTGCTGAAGTGACACAGGTTAGATGACAGAAGGGCTGACAGATGATGTCGGATAGAAACATACTGTTACAGTTGCTGTTACATGTGCATTTCATCATTTTTATTTAAATACATATTTCAAATAGTTGTGTTGAAAGTTATAAAATAAATGGTTGATTCTTTGAATAACTGTTTTACATAAATATTTCTTTTTGGAAAGAAAGATGACCAGTAAAGATAGACAATTAAGATTTTTTCCAGTGCTTTAAAACGAAGTGTCACATGGCTTACTACCAGTTTTTCATAAACATCTGAAGTACAGCTTTTGTCTCCTTCCCAATTAAATTATAATCCATTGTATAAGATACCCAAATGTAGCCAATAGCTCCAAATACCTTGTATAACTAACTTGCTTAGATTAGATGATAACTCGCCTTTTTCAGTCAACAATCAGTGCAATGTGAGCATAATTTCAGCGACAGTCAAGGTACAAAGCATTAACCAATTTTGCACATTGACTTTGGTCAGTTCCAATGTTATCCAAAAGGACATTTTTAGACCTATTTATACTATGCACAGCTCTAGTCAAGCCAGACAGCTGTTTCAAACTGACTAAATAAAGATCTTTATGTAGTTCTTAGTTTGTTCTGGACCCTTAAGTATTGAACAGATTTTGTGGAATGTCTCTTAGGGATGATAAACATTCTCCCCTGAAATGAAGATGCCAAGGGTTAATGCCTTATTTCCTTGTGATGTCTATTGTTTGGCTTTGTCTTAATGGTGCAAAAACTAACTACTGGCTTATAGCTCATCATTAAGAGACCATGGTAAGTCAGGCTGCTGGTATATGGATTCTATTGTAAAAGATGTTTTTCAGGAAATATTTTGTGATATGATAAGAATTTATAAGATGCTAGCTTTTAAGTGTTGGGAGGAGTTGATAGTTATTCCACTACTTTTAGCTCACCGGCGCCAGGGTGAGCTTTTCTGATCGATGATTGTGCGTCGTCCGTCAACATTTTGATTCAAATGACATCTCCTCTGAAACCTCTAGGCCAATGTTGATAAAACTATGCAGGAATGTTCCTTGCATGAAGCTCTACCAAAATTGTTCAAAGAATTCCATTCCATGCAGAACTCTGGTTGCTATGGCAAAAAATAGGAAAAACTTTAAAAATCTTCTTCTCTGAAACCACAAGGCCTAGAGCTTAGATATTTGGCATGTAGCATTGTCTAGTGGACCTCTACCAAGATTGTTCAAATTATGACCCCCGGGTCAAAATTGACCCCGCCAGGGTGGGCCCTTAGTTTTTGCATAGGAATATATAGGGAAAACTTTAAAAATCTTCTTCTCTGAAACCACAAGGCCTAGAGCTAAGATATCTGGCATGTAGCATTGTCTAGTAGACCTCTACCAAGATTGTTCAAATTATGATCCCCGGGTCAAAATTGACCCCGCACCGGGGTCACTTAGTTTTGCATAGGAATATATAGGAAAAACTTAAAAAATCTTCTTCTCTGAAACCACAAGGCCTAGAGCTTAGATATTTGGCATGTAGCATTGGCTAGTGGACCTCTACCAATATTGTTCAAATTATGAGCCCCGGGTCAAAATTGACCCCGCCCGGGGTCACTTAGTTTTGCATAGGAATATATAGGAAAAACTTAAAAAATCTTCTTCTCTGAAACCACAAGGCCTAGAGCTTAGATATTTGGCATGTAGCATTGGCTAGTGGACCTCTACCAAGATTGTTCAAATTATGAGCCCCGGATCAAAATTGACCCCGCACCGGGGTCACTTAGTTTTACATAGGCTTATATAGTAAAAACTTTAAAAATCTTCTTCTCTGAAACCACAAGGCCTAGAGCTTAGATATTTGGCATGTAGCATTGGCTAGTGGACCTCTACCAATATTGTTCAAATTATTACCCCCGGGTCAAAATTGACCCCGCACCGGGGGTCACTTAGTTTTGCATAGGAATATATATAGTAAAAACTTTAAAAATCTTCTTCTCTGAAACCACAAGGCCTAGAGCTTAGATATTTGGCATGTAGCATTGCCTAGTAGACCTCTTTAAAGTCCCTGGGGTCAAAATTGACCTTGCCTGGGGGGGGGGATCATTTGTTTTACAAAGGCGTATATAGGAAAACTTATTTGGTATATAACATTATCTAGTGATCTTCCACCAGGCAAGTGGACTTGTACCAAGGTGAGCGATATAGGGCCATCTTGGCCCTCTTGTTTATTATTTGGAGGATTTAGATTTTGTATAGAGATTTAGTTACAACTGTCTTAAGCAGTTGAGGTACAGTGTCAGTTTCTTTTGGAATGACATTGTCAATTTTTGTTTTTTCAAAGAAAAGAAAGCTTGTTGATATTAGTAAAGTTCATAGAAACTTCTGTAATTGAGCATAGTTTTGTTTCCCTGGTTTTATAAAAATATTTGATATTATACATACATGTTTTTCTGACACACACCAGAAATGCACCTAGGTAATTTCCAACAATCAATACTGACAAAACTCTGTATTACTCCACAAAGAGAAGAAAATCAAAACTTCTATGCACTATATATAGCTGATGGATCAGTTCAAAGACCAAAGGGCATGTCGCTGAACTTGAATGTGCCTATGTGACTTCCAAGGTTAACAGGGACAGTTGAAATTAAGATAACTTAAAATTTGAGAAATATTCATTTTCATCCTGTTGTTATCATATTTTCATCTTGTAATATGCTGGAAATATATTAATAATTAATACTATCATGTGTATTTGTTTGAAATAGATGGCTGAACATCTCTGTCAGATTCATCATTTGTATTGTATGGCTCAAGTGTAGGTTAACTGTAGGCACAATCACACTTTTTGTACAAAGAAAAGGAAACTTTTACTCATAAGTAAATACTCTGTATGTTTATGTTGTGACATGATGTTTGCTTTTAGGCCAAATTGTAACTTTGTATTATACTGTACATTTTTTTTTTATTATCGTTTATACAGCTGGCCGAGTAAGATCCAATATTGGCAGTATTTCTGACTATGACCCAGGTGAGAAGCAGTT
Organism: Saxidomus purpurata; assembly: GCA_022818135.1. Taxonomy (NCBI): domain Eukaryota; kingdom Metazoa; phylum Mollusca; class Bivalvia; order Venerida; family Veneridae; genus Saxidomus; species Saxidomus purpurata. The sequence continues at coordinate 24,599,792 of JAFMSR010000016.1, read as the reverse complement.
TGGTGGAGGCGGAACCCCATATTCAAACAGAAACTCTGCAGGTGCTAGACAGGTGTATGATTCTAACATTGGAAAAGGTGAGAACAAAGGAAACTTAGTAGAGTGCAAAACACTTTACTGCCATATAGCATGGCAGTTTTTAATAAAGAAGTGTTTTATGTATTGTCCAATGGTATCTCACACATTAGTTGAAACAAAAACTTATTTCACCAAATTTGGTAGGTATATGACATTGAGTGTATGTTATAAAGAGGTTAGCTGGGAATGAATGCTGACAATAGGAGCTTTTAGTCAGCTTAAGGGAAGGGAGTGCTTTCTTCTCTTATAGTTGTTTGGTTTGCAGTTGTATTTATGTTGTCTCTCACGTCTTGCAAGAAACAAACTGTGTATTTAATTGTGTAACACTGCTGGTAGATGCACATCAAGGAGTATCGGTGGTTACAAAAAAAAAGCCAGACTGAAAACAAAACTGCAAGGTGTGTTTGAGATTGCAATTTTTTGCCTGGAATTGAGGTTTAAACCAGATTTTATTATATCAAACCCTCTTAATTTTTAAACAGTTTTTACTTTTACTTAAACACAACATTAACTTGTCATGATGTTGTTCAGTGAAACATTACTGACTGAATTGTAAGCCTTGTAGGTTTCGATAACACTGGTTGTATGTACAGGACATAATAGTCTGCATTGGTGAGAAAGGTAAATATGATGGATATTACGGTTAAGTAAGGTACTAGTTAAGCATTGGTGATTCTGACCACTCCATTGACCCTAGTACCATTCCTTGTACCATTTTTAGTCTTGAGTTTTATAAGTATTATTATTATGAATTCTCTTGTTTTTTTTAGTCACAACACATTGTTTTAGGATAAATAATTTATTGCATTTTTTGACTACCTGAGTGTATTTGATCTATAGATCATAGCCGAATGTTGGCATATCAGGCACAGAGATATCACAGTAAGTCGAGAATGCGCCTTGACTACTCTTAACCAGTGTTCTAGATCACAGTAGGGGATTCCATGTGGTTGTAGTAGCTGTAAACAAGTACCTTAGGTCTTGATTGAGAAACAAATGCAAATCTGACCTTACCATACAGAATGTCCATAGAACTCTTCAGACACTCCTTTGATGTTTCCATATGTACAGTCTACCCTGTTTAGAAAGACCATCTCTGTTTCATAAATATGTCAGTCTATAGAATGAAGTTGATAAAATTGGCCTACCTAAATTCATTGGTATTGATATTTGCTACCTTCAGTGTCAAAACTTGATGATTTTTAACAAACAAATACTTGTTGTTTTTTAATTTCAAAAAGTAAGGATTAATTAATTTCCTTTGGCTTTCTTTGTTTCTTTCAATCATGCAATTGATGCTGAGTTATTCCATTCACCTATAGTCATCAAACTTTCTACAGCTATTAATGAGCTTGTAAAAAGTCTCGGGTGTTTTGTTAGTGCCCCGACATGAAAAGTGGAAGGTAAACTCCCTTTCGTTTGGGATAATTCATAAAAAAAGTGCAAGTAGATGATAACACTAAATGTTGCATTATTATATATGTTCAGATATCATTAAATGCCATACCAAGGTCGAGACAGGTTTTTGTTTTTGGTGGGACACTTGTATTCTTAGTTACATTATTTACTACATTTTCTATTTAAATAAAGTATGTTTTGCATTAAATTTTAGTATTGCTAAATATAGAATAAGTTCTTTTGAAAGCTAAGTTCCCTTCTCTAGGGGCTGGTCTTAAAACAGGTTTGATTGCAGGAAACAGAGACACATTGTCTTAGTATGCAGCACTACAAGTACATAGACTGCCCTAACTTGTTTTGAAACCATTTCACCAATAGCATTGGCGTTAGATGAAACTGTGCCTGTAAAATAACATGTTACACACCCATACCTAGGGCTTGCATCCTAGGTTTGGAGTATTTGTTGGGTTTGAGTCCCCCAAGGCACCTGCTTGGTCTGTTTGGTATTGGAAGTGATCATGGATGTCTTGGTGTGTTTGAAACCCACCTAGTATTTGACATAAATGTAAAGATATGTTATTGTCGTAATTAAATATACCTTCAAAATATCTTAGCACTTACTGTGTTACTGTTTATCTTGATATATTGTACTATTTTAGGAATAACAATAGAAAATTATATTGCCAGCAAAAATATATCCATTTATAAGTAGTATTACATGTTTGTAATCAAACATCTAGCCCAGAATGTTTGTAAAGAAAGTTATAAAAGAACCTTAAAATGTAGCTATAGGGATCACCAAACAAAAATATCTAGTTTAAAAATTTGCCATGGCAGGAGAAAAGGGATGGGGAGATGTCCATGGGCATGAATTGTCAAGAAATATATTATGCATGGCAAATTAAGACAGGAATCAAGAGTGACAAGTAGATCTGTTGGTTTGATGATAAAGTGACTGCATACATGTATGAAAAATGTGCTTTAAAAAGGAGGATGAAAAAATACACTACTAAATTTAATATTGCGTTGAAAACCTGGTATCACATTTTGGTAAATAGGCTACTTTGCAGTATAATTATTGTCATGTTCAAGGGCAGTAGAACATGTTGGAGTATTCATGCTACTAACAATCAGTTAGGTAACTTGTATGTGAACCACACAATCAAATAGGTGGCTGCAGTGAGGTTCTTTAAATAGAAAGAGTTGGAAAGTCAGAAATGTTTGGATATGATGTTGCTAGTTTTTTTCATGTGTTTTTATCACCTAGTTTATGTTATGGTTGTAAATGCAAAATGTGAATGTATGTATTGTGACCAGAAACAAACACTAATCCAGTCTGATACAGTACTTACCGCTAGCAAAATGTTTCTGCACTTTTGAATGTGACTGCTTTTAGAGAATTTCTGCATGAAAGTGTCTTCAAGCTTTTTATATTGCTCAGTCCTACTTCTGTAAGCAGGAAAAGCATGGTGTATATGCTTAAATTTATTGATAAGGGAAAGAAATAGTTTAATTCTGTTTATGGTAACATCCAGATGAGGAAGCTGAGGGGTATAATGAGCGTGAGCGTCGTACATCGAGAGGTTCCGTTAAAAGTAAGTAGGTAGTGATTTATAACCAGTGTATTACCATTGCAGTAGCGTAACAGTGTGGCTACTATGGGTGCTTTCTGTGAAGTCTTGCCTTAAATGTGTACTTAACTGGGAGCTGCTTTAATTATTTAAAACTATCACAGTACAAAACTATCACTGTACAAAACTATCACAGTGCAGTACAGTAGTCTTATGGTACATTGCCAAGAGTTTCTTTACTACTATATATCACCAAAGACACAGGACACATTTCTTAAGGGACTTAAATATTAAACTTATGGGTGCTAAGTCATTTGCAATAATAATACAAGTCTGGGTCAAATATTGTGCATATAGGGCTACAGAGGAATATATGGTAGTAATATATGCTTACACATGTATTTAGAAAGTAAGAAGTTACCTGTGTACACCATTACGATTGTGTTTCAATCTTAAGATAAAATTCTGTGTGCCATCCTCCAGGTATGACTGTGTTAACACTACAAATACAGTCCCTGTATCGTCATTCTTCTGCTCCACGCCAAGTACTCGCCAGAAATAAGCTTAGTGAATAAAGAACAATTGCATTGAAAATAAGACTTTGTTCTTGAGTGCTATGCATCTTTAAGGCAGTAATTGGGGTATTTGATCAAGTGGCTTGTTGCAGACCCACTGATTTTATTATGATTCAAAGGTTATGGCACTTTGAAACTTTCCTTAAGGGTTTAAGAACAGGATAAGTCAACTTGGAGACCCTGCTAGATGAAATAATTTAACTCATTTGTCAGATTTAAAGATACTATTAACTGCCATTCAATTGTAGATTTTAATGGACATTAATCTAAATTCTAAAATAACTCACCACTGATTATTAGAGCCAATGACATTAATCCAGAGATCATAGAAAATTGTTTAAATACTCAAGACTCAAGGTAAAGTGTTTGTACATAGTATTTGTGCTATTACAGTTTCATTATAATTTTTTGCAGATAATGCTGATTTTAGTGCTTGTATTGGCATAACTCTGGATCCTTTTGCTATATGACCTCCATATCTTCAGCTTGCTAGATACTCTGGGAAATTGGCATTGCTATTGTAGACATTGTGGGTAGTAGCCCGAGCGAGATAGGAATTTGAACAAGGACATAGTTCAATCTCATTTTCTTTCCCGTTCACTTGACAAATGTAGTTTGATTGAAAAACCCTTTATGAAGCACCTTTGTTGTAAATCATAAAGCTACATTTTAATACACATTAAAATACGTTACATAGTTTGAACAGTGCAGAACAAAACATGAGTGAAGCTAATATAACTGCTTACCATACTTGTGTAACAAAATCTTGTTGCTAACCAGTGATGCTGCACTGTATTGTCAAAATTTATCCTAGAAGACTTTGTACACATAGTTATAGTGTTACTCTAAATATTAGTATGGCCATGGATGGTATCCTGCTTGTAGATATAGAATTTCCCAGGTCAGCTTTGTGTGCCTTATGCTAGAGATCTGTTGTAGAAGTTGCTGGGACTGAAATGTGTTCATTCTGTGACTGTGTTTCTATGTAGCCCCTGGGTGCACAGTCAGTAGTTTTTTGGGTTACAGTTACAAAGACTTTGTGCGTATGTTGCAGTTTTTAATGTACTGTGTTAAGCAATATACAGTGCACTGTGCAGCAACGCTTCAGTAATGGTCATTCAGATGCTGCATGTGATCTTTGTCTTCACTAGTGAGTGGCACAATATAGACACCTCTTACTTAGTTTTAAGAATATTAACACATTTTTGTTATATGCAATGATATTAATAAATGTAAAAAAAAAATGAGCTTTTGTGAACTTACATTGCGCTATGCATGAAGCATGGTGCTTCCGGTTTGTGTAGTTTAAACGCACAAAGTGTGATGCATGGTGATTGATATATTGTACTTTTATTAGATCGTGTTCAGAGATTTTCCTCGTCTGGTGATGAGGAGCAGGCACGACGTGAGTATTGCATCTCAGCTTTCTTTACTAATATATCACTGCTTGTGGTACATGGTGTGTGCTCGATCAACTGTTGTGGGAATCAGAGGAAACATTTTGATCACTGTTTCTTGCCATTTATTATATGCAAACTAAGAATTTTCAAGTCAAGTTTTTAAAGATCGAATGAAATTGTCATTATATAGGTATATTCTTAAAGCCTAAATAATGTCAAAAATGTTCATGCTGTTTGAAGTTTTAGCATTATTATAAGTTTTTAGCTCGAATCTTACGGGCTATAAAACTTAAAAGTTACCAGTTGTACAGCAGCTTGCCGGCTTTACTTTTGGTGAAGTTTTGCAATATATCATGCACAATCGTTACAACTAATGGACTTAAAGTTGTATCTATATAGGTTTCATACAATCAAAGATAACTTTGAAAACATTTTGTACAAATTCTGGCCTGGTTTACTTGAAAATGTTGGTTCAAGTTTTGCCTGCTAGTCATTTTCAGTGCACATATCACAGTAACCCTTATTAAATTGACTTGATCTTTGTTCATGTTCTTAAAGGTTGTCATACACAATGTATATAACTATTTAATTAACATTTCTCATAACCAATTATTGTAGTTATATCAAACTTCATAGTGTTCAGGGAAATTTTGTATCAAACAATTAATTTCCTAAAAATTAAATCAATATTATAGATTTTGACTTTTTTAAGATTCAACTTCCAGGTTTTAGTTAGCAGAATTTTGTCACTATTATACTATAAAATATTTTTTTGCAAACACCCAGAATATTGAGCTGTTCTATGGACAGATCTTGTTAATAAATGTTATTGCTATAAAACTGTAAAAGTTACCAAGTACACAAATCCCTCTCCCCTAGTAAATGACCTCCTGCATTATAAATTACAATAATGGAAAAGTGATCTAAATATTTTCCAAAGTTGAATTATTTTTGTAGCTGATTAGTACCATAATGTTGTTCATTTGTAGCCATTTTCAGTTATAGCCTTATTACTTTCTGTTTGTTTAAAGTTTTACAGTGCATATACTTCTATTTAACGTATGTCAATTATTGTAGCGTATATCTTTGAGTCTGTATTACTTTATTCATACCAATGCTTACACAATTTTTTAGAATGATCCAGGTGGGAATTGGATGGACTAATATTACTACTAAAGCAAACTTTAAATTTTTTGATGTTCATGTAAAAATTGCAGAATAAAAGTCTTAACAAAATCCTGTGCCATATATCCTGGAAATTCTGATAGGCCGTAATAGTCTTTTTATAAAAAGCCCTCCTTTTGGAAAATGGTATGTCCTGGGAGAATTTATTATGACATTTATAGTATTTAATCTTGTCTGGTCATACTTTGTTCATTAGAAACTTTAAACTACCAAAAAATTAAGCAACTGGATATTTTTACTCTTTCAACATCATTTCATCAATTTCCATGATCTATCCTTCTAACAACAATCATGAATGACAAGGGAAGCTTTTGTAAAGCTAAAATAGAAACAGTAAATGTTGTTTTGTAGCATACTAGCATGTTTCTGTTTATAGAGTTGCTTGTCTTTCATTGGTAGTGAAGTTTAGTTTTGTTCTGTCTTGTTGATTTTACAATAGATGCAAGTTACTATTGTAGTTATGTAATGCTTACTTGATTTCTGACTTTCCACAAGCCTCACAGGCATAGAATATTGTCAAATGCAGGTCTACACTTTCTTTTTTTCTTGTCTTTTCTTCTAAGTTCTTTAAGCCAGAGCAATTTCAGTGGATAAATTCAAATTCTGTAAAAGACAAACTGTGGAAAACTGCTTCTTTGTTGTGGACTGGACCTTACGTAAAAAAGAAATTGTCCAGTTCATCCTGTATCTCCTGTTGAAATTGTTCTGATCCATTTTTCTCAGTTTGAACTTTCAATTATTTTCTGTTGACTTTCAAAATCTCTCTGCATATGGCGAATTTATTTCTATACATTCTTTTAGTTCCATTCATACATGGACAGTAAACTATTGTTTTAATGCTTCCTATATACTTTGGGTCTGCCATTGTACATAATGGCAGAAAATGGCATGAGATTAGGTTGGTACGTATGTAACAAGTCAGCCAACAGGAAAATGTGGAGAAATGGAAGGCAATTTTATTAATAATACCCACAATAAGAGATGTTTTCCCTTGTCAATGCGTGGAATTTGGATAAGTGCAGATGTTCAATAACTTGAGTATTTTACTCGGGGCCAGTGTGACTTGGAGTCATCTAAGTTCTACTGTATGTTCTACCATTTCATATCAGTACAGTATATTTGGATTAACTTCAGCTTTAACGTTTCTTGTTATCAAACAAGTGAAATAAAGTCACTTATTGCATCATTCCAAAACTGTAAAAGAAGTTTTATTTACATGTAATGAATATAACATTACAATTATTTGCTGTGTAAGTTCTTTCGCAACTTTTGTGATGATTGTTTTATGATTACAGTTCATTGATACAGTAGTGATGAAAAGTCATAATAATGAATAATACTGCTTGCCTCTGCTTGCATTAATCTTTAATTGACTGTAGACATACTACAGAGGTGAGGAATTATTTTGAGACAAAGATGTTGGTTATTTAGAACTCTGAATAGCTTGTGGCAATTTGAAAACTTGTACAAAATCAATGGCATAGACCTTTGGTACAGTTCATCACATATTACAGAATGTGAAACCTGTGCACAAGGCAACAGTCAATATTTGTAATATGGTGTGCAATCTAAGCACAGGAAATTGGATTACCAAATTACTAGGTACTTTTATACATTTGCAGAAACATTTCTTGTAATCTATATTTCATTGCTTAAGTAAATGATAAATTTGTATCTTTCTGTATCTGAAACACATGCATATGTTTGTGTTATTTAGATATAAGGAAAAGTCTGTCTTATGCCATGGTTGCAAAGCATGAGCTTTATAACTTTGGTTAGGAGGAAAAAGTTACTTTTTAAGTGGCGCTTTTCTTTCGTTTTTATAGCAGTGTTCATTGTTCTTGTTATGATATAATTACGTTTATCCACATGTATACAGTTTGATTACCTATTGCCACACAGTTCAGTACTAATTGTAGATAAAAACTTGAGTGACTTATGTGTGTGTTGTACATAATGCAGAATCAGAAACATCTCTTTGATCATCATCAATATTTCTTTAGCATCTCCGTCCATAGCATTTCTGTAATATATTGGCCATCAGTCAGAAATAGCTGTTACCGTTGTGGCAGATATGACACTTTAGAGATCAGTTTACTAGAGCAGGCTTCCTTCTTCAGGACTGGTCCTGATTCCAGGCTTTGAGTTCCTTAATTTTCCTTATAATGTTAATATTGAAAAAGCCAGATTTCGATTTTGAAATTGAGAATTTCAGACTTGAAATAACGCCTGCATAGAATAACACAAGATTTACATTTCTTTCATCTTCATTCTTTGTATAATTGAATTATTTGATATTTCTTTTTTCACTGGAAAGAATGAATTTGTTTAGACAATATGAAAAAATTATTAACTATAATTTTGTATTTTGAAAACCTGCTCATTTAAATATTACCTGATCATGCTCTTATATAATAGTAATGTTGTTGGGGGTATTTGTCACTGTCCCTCAGTCTACAAGCAAACTTGCAAAATTTACAGTATTTTTACTTTGCATGTACCATGTATAGATGTAGTTGTATACATGGAGACACAACTGGATATAATGTGAAATTATACAATTGCATGATTGATATTACCAGGGTAGAGATATTAAAATGAAACAGGTGAATGAGTAGCTGAACTTTTTCCTTTATTGGAGGTTACCATGGTGATACACTCTATATAGTTACTGTTTTAATAGAATCTTGTCTCCTTGATTTGTAGAAGGTAAACCCTTATTATTGAACATACAGCTTGCGTGTGACACACAATACTGTGAAATATTACTTATAAATTATCATTATATGCACAAAATAGCTTAAGGAAGGGTGCTTTTGTCTTTTAGTATACTGTAATAATCAACACTTCGACATATAATGGTAAACAAAGAAAATATGCACTTGTTTCCAGGAAACGAAATATATTTGTACAGTATCAAGGAAAGATATTTATTTATAACTTGTCAGTTTACATGCATATATGTCTAAAGGTGTAAAGTCTGAATAATTTTCTAAAATCTTAAAGGAATATAATGCTTAAATGCCATCTTTCATACTTTTCTCAGTTGAGCAGCCTCAGACACGTAAAGTTGGCTCAATTAGCGACTATGACCCAGTGAATGAGAAATATGGCTCCATTACTGGACAGCATGGAGAAAGCAGAAGATGTGAGTACACCTAAGTCATAACTAATACCTACCAACAACTGTTTTTTCTTCAAAAGTTTTCTTAAGTTTTGATTACTAAGTATATCACATTTTAGCCTAATTTTAATTGAGAAAGCATGAAGCTTTTTTTCTCACCAGAGTACAAGTTAGGCACAGGAAGCTATTGTGACCATTTGATGTTTGTTGCCCATTACTCGTGGTCAACAATTGCTTCAAATAACATCATCTCCTGAACCACTGGATCAGTTTTAAATGGTAATACTCTACTGCACAAATGGAGGCAAACTTTAAACAACATCTCCTGAACACTGGTCCTATTTCTACAAACTTCACAGGATTGTTTCTTTATGGTCCTCTACCATAATTGCTTGAACAATTCCAGAAATTGCTCAAATGGTTTCACTTCACTGCCAAAATTGTCTATTGAGCTAAAACAGGAAAAACGTCAAATGAAATGTCCTTAAACACTGGGCCCATTTCAACCAAACTGTTTAACTGGTAGTCCTTCACCAAAAGTGCTAAAATGGTTCAAATGGCCATCCAAAGCTAAAGACAGAAAAACCTTTAAATGACATTCATCTTAACAGCTTTACCAATTTCAGCCAAACTTCACAGGATTGTTCCTTGGATGGTCTTCTACTGAAATTGCTCACATAGCTGGGTGGTTAGAGTCTTTATTATAAGGAATAGTGCAGGTCTGATCATGTATTGCAATGTTCTCTGTTCACTCAGGTGAGTGATAGGGACATCCTTCTTGATTGGCTTTTTAGCTCACCGATCACTCACCGTCTGGGGTCTTTTGTCCATCCGTCTGACCGTCCGTCCACCATTTCCTTCAAATGACATCTCGTCTGAAACCACTGGGCCAATGTTGATGAAACTTTGCAGGGATGTTTCTTGCATAAAGCTCTATCAAAGTTGTTCAAAGAATTCCATTCCATTCAGAACAGGTTGCTATTGCAACAAATAGGAAAAACTTTGAAAATTTTCTCCCTGAAACCACAAGGCCTAGAGCTAAGATATTTAGCATGTGGCATTGTCTAGTGGAACTCTACCAAGATTGTTCAAATTATGACCCCCAGTTCAAAATTGAGCCCATCTGGGGGGATCACTTGGTTTTACAAATTTACATAGGCTTATATAGGAAAAACTTGCAAAATCTTCTTTGAAATGGCAAGGCCTAGAATTAGATATTTGGCATGTAGAAATGCCTGGTGAACCTCTATCAAGACTTTTTTAATCATGACCCCCTGGGTCAAAATTAACCCTTCCAGGGAGGGGTAGGTCACTTGAGTTCACATAGGCTTTTATAGGGAAAACTTAAATAAACCTCAAGACCGACAGGCAGAGCTTACACACAAATTTGGAATGTTACTTAGCATTGTGTAGTGGACCTCTATGAATTATGTTAAAATCATGACCCCTTGTATTATAGCCAGTTGTTGTCAGGTGAGCAATATAGGGCCATCTTGGCCCTCTTGTTTGAGAGATCAGTGCTTATGCGAAGTTAGGAGCTGTAGTTGTGAAAGTGAAGACCTGGCCCTAGGATAAGCAATCTTGTCCGTTGGTAATTTGAACCAATCATTTACTTCGCTGTTAATAAAGAAGTGAACTCTTATTTTTCAGCCCAACCAGTGCAGCAACCAACACAGCCCTACCAGCCCCCACCTCAGCAGTATCAGCCCCCACCTCAACAATATCAGCCCCCAGCAGAACCTCCGCAACCTGCAGGAAAAGGGGTAAGTAACAGGACGTACAGTGCAACAAATGCAGTATAAATGCAACACAATGCAATGCTATATAATACAATTCAACACAATCATATGAAATGTGGCATAAGAAAACTGGTCTGTAGGAAAAATGCAGCTTTCAAGCTTTTTTTGCGTTTAAAATTCACATAATGTCATGACTTTGGTCCTCTATGACAATCATTCAACTTATGCCTCTTCGGTCAGAATTGGTCCCGACCCAAGGGTTCACTTATATTATTAAGACCTTTTTAGCCGTTTTGAAAAGGGGAGCTTTTTTTTCGGGGGGGGGGGGGTGGTCACACCTTGGTTAAGTTTTTCTACCACCCCCTTTATTTCAAAAGTATTGGAGGTATGGCTTTGAAACTTACCATACTTGTTTACCATCATAACCTCCATCTACAGACAAGAGTACATAACTCTTCAAGGTGGTTTTGGCAGAATTATGGGCCCTTTTTGACTTAGAAAGGTATTGAGCTTGGTTAAGTTTTTCGTACCACCTCACTTTATTTCAAAACCATTGGAGGTTTGCTTGAAACTAACCATACTGTTTACCATCAGACCTACATCAACAGACAAGAGAACAAACCGTCAAGGTTTTTGACAGAATTATGCCCCTTTTTTAAAAATACTTTGAATATGGGTAAAATCCACTTATGCCTTAACCCTTTGAGATATTGCTTTGAAACTTTGAATGCTTGTTTACATCATTACCCCCATCTGTAGGCAAGAGAAGGTAAGCGTGAGGTTTGTTTTAAAAATTAGCCGCCTTTATCGACTTAGAAATCTTGGTAAAGTTTTTGTACCAGTCCACTTTTTGACTAAACGTTCGAGAATTACTTTGAAAGTTTGAATACTTGTTTACCATCATGACCCATGGGCAGGAGAAGGAATCGTCAAGGATTTTATGTGAATTAGGCCCTTTTGACTTAGAAACTCAGTTAAAATTTTCATTCTTGTCCACTTGTTGACTTAACCATTTGAGATATTACTTTGAAAGTTGGAGACTTATGTACCATCTGGACCTATCTGTAAGAAAGAGAAGATAACTCTGTGAAAATGTTTCTTGATTTGTACTTAGAAATTCTAGTTAAAGTCTTGTGTGCCCTTAACTGTCAAAGTTTGGGGGGGGGGGGGGGGGGTGTTTTATTGGCAAGCACTAAAAAAGTCGAGCGCGCTGTCCTACTGACAGCTCTTGTTTAAGTAAGTATTTTGAAAATCTTGTACTTTCACCTTTTTTGTATGACCCTATTGTTAACCTTATGTAACAGCCAATGGCACCAGTGGTGATACAGGACCATCTTGACCCACTTATCTTGTGTCACTAACTGCCCAAATACATCTAAAAACGCAAAAGGTATTCTGGTAGTTATGTTATGGTTATATGTATAAGAGTATACTTTGTCTTACAATAAATTATAGGGATGACTTGGTTAAGCACAGGACCTGGTGTCCTTTATCATCTTATTAGATGTAATAAAGATCGTAACAGTGTGGTACTTCATCCTTGGCAAATCAGAAACTGCATATAAGTGTAGAATACCAGACAAGGCTACTCTTTTTGCAATTCAAGAACCTCTGCAGAATATAGCTATAGATTGGGACTGTGATGTATGCATTGGTCTGATTACATTTCAGACATAACTAACAACAGATTCAAGTTTGAATGAGCAAGCATGTGTTTGTGTATTGTAGATGGTTTGTAGAGCTATGTACGACTACGACGCTGCTGATGATGATGAGGTGACATTTCGAGAAGGTGATATTATTGTATTCTGTCAACCAATTGATGCTGGTTGGATGGAAGGCACCATTGAGTCAACAGGCAAGAGAGGAATGTTACCTTCAAATTATGTGGAAAAAGCCAATTAGCAGTTTTTAATAAGATAAATCATTTTACACATTAAACTTGTATAGTTAGATAATTGTCAGAGAAGTGGATGCTAATGCTTTATATCAATCAGAACCTGATGAAATAAAAAGTGAAATATGATGATGAAATAGTGTTGATATATAATACATTGACGTTTTTATCTTCATGGTTTTACCATTGTTTTAAACGTTTTTATGATACCCATATAAGGACATGATTTCGAAATTACATGTACATTAAATGTTTTGATTCCAAGATATTATTGAGGTATCTAAAGGTCAAGTTAGACATTATGAATAAGTGAAGTTGACTCAGTCAAGGAGTTTTAAGAATTTAAAATTCTTGCTGTTTTCGCCTATAAAAATGATGTTGTAGTAGGGGGTATAGCTGGGTTTTGGACGAAGTAAATGTTACCAGTAGACTGCAAAGAACTTACTGAGATGTCTTAAGATTTTTTTTTTTTAAAGTCAGTTTTTACTTCTGTACAGAAGGTTATTGAGTTAGTAAAGATGGGGGAGTTTAAGATAAACTGATCTATTATATACTGTATAGTAAGTGTAAATATGTATAACACAACAATGTAGGATTTAAATGTTTTCTCCTTACGTCTTCACCCTCAGTGATTTTGAAGTTTCGTAAGACTTTCATCTCTCCATTCTTCCTATGCCTCCTTTAGTCTTTGCTTTCTTCTCCTATGAAAGAAATATTTCCAGGGAAAGCATGTGGAAATGTTTCCAGGGAAAGCATGTGGAAATGTTTCCAGGGAAAGCATGCAGATACTATTCACTTTTCACAGTTGTAATGAAAAGATTTTGTTTCATCAAGATAATGTAGACATTGTTAAAAAGAAACACTAACTACCGGACTTCTTATATAAATCATCAGTCACAAGGTTTACTATAAGCATGGTCTAAAGTGTAGGTGCTGGTTAATAGATTTAAAAATTTGATTGCGGACTGTATAAGGCTCTTGTGGGTGACTATGCAGACAACAAGAACAATATGTACAAGGCTGATGATTTGGAGATGTTTTTGAGGAATATATATTCAGACATTCTGTGCAAATAAACACTGAGGTTTGCTTTTGATATTATGAAATGTTGACCAGAAACTTTTGGGAAATTTGTCTAATGTCATGTAATAAAATACTTATTAAATGGCTTGTTAGTCAACTGTCCAATCATCAAGTGAACTGTTGCACAAAGCTGATTCACCTTTGGAAATAATAGACTTTCGACAGACAAATCATTCAGTAAGTGTCTAGTATTAACATTCTATTCACATATTGTTAGATGTAGTTAGAGTTTTCATTTTTGATTAGTTTCTGAAGTTGCCATATATTGATAGATAGCTTTCTGTAACTTGCTATTCAATTTGACAAAGTTGAAGTACCAAACTTTTGATATCGAAAATAAAACAAGGAATGAAATGTATAAAACTTACTGACCTAGTTTAAATTGGTGAGAGTTTGTCTTTAATTCAGTTATATCACTGAGATACATACATGTAATGTTGTAGTGCAGCTTTGGTTATTCACTCATTCTTAAATTGGTTTATACATTTCTTGGAGTGTTAGATTTATTTATGATTTTTATTCTTGTATCTGTTGTATGTATGTTGTAAGGCCACACTACTGTAATCAAACCATACAGGTATGAGTAGTAAATTTTTGGTTGAAAAGCTGAAAGTTTCAGAATGCTGTCAATGAAGAAAACATTTTGAATGACTTCATTGTGAATCACTGTAAGCAAGTGTTTGAAAGCAGTACTTGAGCAATATTATCACAGCATCATTATCACAAAACAATTGTTTGGTTAACACTTTTTGTATGCTTTACAACATTATTTTCAACCAAATGTACCTATGAATTAGTATTTGTGCAGCTAGTTAACAAGAGACACAAACTCTTTGGTAGAAAAACGGCTGAAACCTTGTTTGTAACACTCTGCCCCATCATGACTCGCTGTAACAAAGGCATACTGAAACTTTCAGACTTAAATGAAATAGGTATCTGAATTCATAGCCCTTACATTGCCACTGATACATCATGTTTGTTTCAAGAACATTGCAACTATTGTAATATCATTTGATGATATTTTCTTGAGCCATGCTAATTTGGTCATTTATTTCCAGACCTGATTTCAAAAGTAAAAAATATTGTAGTTTGATTTTTTAAAAATTTCTTTTACTTTAAACTTTGCCTTAATTTTCTTTCGGGGTAAAATATGCACCAAGTTTATGCTTGTAATTTATGAAAATTATTTTTACAAGAATGAAATATATTGTAGAGTAAAAAGTGCTTTTTAAAGTATGCATAGTTTATACAAGATGCAGGAAATAGTTACTGTTAATAGATAGCATCTTGTATGTAAATGTTGTAAACTCTGCTAAAAGCTGTGTATCATTGCTTTGACCACTTGCGTATTGAAGAAGACATGATTAGATTGAAGTTATGTTTTAAATTGTTTATTATGTCAACACTGAACAAATGTTTTAATATTGAAAATGTGTTTGTTTTACGAAAGTAGTGTAGTAGTGCTTTAGTTTATTGACAGTTGTGTTAATGTGAAACTGGAGTAAGCAAATGTCTAGACCTGTTTAGCTGTAGATATTTGCTATATTTACTTGAGATGCTTTTCCCTTTTTTGAAGATATTTTGTCATGGTTTTATAAACTAGTACTGGAATCTATGCTGATGGTATCTGCTGTGTAGTATGTTTAGTAAATAGAACAAAAAAATTGTTTTGGCACTTGATAATCATAAAGCAGTCTTTGAAACATTGAATGTTACAAATGTTTCTTAAGCAAATTCGTTAACATGTTGACCATTGGTACTGAGTGTATTTTTATCTTTGTCTTTAAATTTTGTGTGAAGAGAACCTATACTCATGACAAACCATTCTTCAAATACCTCCAGCTTACGGTACTACCAGCATAGATTCCTTCTCTCATATTTGTGTTTTAATCTCCTATTATTTTGCGTAAGAATTTTCACAATATTTGATTTAGTGAGAAATGAAAGCTCTTTAGTTTAGTTAGGTTTATAAGCAACGTTTTAAATTGTCAAGTCTTTCATGTTAGGTTTGTTACATGAAGGTGTATATTGCTGCATGTTAGCGTATATGTATCGGAGAAATGTTGTGTAGTGATAGATTATGGAGAAATGCAGTTAATCGTTGTGTTTGAGCTGTTATAAGGAAATTGATGTTGAGTTTATGCTGTTGGCAAGGGAACTGTTACATGTTGCAGTTACAGATATCCTAGCTATTATGTTTGTGTGTGTTTGTCTTGTCTTCATTTGCGATCCTGTCTTCAGATGCAAAACACTAAAGCTTTCTGTCTTTGTTAACTTTATCTTAGGAGTTTGAAATTCACCAAACATTTTCACTCGTAGACTTAGTGGAATAACTACATAACAAGCCTTAGTCCAATTCTTCAGTTACACAACAATATGCAATATTAATTCCTAATTCCACCCAGGGATGGTACCTAGCGCTTGAAAGTGAGCATTGTTTCTCATGAGATATTAAGCATTGCTGCCTGTAAATGGTTATGTAAAAAAAAAGAGGAGTGCAGTTAGTGGAGTGAAGGTTAGAATCAGAAAGTTATTAAGGTTTGATTAGTCATTTTAAGTGAAACACGCTTGGAGAATTTCAAGCCCCGGATTCTGTCTACGCATAGTCTATTTAAAATGGTCTGTACGGGTACTTCATCAGCTAAAAGTGTTTTATCAACATGTTCTTAAGGAAAGGTTTAAAGCTAGTATCTTAGAGAAATTTATCTATTACAATTATGTACATGAAGATTTCTAACTAGGAAATACTGTTTTTAAGATATATTTATGTAAGAATAGGGTATTTATTTGCAATATATAGAGAACAATGTTTACTAAAACTTGCTCACAGTTTAGATGAATATCAAAATAGGCCGTTTTATGCTTCATAAGTCATTCTGCTGGCTACTTTATATACCAGTTTAAATTTGCAATCTACTGCCATGATATTTATCAAATTGCTTTTTTTTCCATTTCTATTTTCATTCTGCACACCTGTATTTAGTCAGATTTCTTAACTGCACAGTGTGTATTTTTAAATAAAGCATGCATTTATCATACACAATGGAGTTTAAATGTTCTTTTGTTGATGTCATTTTTCCATGCTTGCTATAAAGAACAAAAAGCTACAAAAATATGAAATAAATACAGATTTTCAGACAGACTATATTCCTTAAATGTATTATGGCATTTACTAGAAGTTATTATATTCGGTGTTTTTCTTTTCAGATTATGTAATCAACAGATACTTAACTTGATTTCTGTAACTGTCTGGGTCATTTGTAAAACAATGTATTCTTCACATTAGTTTATAATAAATTAAAAAGACAAAATGGAAACCTTTATTGTTCTTACTTTTTGTCATAATCATACCTTGCCGTTTTCAAAAGTAGGTCATTCACTTGGCGGTAAATAAGTTTTTCATTTGTTTATATTCAATATTTGATCACTTTCTTGGTGATTCCAGTATTAATCTATTCTACTGATGACTCAGACTGGTCACCTTGATGATGATATAAGTATTTGGTTACACTTTCCTTAACTAAGCAAATGGCCACTTAATGTGTGCAGTTCAAGCAATTGGACATTCTGCCCATGATTCTCAAATTGTGGCAGCTTACTTGACTGTATTGCTTGGGTTTAGCTGTTGTTATCACTTGCCTGTCTGGCATTTGTCTACCACTTTATTAGCTCGACTTTTCGAAGAAAAGGGGAGCTATCCTACTCGCGTCGGCGTTTGTGTTACACCTTGGTCAAGTTTTTCGTTCCACCCCACTTTATTATACGCCCGAAGGCTATTAGAGGTATGGCCTCGGTGTCCGTCCGTCCGTCTGTCCATTAGCAATTTCCCTTCCGGCTTTGTAACTCTTGGACCCCTTTAAGGATTTCAAGAAACCTGACACAAATGTTAACCAACTGAGACGCAGCGTGCAGAAGCAATGTCCCGATGGCCCGATTCAAGGTCAAGGTCATACTTAGGGGTCAAAGGTCATATGATTTTGTTTCCCTTCCGCCGTAACTCTTGAACCCTGTGAAGGATTTCAAGAAACCTGACACAAATGTTAACCAGACTGAGATGACGGCTGAAGCAATCTTCGGTGCTGGATTCAAGGTCAAGGCATACTGGGGGGTCAAAGGTCATATGACTTTTTTCCCTTCCGCTCTGTAACTCTTGAACCCCTGAATATTTTGAAGAAACCTGACACAAATGTTTACCACATTGAGACGATGTGTAGAAGCCATGTTCGGGATGGCTCGCTTTAAGGTCAAACTTAGGGGTTCAAAGGTCATATGACTTTTTTCCCTTCCGTCTGTAACTCTTGAACACCGTGAAGGATTTGGAGAAACCTGACACAATTGTTTACCACATTGAGACGATGTGCAGAAGCCATGTTCCGGATGGCTCACTTCAAGGTCAAGGTCACACTTAGGTTCAAGCGTCATATAACTTTGGATATTGCTCTGCATTTGCTCTTGATTACAGTGCTCTTGTTGCCCTTGAATTATTGAAAATTATGAAATTAGCCTACTCAGCTCATAGTTCAAACAGGTGAATTAGCCTTGTCTGCTCTATAGTTCTAGCAGGTTTTACAAAACAAATGAACTGCCAGATACTGAGTTATGCCTCCTTGACGGGCGTATTTTGTGACAGGTTGGCACTCTTGTTTCAATAGTATTAGAGTTATGGCTTTGAAACTTACCATACTTGTTTACCATCATAACCTCCATCTACAGACAAGAGTACATAACTCTGTCAAGGTTTTTGACAGAATTATTGCCCTTTTTTGACTTCAAAAGTGTATTGAACTTGGTTAAGTTTTTCGTACCACCTCACTTTATTTCAAAACCATTGGAGGTATTGCTATGAAACTAACCATACTTGTTTACCATCATGAACTTCATCAAGAGACAAGAGAACATAACTCTGTCAAGGTTTTTGACAGAATTATGCTCCTTTTTTACTTAGAAAAAAATTGAATATGGGTAAAATCCACTTATTGCCTTAACCCTTTGAGATATTGCTTTGAAACTTTGAATGCTGGTTTACATCATTACCCCCATCTATAGGCAAGAGAAGTAACTCTGTCAGGGATTTGTTTTAAAAGTTGAGGCCCTTTATCAACTTAGAATCTTGGTTAAGTTTTTCGTACCAGTCCACTTTTTGACTAAACTGTTTGAGATATTAATTTGAAAGTTGGAATACTTGTTTACCATCATGATCCCAAAACATGGGCAGGAGAAGGTAATTCTGTCAAGGATTTTATTTGAATTATGGCCCTTTTTGACTTAGAAACTCAGTTAAAATTTTCATTCTTGTCCACTTGTTGACTTAACCATTTGAGATATTACTTTGAAAGTTGGGGTACTTATGTACCATCATGAGACCTATCTGTAAGCAAGAGAAGATAACTCTGAAAATGTTTCTTGATTTGTACTTAGAAATTCCTAGTTAAAGTCTTGTGTGCCCTTAACTGTCAAAGTTTTGTTTTATAGGCAAGCACTAAAAAGTCAAGCGCGCTGTCCTACTGACAGCTCTTGTTAAAACATTTGCTGTGAAACTAAAGCTGATGAAACTGCAAAAATGTTTTTAGATATTCACCTAGTCTAACTGTCCAAGGAATTCTGTATAGAACTCTCCTGTCATGGCAACCAAACAGAAAAGCTTAAAATGCCATACACTGCAAATCCTGAAGCTCAGATATTTGCTGTGTTCAATTAACTAGCGGCTATTTACAAAATTTGTTCAAATCATGCTTTTGTGTTGCATAGACTTATATAAGGAAATCTTACATTGTTTAACAGAAATGTCTTATTATTTGTGTCACACTCTGACAATTGAATTGTCAAATATCTAGCACATCCGGGGGAAGGGACTGGCTTTTTGTAAATGTGTTTAAGTAGAAGATTCTCGGAACGTTTCATATATTAACCTTCACCAAAATTGCCCAATAAATGAATTTGTTCATAAAGGAAAGTTTGAAGTAAGCTATTTCCATATGTGTTCCATATAAAGGGCTATCGTGGCTCCTTTTGTGTTTATACCGTTTGGCCTAGAGTTTCCAGATCCCATTTGGCATGTAGCCATTGCTTTTAGTTTCAGTATTTGCACACCTGCCCATTCTTCAAACATAATGGCACTCTGTTTGTGAGTTGGCGAGCTATTCAGACTTGAGCCTTTGGTCACTGTTCTCAAAATCCAGTTATTTTGACACTGTGGTTAGAGTATTTGTACACTCTTGACGCGGTACCATTTTGATACTGGATGGTTCCAGGTTTTGAACCTGTGGTTCCTGCTTTTGAATAATACGGTTTCAGCATTTGCTAATTCAGTGGGCCCAACCTTTCGACACTAAGGTTCCAGCGTTTGCGTACAGATGCAAGTGGTTAGGTTATTATACCCCCGAAACGAAGTTTGGGGGGGGTATATAGGAGTCACCTGGTGGTTGGTCGGTCCGTCGGTAGGTCGGTCAGGCGGTCTGTTGCATTTTCCTTGTCCGGAGCATAACTTTAAAATACTAGTTGCAATTCAATACAACTTCATACAATGGTCAAGCACATTGAGAGGAAGTGCAGTGCACAAGAACCATAACTCCATCTTGACTCATTACAGAGTTATTGCCCTTTGTTACTTTTCCTTGTCCGGAGCATAACTTGAAAACTACTGGTTGGAATTCAATACAACTTCATACAATGGTCAAGCACATTGAGAGGAAGTGCAGTACACAGGAACCATAACTCTATCTTGAGTATTTACAGAGTTATTGCCCTTTGTTATTTTTCCTTGTCCGGAGCATATTAAACTTGAAAACTACTGGTTGGAATGCAATACAACTTCATGCAATGGTCAAGTACATTAAGAGGAAGTGCAGTGCACAGGAACAATAACTCTTTCCTGACATATTACAGAGTTATTACCCTGTACGTATCTCTTTTCAGTGTCTTTTTTTGAAAACTAAGGGTTGGAATTCAATTTAACTTCATACAATGGTCAAGTACATTAGAAGAAGTGCAGTGCATTGAACTAGGTAACTCTATCTTGACTCATTACAGAGTTATTGCCCATTATTAAGTACTGTTTGGAATGCAATACAACTTCATACAATGGTCCAAGCACAATGAGAGGAAGTGCAGTGTACAATAACCATAACTCTATCTTGACTAATTACAGAGTTATTGCCAAGAACAATATCTCTATTTTAGTGTATTCTGTTAAACCCAGTTAAAGCTTTTGCTTACTCTTTGATTCGAAGATTCAAGTAGTTGACATTCTTATTTAAACATTCGGACATGGTTGTTCCAGCATTTGCACATTTCGCGGTTCAAGTTCGTTACTTACGAGCAAACCTGACTCTTGTCCTCTTCTTGAACAGGTAAAACTTCATACACACGAACATTGGTTATCAATCCCGTTCCGTAAAATCTTCACAAGGACTTTGTTAGTCAAGTCTTCATCAAATGCTTTCTGGAATGATCAGAGGCTTTGAAAGTCAATTTGATTGAATGCATTCAATAACATGAATATATAACAAATCGAGAATAGAAAATTGCAGCATTTGGACACTGTGGTTCCAGTCTTATATAGCAGTCTGACTGAACACCAGTATACTAATTCACTGAAATCGTGAGTATTATCATTTCGAGTACCAAGTACTAAGTTTCACATTAATGTTATAATTATTCTAAATTTTGGAAGTTCAGAAACAAGAAAATTTCAACAAATCCAAGCACGTTCACTTAGATCGAATGCTTTTATTTGAAATAACTCCAATGTTTAAAATTCTCTGTTTACTACAATACTTTATATCGTATACCTATCATCAATACTTTCTCCTGATTGGCCGACAGCGCTCACGTGACGGGTTCGCAAAAGTATGTGTAGGCCTGGAAAATGATGTGTAGACCTGCACGGATTTCAAGACGTCATTTCTGTAATATTTTCGTGTAATTTTCACTACTTTTTATGAGGTATACGATATAATAATTTTAGACTAATGTTTCGGTCAATATATAGTTTAGCGGACCTGTAAAAGAATGATATTGACCTCGGACCTAGTCCTCGGTCAATATCACTTTTAACAGGTCCACAAGACTATATATTGACCTCAAAATTAGTCTATAATTGTATAATGTAGTAGTAGTGTTAACAAAAATGATAATATTATAGACAAGACTAAGTCTAATTTACAAACTTTATTAAACCTAATTGCACTTTTACAATACATATAACAGCTTAAACATACTTAATTATAATGATAATTACGACGTATATGTAATTAAAATTATATGCCTGTGTAATTCCAAAACTCATACTGTCAAATGAAACCTAAAAAAGTAAGCGCACGAATGTATCAATTTATATATATTGTAGTCTTTTTACATGGCATGTCCATTATGTGTTCAATTAAAAATACAAAACAATATCAAATATCATCAAAAAATAGATCTCCGTGTCATGTTTTGATCTGCACTGTGCAACCAAATTACCGGATCAAAATACGCCAATCGTCATTAGTTTGTATTTTACAAACGCTGATAATATTGTTGTTATAAGTGTTTAAATTAATGATACCCTTTGACATTTTTCATATAATATGTATTTTGGTCTTTCATACACATTTGTCACCATAGAAAAATCTTGGAAGAATCCTCAGAACTGTCTTCTTAAAGTCTGTTAACACACACTGCTATTCCAATTACCATTGATTTCCTTAGTCTATGTACAACAACTCTGGTAAATATTGTCCAGACATGCGTGATACTGGTCTGAATGCGGCAAAATATGCAGAAAGGGCTGCTAATGCACACCAGCATTTATTAGATTGTATATAAGATCCCCGTGCACGCCAGATTCCCCTTTACAGACGCACAAAGTCAATATTCAATTCTGAACTCGCTGCAATGCACCAAACATCATTTTTAAGTTGATTCATTGATGCCTATCATAGGTTTAGGTTGAAAGGTTACTCTTGTGTAATCGCAGATCTTCATTCCTGTTTTCTATAAAGGGCATGACCAGGTGGCAGTGAGATGTTCTTACAGGACTCCTGTATGATGATGAGGGCATTTTGAACGTCTTTGCCCTGGTTTTGGGTTTAGGACTAGATCAGCTGGGTTGGGTACCAACGCACGTTTCTTTCGTAATGGCCCTTCAATATCCTTACCTGAAAAAGTAACTATCATATACGTTTTTATGGCAATTCACGCTTTACTATTATTTGTCAATACATGTTAAGTCGCTTAATTAACTAGCAATAGATCTATCTTGCTATCGCAATGGAGTGATTAAATGTCCTTTTTCACAATCTTAATGGAATACATAGACTATTACTTTATTACGAAATAAGCCATTAATGGTCCATGATCATAGCAGCAATATATAGTTTTCACAATAATGATAATACATATATGTTGCAATATGGCACGACACATTTACAGTAAAAAATAACACAGAGTTGGTACATAATTACTCATTGCAATATTTTGCGAAAGTACCATAATTCATGTACTCATAGCCTTTATATGACCAAGAACCTAACATAGCATTCCTTTTCCAATCGAAATAATAGCACATGCTTTTTTCTTCTTCAAGACATTAAAAAAAGATAAATGCTTTGTGGAAACACTTTTCGTAAAGATACGACATGACTATGAAAGAAACGTATAGGTCAACAGGGTAAATGGAGCATTCTATCAGTGATTTCACTAGTGTATTTGAGTAAAATCATTGGTGGTCATCGTGCATTAATTTTAAACCTACAATACAGCTTGGTCAAGAAAGGTGACTAAAACATAAAGAAAGCTTTAACAAACTTGTAAAAAACAAGTTATACTGAGTTACTTTTATTGACATAAAAGAATTATACCAAACAAATTGATTGGATTTTAAATTTCAATTTAATACTGGTATGACTTTGGTTATATTCAATTTTCACAGGAATAAAATTACTAATAATCATTACATAATTTTCTCCCTTTTTACGGGATAACTCTTGTCGTTTCCATGATTGCAAAAAACTAAATATTTTTACTCTTGTCTTCGCCATTCTTGAAAATATTATCTTCACTGACCTTCTCCTCTGTAAACTATACTAATAATAGCACCCTTTGAAGACCCAGTGACTATCGGGTATAAAGGTTCGTCTGTTGGCATTGTACCAGAGAATGCTGTACCAAAGTACTCCATGTCCGAGCCAAATTGTATTGTACCATTGTCAAAGTCTAGGTACATGAAAAACCAGTCCGGTAAGATCTGAAGATGTCAATTGCCACTTAGTTAGAGACAACAGAAAATACTTCGAATTTTTAATCTTACAATCAGTCGAAATCTGAACAACACAATGTATTTAACAAAACAAATGACTAAATAGATACGTAACATTTATAACATGTTAATGACAATTTTTTCGAAATTAAAGACGATTCGAATGATGATATAAAATGTAAAAAAAAACAACTGACGATTTACCTTCGGCGGAAATCTTTTCACGACTCCGTTGTTTTGTATAACCTTTCTTGTAACAAGATCTAAAGCAAGTGACCCTTCTCCGCCAACTATACTTCTGACGTCATTTCCGCCTAATACGGTGCTTTTTGTTCCCAGTCCAACGCGTGCACCAGCCGCCCTCAAGTGTACAGGATATATGAATTCAATAACATGTCTACCTCTTGAGAATCCCCTGCTCCAGCGAGCACCTTCTATCTTGTTTGTGCTGGAACCCACGAGCTCAACAGTATTGTTATTGATAGGTCTAAACCCTGCAGAAAATGCTAATATTTTGTCACGTAGGAAATCATCTTTAAACTGTACAGCTAGTGTCCATCTAGGTTTCAGGGAGTTCTCATCTAACACTGAAATGTTAATAGATGCAAAAGCGTACATCATGTGTAATATTCATGAGCACTGGTTTTAAAACCATTGGAAAGTAAAATATATTAATACATCAAGTAATTTAACACATAGCTTCCTATTAGCCCCTGTTAGCTCTCATGTCTACATTTAGTGTCTTTTAACATATTGGTACTCACCAGCGATATTTGTACAGTTCCCCATGAGTATATCTCTTCATTTTTATTTTCAAAATTTTCTATTTCAATAATCCATGCATTCAGTTCGTTTTATTTGTAAGCATTTTCGTCATGCAGAGCAGAATAGTTTACTATAACCTTAAAATCAATATCCTAAATAAATATTTGAAGTAAACCTGTTACAAATTTAAATAGATATATCTTACAGAAAAGTCCCATCGTTTAAACATTTACAACGATCGTTATTAACACAAGCGTCAATATCGTACTTAGGGTCGTTAAAATGTCAATGCTATCTAATCGACCCATCTGAGTATAACGGCCGTAGCTTTAAAAAAATACAATCAGGATATCGGCATTCAATCTAGAATAATGTTAATTAGGCGCCACATTACTTTGAATAGAAAAAAGTAATGAAATGAAATTATTAGCAATTTACTTTAAGTGACATTATGCGCATCTTAAAAAAGAAATTCTGCTCATTTTCTGTATATTTTTGGTGACAGCTTTATAAATAAAGTCAAAGTAAAAAAGTAAAAGTCACAAATGCAATTTTCGGTTGCTGTGCATTTAAATGTGTTAAATTAATAATAATGCCGCATTGGTATTTGAGGTTGGTGCTTTAGAAATAAAAAAATCGGAATAATAAAATAATAATTCTTTTCTTCACAGTGATCTCCCTTGTGTTTTTGTTGTTGTTGATAGAGATTTCTGCAGTTGAAGGGAAGCAACTCCTGCATGCAGTTGTTTTTTTCTATAAAGACTACCCCAGACAAAATAGGAACAGTAATATTTGGAAAGTTATTATTTCGTACTGGTAGCAGGAAGAGTTCGGTGTTTTTGGTTTAAAAGCTATTATTTCCTCTTCCCTTTTTACACACACCTATTTCAGCTGGATTTTTACTTGAAAAAAATTCGCATAATGTCGCTTTAAACGTCCAAAGCGAGCAACAAAAAATCAAATTTTCAACATCGGTTAACAAAGTGGTAGCAATAAAATGATATCAACAATAAAGATATCATTCAAATTTTGTAGATAGCTGTGATAGAAAGCTACATAGTTGGTGCATTTTTTACTATTATTACTCCGAAATAGAATCAATAAATTGTGTGAATTTATTGATTATAAGAAGGCATTTGGCATAGTAATTAGAGATGCTTTTTGGATAAAAATAACTTGATAATGACATAAGCTGTAAGATTTTTAAAATACTTAAAGCAATGTACAGTTCTGTCAAGTCTTGTGTCAAATTATATGCAAATATAAATATGCCCGACTGCATCGAAGTTATTATTGGTTTGAAACAGGGAGAACCATTATTTCCCCTCCTATTTTTTAAACAATGTATAGATATAGATTCATACTGATCCTTTTTCAAAATATCTCTATAGGTTGCAGTTTTATAGGGGATATTTGCTTGTTTTTTGTGTAAGAGGTAATTCTATTGCGCATACAATCTTAAAGAGTTGGATAAAGTCCAAATTATATTTTATAAGAACATTTCAGGTGTGCGTAAACAAACTCCAAATATTTTTGTATATGGTGAATTATGTTAATTTCTACTTCCTAAATTGTGCAAAGATAGAGCCTTTAAATTCTGGATAAAGATAAAGAAAAATGTAAACAATATTTGATACTTATATGGATGGATCAGTGTACAAACATACTTGGAAAATGTTTGGCACTATTTTGAATGATCAAGGTTTTTCATATATCATTACGATGTTTAAACAACGTCTTAGAGATCAGTATACCTAAGAATGACACGAAAAAGTAAATGCATCACCTTGATTGGAATATCACAAAAATATAAGTCGAATTTTGGTTTTGAAAAATATCTGTCTGATATATTGAATAACGGATATCGCATACTTGTAAATGTCTCGTTTAGACTAGGCTCCCATTCGTTAGAAATAGAAACAGGAAGACATCATGGTATAGACAATGAAAACAGAGCATGTAAAATATGTAACATGAAGATTATTGAGTCTGAATATCATTTTTCGAATAAAGCTTGTGCAGTGCACATAGACGGTAAAGTAATCAAGAACACGCATTGCAGAAAGCGTGTCTTACTTTTTATAATATATTTGGAAATATGTGCTACAATAACAGCATTTACTTTTATACTTGATTTAATAAGCAACGTTAGAAATGTTCTTTTTACAAATAACTTATAGTCAAAATCGCCGGTTAGACGCCGTTCTTCAAAACAACAGAACTTTGACATCCAAAATGAGGGTGAGATTTTCAAGTCGTTAAATGCATCTAAAATTGGGTATGATCGACTGTCAAAGATGGCATTCAGTTCCGTCAAACATGATCAAAAAAGTAGGTGTTTAATGAAAATGAGGTACATATAATTAAAACGGACAATTAAAATGTACATTCGGAAGTTATGCCAATACATGTACAATGTTTCTTACGGATACTAATGATGCATTTTGTCTGACTATTCAAGCTCACTGAGTTAATACATATAAAGGTATCTGATGTCTAAATGATTATTCCTTCGTTCTTCCCTTTAAAAGTTTATTTCTTTGTACCAGAATGCCAGAATAACGCAGGTATCTTAATTGACAGCTGACTGACGTGGGCAAAACAGAAATAGTAACTCTATCTGCATAAAAAGCTGAAGTAAATATTGAATATGTTAAGGAATTGCGAAGGAAATAGATCTATACTTTCATTAGCAGCAGGTACAAAGAAGATTTGAACAAGAACGAGAATGGCAGTCTCAAACATAGTATAACTTATATAGACATTTAGCATCTAATTTCTAAGTTGGCAATTTATGTTACAAGTGTATAACGTCTCCTTTAAGCGAGGAAAATACTAACAAACAAAATAGTTAAAACCAATACTATATTACGTGATTCGGTATCTGTTGACTATCGCAAAAAGAGAAGCCTTTATTGCAAGAGGCTTAGTGCGTTAACCCTTGTGTTAACCCTTGTGTTTTGTGTTCAAATGATAGTGCTAATATCATGCGGGATAACTGAAGTCAGATTAAAAACGAACGATCGTTTACAGTAGACAGAGTTATCAGTCTTTCACAGTTATAATTTCTCAATATAAATTTTTCATCACAAATAACCGGTCGACCGCTGAATCTTTTGATTGCCAACTTGTCACTCGATACTGATGTTTATCAAATGTGTCATTAATGTAATTTAAAATAGTTTGACGCAGTTCAGTAAAATAAAAAATATATATAATCAGATCAAACAGTAGGCACGCCTATTTGTAAAGAAATATTATTCATAAGATGACACTATCTTGAAAAAAGGGCGTATAAATGAAATTCGTTTATTTCGGTCTCATCTATTTACGCGACAATGCAAAACATCTTACAAAAAAACAGATGATGATTGTGTAAACGGTCAATCATTTTAGAATTGTTAAAGACTACATAAAATATTTTATCAAATTATATGAAATAGTTAAAAATAATGAATGATATTTGATGTATCAATTGACTTCTCGAATATTTTCTTAGTTCCTAGATATACGTATCACTTCCAATGATTGTCAACTAGATAATCCTATTTGACACTTTACTGGTAACGCTGTTTATATTATTGATACGTAATATAAGTGGATCAGCCGGGATTGAGTACGTGTATTTCGTACATGCTCGACGGATACAAACTATCAATTGCAGTCTACGTATTATATGAACCCCAACCTCTCCTCTTCTTCAAACGACTTTGGTTTGTGAAAGAAAGTTACGAAAAGAAACATTTTTATCTTATATATTTTATCGTTAGCCTCTCCGACACTGTGATTTGGTACTGCCTGTCCGATACTGTGCTTTGGAACTGCCTCCCCGATATTGTGATTTGTTACTGCCTCCTCGATACTTTGATTTGGAACTGCCTCTACGATACTGTGATTTGGTACAGCCTCCCCGATACTGTGATTTGGAACTGCCTCCCCGATACTTTGATTTGGAACTGCCACCCCGAGCCTGTGCGTTTGAACTGCCTCCCCGATACTGAGATTTGGAACTGTCTCCCCGATACTTTAATTTGTAACTGCCTCCCCGATACTGTGATTTGGAACTGCCTCCCCGATACAGTGATTTGGAACTGCCTCTCCGATAGTGTGATTTGGAACTGCCTCCCCAAACCTGTGATTTGGAACTGCCTCCCCGATACAGTGATTTGGAACTGCCTCTCCGATAGTGTGATTTGGAACTGCCTCCCCAAACCTGTGAGTTGGAACTGCCTCGCCGATACTGTGATTTGGAACTGCTTCCCCGATACTGTGATTTGGAACTGCCCCTCCGAAACTCTAATTTTAAACTGCCTCTCCAATATTGTAATTTGGAACTGCCTCCCAGATACTGTGATTTTGTACTGCCTCCACGAAACTGCGATTGGTACTGCCTCCCCGACACTGTGATTTGGGACTACCTCCCCGATACTGTGATTGGAACTGCCTCCCTGATACCGTAATTTGGAACTGCATCCCCGATACAGTAATTTGGTAGTGCCTCCCGATACTGTGATTTGGAACAGCTTCCCTGATACTGTGATTTGGAACTGCCTCCCCGATACAGTGATTTTGAACTGCCTCCCCGATACTGTGATTTGAAACTGCCTTCCCGATGCAGTAATTTGGAACTGCCTCTCCGATACTTTGATTTTGAACTGCCTCCCCGATAATATGATTTGGAACTGCCTTTTCGATACTGTGATTTTGAACTGCCTTTCCGATAATATGATTTGGAACTGCCTTTCCGATACAGTAATTTGGTACTGCCTCCCCGATACTGTGATTTGGAACTGCCTCCCCGATACTGTGATTTGGAACTGCCTTCCTGATACAGTAATTTGGTACTGCCTCCCCGATACTGTGATTTGGAACTGCCTCCCCGAAACTGTGATTTCGAACTGCCTTCCTGATACAGTAATTTGGTACTGCCTCCCCGATACTGTGATTTGGAACTGCCTCCCCGATACTGTGATTTGGAACTGCCTCCCTGATACTGTAATTTGGAACTGCCTTCCCGATACAGTAATTTGGTAGTGCCTCCCCGATACTGTGATTTGGAACTGCCTCTCCGATCCTGTGATATAAACCTGCCTCCCCGATACTGTGATTTGGAACTGCCTTCCCGATACAGTAATTTGGTAGTGCCTCCCCGATACTGTGATTTGGAACTGCCTCCCTGATACTGTGGTTTGGAAGTGCCTCCCCGATACTGTGATTTGGAACTGCCTCCCTGATACTGTAATTTGGAACTGCCTTCCCGATACAGTAATTTGGATGCCTCCCGATACTGTGATTTGGAACGCCTCTCCGATCCTGTGATATAAACCGCCTCCCCGATACTGTGATTTGGAACTGCCTTCCCGATACAGTAATTTGGTAGTGCCTCCCCGATACTGTGATTTGGAACTGCCTCCCCGATAATATGATTTGGAACTGCCTTTCCGATACTGTGATTTTGAACTGCCTTTCCGATAATATGATTTGGAACTGCCTCCCCGATACTGTGATTTTAAACTGCCTCCCCGATACTGCGATTTGGAACTACCTTCCCGATACAGTAATTTGGTACTGCCTCCCCGATACTTTGATTTGGAACTGCCTCCCCGAAACTGTGATTTGGAACTGCCTTCCCGATACAGTTATTTGGTACTGCCTCCCCGATACTGTGATTTGGAACTGCCTCCCCGATACTGTGATTTGGAACTGCATCCCTGATACTGTGATTTGGAACTGCCTCCCCGATCCTGTGATTAGAACTGCCTCCCAGATACTGTGTTTTTAAACTGCTTCCGTAAACTGTGATTTAGAACTGCCTCCCCGATACTGTGATTTGAAACAGCCTCTCCGATACTGTGATTTAGAACTGCTTCCCCGATTCTGTGATTTGGAACTGCCTCCCCGATACTGTGATTTAGAACTGCCTCCCGATACTGTATTTTGGAACTGCCTCCCCGCTACTGTGATTTGGAACTGCCTCCCCGATACTTTGATTTGGAACTGCTTCCCCGATACTGTGATTTGGTACTTCCTCTCATATTCTCTGATTTTGAACTGCCACCTCGATGCTTTGATTTAGAACTACCTCCCCGATACTGTGATTTGGTACTGCCTCCCCGATACTGTGATTTGAACCTGCTTCCCCAATACTTTGATTTTGAACTGCCTCCCCGATACTGTGATTTCGAACTGCCTCCCCGATACTGTGTTTTAGAAGAGCCTCCCCCATACTGTATTTTGGAAATGCCTCCCCGATCCTGTGATTTTGAACTGCCTCCCCGATACTGTGATTTGGTACTGCCTCCCCGATACAGTAATTTGGTACTGCCTCACCGATACTGTGATTTGGAACTGTCTTCCCGATACAGTAATTTGGTACTGCCTCCCCGATACTGTGATTTTGAACTGCCTCCCCGATATTGTGATTTGGAACTGCCTTCCCGATGCAGTAATTTGGTACTGCCTCCCCGATACTGTGATTTGGAACTGCCTCCCTGATACTGTGATTTGGAACGTCCTCCCTGGTACTGTGATTTAGAACTGCCTCCCCGATACTGTGATTTGGAACTGCCTCCCTGATATTGTGATTTGGAACTGCCTTCCCGATGCAGTAATTTGGAACTGCCTCCCCGATACTGTGATTTGGAACTTCCTCCCTGGTACTGTGATTTAGAACTGCCTCCCCGATACTGTGATTTAGAACTGCCTCCCTGATATTGTGATTTGGAACTGCCTTCCCGATGCAGTAATTTGGTACTGCCTCCCCGATACTTTAATTTGGAACTGCCTCCCCGATACTGTGATTTGGAACTGTCTTCCCGATACAGTAATTTGGTACTGCCTCCCCGATACTGTGATTTTGAACTGCCTCCCCGATATTGTGAATTTGGAACTGCCTTCCCGATGCAGTAATTTGGTACTGCCTCCCCGATACTGTGATTTGGAACTGCCTCCCCGATCCTGTGATTTTGAACCTCCCCGATACAGTAATTTGGTACTGCCTCACCAATACTGTGATTTGGAACTGTCTCCCGATACAGTAATTTGGTACTGCCTCCCCGATACTGTGATTTTGAACTGCCTCCCCGATATTGTGATTTGGAACTGCCTTCCCGATGCAGTAATTTGGTACTGCCTCCCCGATACTGTGATTTGGAACTGCCTCCCTGAAACTGTGATTTGGAACTTCCTCCCTGGTACTGTGATTTAGAACTGCCTCCCCGATACTGTGATTTGGAACTGCCTCCCTGATATTGTGATTTGGAACTGCCTTCCCGATGCAGTAATTTGGTACTGCCTCCCCGATACTGTGATTTGGAACTTCCTCCCTGGTACTGTGATTTAGAACTGCCTCCCCGATACTGTGATTTAGAACTGCCTCCCTGATATTGTGATTTGGAACTGCCTTCCCGATACAGTAATTTGGTACTGCCTCCCCGATACTGTGATTTTGAACTGCCTCCCCGATATTGTGATTTGGAACTGCCTTCCCGATGCAGTAATTTGGTACTGCCTCCCCGATACTGTGATTTGGAACTGCCTCCCCAATACTGTGATTTGGAACTTCCTCCCCGGTACTGTGATTTAGAACTGCCTCCCCGATACTGTGATTTGAAACTGCCTCCCCGATACTTTGATTTGAAACTGCCTCCCCGATACTGTGATTTAGAAATGCTTTCCCGATTCTGTGATTTGGAACTACCTTTTCGATACTGTGATTTGGAACTGCCTCTCCGAACTTGTGATTTAGAACTGCCTCCCCGATTCTGTGATTTGGAACTGCCTTCCCGATACAGTAATTTGGTACTGCCTCCCCGATACTTTGATTTGGAACTGCCTCCTCGAAACTGTGATTTGGAACTGCCTTCCCGATACAGTAATTTGGCATTGCCTCCCCAATACTGTAATTTGGAACTGCCTCCCTGATATTGTGATTTGGAACTGCCTTCCCGATGCAGTAATTTAGTACTGCCTCCCCGATACTGTAATTTGGAACTGCCTCCCTGTTACTGTGATTTGGTACTGCCTCCCTGATATTGTGATTTGGAACTGCCTTCCCGATGCAGTAATTTGGTACTGCCTCCTCGATACTGTGATTTGGAACTGTCTCCCTGGTACTGTGATTTCTTACTGCCTCTCTGATCCTGTGATTTAGAACTGCCTCCCCAATACTTTGATTTGAAACTGCCTCCCAGATACTGTGATTGAGAAATGCTTTCCCGATTCTGTGATTTGGAACTGCCTCCTCGATTCTGTGATTTGGAACTGCCTCCCCGATACTGTATTTTTGAACTGCCTCCCCGATACTTTGATTTGGAACTGCTTCCATGATACTTTGATTTGGTACAGCCTCTCCGATACAGTATTTGGAACTGCCTCTCCAATACTGTGATTTGGTACTGATTCCCTGATACTTTGATTTGGGACTGCCTCCCCGATACTGTGATTTGGAACTGCCTCCCCGATACTTTGATTTGGTACTGCCTCCCCGATACTGTGATTAGGTACTGCCTCCCCGATAATGTGATTTAGAACCACTTGACCGATGCTGTGATTCGGAACTGCCTCCCCAATACTTCGATTTGGAACTGCTTACCCGATACTGTGATTTGGAACTGCTTTCCCGATACATGTACTGTAATTTGGAACTGCTTCCCCGATACTATATTTTGAACTGCCTCTCCGATACTTTGATTTTGAACTGCTTTTATGATACTGTGATCTGGTAGAGCCTCCCCCATACTGTATTTTGGAGCTGCCTCCCCGATACTGTGATTTGGTACTGCCTCCAGGATACTTTGATTTGGAACTGATTCCCCGATACTTTGATTTGGAACTGCCTCCCCGATACTTTGATTTGGAACTACCTCCCTGATACTGTAATTTAGAGCTACCTCCCCGATACTCTGTGATTTAGAACTGCTTCCCCGGTACTGTGATTTGGTACTGCTTCCCCGATACTGTGATTTGGTACTGCCTCCCCGATACTGTGATTTGGTACTGCCCCCCCCCCCCGATACTGTGATTTGGTACTGTAATAAAAATATAAGATCTTTACGTTTTCACACATGACATGATTGGCTATTGATGTCCAAGAGGCATATGACTATGCTGTTGTCGTTGAGTCCGTCCGTCCGTTTGTCTGAAAATGTGTGTAGCATGTTACCCCAAATCTCTTTCTGATAGTTATACAAATAAAGCGAAAGTTTATCAGCAAGTAAAGGTGAATTCTTCATGCAGTAGACAGGGTAAGTGACATGCGTAATTTCATTCTGCTTATTATCCATATTTTAACATTTATTTACGTTAACGCTTCTTAAATGTATCAGAGCACAGTAATTACCTGGTTAGCAATAAAACATTTTAAGCTTACATCGTTTTGAGTACACTGAATTTCATTACAAAAACATGTAGTTATATTCAGAATGCATATTAAGTAGTAATAAGATCCCCAGGTAAAGAATTAGCATACATATGTTCAAAAAGAGCAATAATGTAGCTTGGATCATAGTGTATATTACAAATTATAATATACGGACCCTGTTTGGATCGACCACCCGAAAGTTTTTCATTGCCGTTTTTATCATTCTACCACTATTTTTATTCCCCATTATACCAGGTACCTCGGTTTGGCACTATAAAATTTGATATCAAGGACAACAAAGATTATATCTAGTATTCATTTTTGTAATATAATAAGAGTAACACGAGAGGAATTATGATTCAATAATTTATGCACATGTCATAGTAATAAATAAATAGTCTGTCTATATATCTATCCGGTTATGTAACGTTTAAACCTATATAGTTCCAGTGACATACCTTAGTTAACCTGATAAGGAATGTTAAATGGAATTACTTTTTTATAATTTGACTTCATCAGGTGTGAAATAATATGGCAAAAACCAACCGAATTTTATGTTTAACTGTTCTCTGAGGTTTGTGCCATCTTAATCATTGTGTATGTGATAGCCTTTACTTTTGCACATTGTAAGTTTTAAAACATAACTTGTGGGTAATGTATTGACTTATGATTCAATTCTATTCAATTATTTGATAGGCATATGAACATAAGTACAATGTTCTTCGCCTTCATGTAATAAGGAGAATACAACGTTTTCAGGTTGCACTTCAGTCTATATATGGTTCACTGTTCTTAGCCATAAGGTATGTCATATGTCGATATTGTTAATAAATATGGTTGTTGTTGTTGCTGTTACGTTTCATATGGTAAAAGCGTTGCCTTTATCTGGTAATGTCTAACCTGAAGTGTGTACATTCTGTCTTTTTATATCTGGAGTGTTCATGCCTGACTGCTTGATGGTGCCAAGGGATTATCTTACTTTTGAAAAAGAATCATTTTATAAATCTTACTGTACACCTGGCCAGACTGTACTGTACTGTCCCTCATCCATCAGCAGTAAAATCAGACCCAGGTATGTGAAGCTGTTTTAAATAACTCGAGAAAGACTCGTATCGTAACCATAAGTTTTAAAACTGGGCGTTGGTTAGCTTTATGCACCACTTAACAAAGAAACAAATCTATGTAAAACGAACGCGTTTAGTTCAAAAAGTCAAAAAGGAAAAATGCATGAATGCTTAAAAGCTTAAAACTAGGTAATAATTATATACACAATTTTGAATCTTTTGATCTATATAATTCTATTTCCAATTAGAGATTTTAAGATCATGTTACATTGCATCAGTATAAAATTACTTGCTTTCAGCATGTTTATCATGTATGAAACAAAATTTCTCATAAAAGTTTATTGCTTCTTTTGAATGTGATCGAAAGAGTTGGAATGTTAACACAATTACATTTTAAAATCTATCCCTTATAAAACCGACAACTGTATCATAATTTCAGTAAAGTAATCGTTTACAGCACACTGTTCTGTTATGATCTATTGAGTAATTCTTACGTTATCGTAATGTAACCGACCCCTTCTCTGTTTGACACTGTAAGTTTGTCGGTCTGGTGCAAAAATACTAATAACCTCTTGCATAAAGGGCCAGTTTAATGACTAAGATACTAGTACTCAATATTTAAGGGTCACTTTAGTTATCAAGATACTCTTAACTTTTATTTTCAGGGTCGAAATATTTAAGCTCAATAGCCAAAATGATGTGACATAATGAATTCTAGCAGTGCAAGTGTCCTACTGCGAAGTGTTTTTCATGGTTCCTGTGTATTTGTAAGAGCGGCGGATGTATTAGCGATTGGATGATTGATGCAACACCTGCGATCTTAATAATCAGATTCGGTGTTTTTAACAAACTGCATTGGCTTATTTTTCATGAATGTTCAAAAGCCATTCACCGCCCAGTTTGCTAGAGAAGAGATGGAGAACGGGGAACCGATACGTTACCATTTGACACAGCGTTCTTTAAGATCATTGTTTCGACAGTAATTCTTTCAGACAATTATGTGTTACACGGGAAAGTATTAACACAAAATGATGCACTTTCATAAAGCCCTGTAGCCGAGGAATGACCTGACAGTTGAATGGCCTATACAAGTAACAGTAGAAAGAATCACAAAAATGCATGAGGGAGCCGTCCGGTTATATGGGGTAAGACGTGTAAATTAGTAGACGAATTTGGCATCTTTTGTATCACAGATAGATATCTCCTGTCTCTTCTACTTGCAGAGATATCTGTTTAAACTTATTTAAGAGATACCTTTCTTTTTTGAGAGAAATCTCTCAAATTGACAGAGATATCTCCCAAAGTTTAAGGAATATCTCTCTATTTTAAAGATATATCTTTTTGTCAGAGATATCTTTTGATGTAGGAGAGATGTCTCTGTACGATAGAGAGATATTTTTATTACATTGAGAGATATCTCTATAGCATTGGGAGATATCTTTCAAAACATGGGAGCTATCTCTGTAAAAGGAAGGTATCTCCTAACTTATATAGATATTTTTAAATCTAAGAGATGTTAGAAGATAGTGAAAGCTACGTCTCGTTTATGCACTCGGATTAAATCCTGCGACCGTTATTACCTATCTAGAAAAGCCGGACGTGCGCCTACGACCGCTTTATGCACTCGGCCACTGTTGGTGTAAAATAATTTGCCTCGTGTAATTAACAAAATAATCTGTTGCTTAAATACAGTGCAGCAATACGAATTCACGAAAAATTCGTGCAAAACAGGAGTACAAGTGCATAAAGTAAAATATGTTAAAGACTACCATAGGCATGAAATAAAATCTAACTGGAGTACAGCGACATTGGGAAACGAGAATAATTTTATTCTACTCGGGACTGAATCAAGCACACAATTACCCACTATGTATCAATGACTTCACGAAGTAAAAGTAAAAGGAAGGTTTGTTAGGTTGCTATAGCTCTAATTTGTTTCTCTAAACTGTAGACCTTGATAATTGAGACACCTATTTCCTGTTCCTTTTGGTTTCAGTGGACAATTACGCTTGCGAAAAACCATACCTTGTTTCCACTTCAAAATGATCAGACTATACTTGTCGAAGCCGTCTTTGTGGTTATAGTAGCCTTGGTAATATTTTTCTCTTTTTTAAAAGTTTGTGATCGGACGAAAGTGATCAGTTAGGACGTTTCTTGACATATTGATTATTAGAGAGGAAGTGGCGTAAACTGTGCTTGATTTGCATATTTTGCCGGTGTTTTAACAGGACGAAAACCGTGTGTTAACGGTGAGATTCACGCGCCGTTATAACCCGTTTTCATTTATGCGCATTACAGGGCCATTGTAAACAATGAACCATCTCCCATACAATTGAAAATAGAGTTATTATAATTAAGAATTCAAACAAGTCTTCTTATCAGACAGTAATTGACCGTTGCAAAAAGTAAATCCCTTGCATCTGCCGGAATCCCGCTGCCGTATCTTCAAATTATATACAAACGCTCTGGCCTTATGGTGATTCTGTCATCCCCAGAAAAAGTTGATACTTTTTGTGTATTTTTTTTAAATGCCTGGATCTTTTAAAGTACATTTTAACTACATTTCATGTGGCTTATGTTTGCTCTCATGATTAGCGATAACATATTAACATAAGATTAGCGTTGCTATAATATAAAACTTATATTATTAAATAGATTTATGTCTTTAGAATATGTTATTTTGTTTGTTTAAGCAGCGCCCGGTTGTAAAGAAATAAACCATTGCTTGATTTTGCAGTTGAAATAACGACGTTGGCAATACATTTTGAAGCACAAAAATAACGCAATATCTTACCTAATTTAGATAATTTTAAAGAATCTAGATTCTACTTAGATGACATAAACATGACGTAAACAACACGGACGTTGTCCTGCGCATTGTTGAACAGCGTTTCATTCTTATTTTTATTTTCATATGCTAGGATGGCGCCAACGAACGTTCGGGCTCGGGCACCAACCATCCCTCGCTAGATGACATACAGTGAAAAAAGTAACTCAAAGTATTCGTATGCCTTAAGAACATCGTAACGCCCTCTAGTGATTTTCCGTGCTAACTCAAAACTGTCATAATTTACGTAAGTTTCGTAAACATATTCGTAATATACGACTGCCTCAGAGCTCTCGTATACATAACACGATCGTAGGCGTGTTAAATATCACAGTCATTGCTACGTTAATTTAGATATAATCAGTTTCAAGTCTTTAAATTTTATACAAAATGACATATTTAAAACGCATGGACTCTGTTTTTACAAAATCACACGGTTACGATCATATAAATATCTAAACGCAAATTTAGGTATAATTCACTTCTTTATATGCAGTTTGCAGTGAAATAAATACCACGACACAATTCAACGCATATAAAAGGAATACTTCAAAATTTGGTATAGGTATATTCAGGAAATTCAACCTTATCAAGATTAAGTTAATTAAAGTTTCTTCATGTCTGTCATATCACAGTTTTGACAGATGGGTAAGTCTCAGGACTTTAGACTTAAATCCAGATCTATCTTTAAAAAGGTTGGTCGGTGCGAGTTTGAGTATATGAAAGCAATGGGTATCTAAATTTAATAGTAAAATTATCCTACGAAGTTTGATCTTTAGACAGTACGAAGGCGACAAATGGGGAGAAAAAATGGGCACCCTGACCGGGCCGCGAACTCAGGACCATACGCTTACTGTACATACGCACACATTCGTGTCCGGACTGTAACTTTGTCATGCATTGAAGGATTTTAAAATATCTTTGCACAAATGTTAAGGACATCAAGACAACATGTACTGTGCAAGACCCACGTCCCTACCTCAAAGGTCAAGGTTACACCTAGTGTTATAGGTAAAGGAATCCTGTATATTTACTTACATTCATGTCCGGAACGTCACTTTGTCATGCATTGAAGGATTTTAAATAACTTAGCACAAATGTTCAGCACATCAAGACTATGTGTCTCGTGCAAGACACACGTCCCTACCTCAAAGGTCAGTTTAAAGGTGATGGAATACTGTATGCATGGTAACTCTGTCATGCATTGAAGGATTCTCAAAATGCATTGCACAACTGTTGAACACATGGACTGGACACAGAATATTAGACACCTCTTTCGGGGGCATTCGTTACTTATGGGGACAGCACTTGTTCTTATTACATATGTTACTAGAAATATTTGCCGTTATTCACTGTTCGGGAAAGTATATTTACTTTCTAAAATTTGCTAAACATTATACTTATCAATTTCATTGGCAGTTGAAAGGCTACTTCCAGTCAAAATCGAGCTTATACGGATACGCCGAAAAATAGCCGTTTTTAAAGGTAGCTGCTGACAAAAGCTAGAATTCCATGCAACATGGTGCTCATGATTACAATATAATATATAGGTCACTAAATGTAATAACAATTCTTTCATGTCTCCATTTTTTAACAAGGCTTACAGCTATTGATAACGCCATATACTAGAACAAATACATTGCCTTTAACACGTTTCCTGGTCATACTTTCTTGAAAATATTATTTAC